>LPNX010386007.1:675497-705493 GCA_001517045.1 Pseudotsuga menziesii | reverse complement strand
TCATATTATCGAATAATGTGGTCACAAATAGCATTATGAGCATGGTCCTGCATAGTCATAGTTCAAACAACTTTTAAACTGCATTCAAAATGATAAAAAGCTGAAAAACAGCGAGAAAATAGCACTTAAGATATTCTTGTAGCGCTGGGGTAAAAAAATAATGAAGGCGCACTACAAGAATATCGTGGCCCTCATTCCTTCCGATTTTCTAGCAAAAATTTGGCATTTTCTTGAATGATGAGTGAGTAATCAAGTATTGGGAAGTGTTTACTACGTGTTGATGCAGGGAACATCATGATTCCAAGTGGTTACAAAACGTGGTCATTATGAGCCCAAATGCAATTTCTTTTGACAGGTAGCAGCGTGGTTTGAGGTAAATGTGAGATGAGTTGTCATTTACAGGCACATTCAAAGATGAAGGGCTTAGTGGGGTATCCATAACCGCTGATAAACTGGACATTGCTGCTGCTGAACGAAGGAGAGGTTTTGGTGGTTTCACGAGAAGTTAGGGCTTCCTAATTTCATTGCTAGCAGTTAAATTGAACGTTGGAAGACGTATGTACATCCGAGGTGACTCATTTTAAAACTCAGGTCGTGATTTTAGATAACTACAGTTGAGCAATTTAAAGGAGAGCTGACAGATCTGTGGGTACACCTTGAGGGCAAGCGTGCATGGTCTCACGAATCCAAGTTGCATCTGCAGCAGCGTGTAAAAGGCAGACATATAGCCCTCTTGGTGTTCGGCAAATGATAATGTCATCAGTTAACTATTCTACTCCTTACGCTATATGGGGTTCTCATGACAAAAGCCCAGAATCTTTCTTAAAGAAGTGCAGTAAAGAGCTTCAGAAACACACCTTCCATTTTAAGGAAACAGAGACGGGAGTCTTCAGCTCCGAAGCAGAGTGGTCAACATGACAAAAAGAGGGCCAGTGCAATAGATTATGACAGTTGTCTTTTGCATGGTTCATTGGATGAAAAAGAGAATTCATTGAAGGATACCTCCAATGCAGATTTCCAGATTGCCTTTGCTGAAGATAGAGTGCTTATCCCTTCAAACGAAAATTTAATTATTGTATCGCCACTATATTGCTTGAAAATGAAAAGTATCTTACTGCGGTGAAGAGAAGCTTCAACCAAATCACGATTGATGAAGACACTAGTACGAATGACACTGTCATTGCCTTGGCCAGTGGTCTCTCTGGAGCCAGGGAAATAACTTCAGTAGAGGATTTAGAGACTCAACAGCTACAAGCAGCACTTGATGCAGTCATGCAAGGCTTGGCAAAGTCAATAGCGTCAGATGGAGAGGGCGCAACTTGCTTGATTGAGGTGACGGTGACTAGTGTCAATAGTGAATCTGATACAGCAAAGGTGGCCCAATCAGTGGCGTCTTCCTCACTCACAAAGGCTGCCATTTATGGAAGGGACCCAAATTGGGGTCGTATTGCTTGTGCAGCTGGTTATGCAGGGATTCCTTTTAAGCTAAATGACCTTCGCATTACTCTTGGGGACATTGTGCTCATGGATGGTGGACAACCATTGCCATTTGACCGGACAACAGCCAGTGCTTATTTGAGAAAAGCTGGAGAAACCCATGGCACGGTTGTAATCAACATTTTCATAGGATCCAGCGAAGGTGTTAGTCAAGCATGGGGTTGTGATCTGAGCTATGATTATGTAAAAATTAATGCAGAGTATACCACATGATGTAAACTGTGTCCTTTGTAATTCAAATCAGCTGAAAATTTAGAGCTCGTTACAGCACCAACAATATCAAAACTGAAAGAGATTTTTAATATGGAGCAGCCACAGCACTACATGGAAATAATTTGATAATCAAACGACCCAAATACTTTGTCAAAGCAAAACAAGTGAAGACCCAACGTAGAATTGCATTGACCGGTTCTCCTTTACAAAATAATTTGATGGAATACAATTGTATGGTGGACTTTGTAAGAGAAGGATTTCTGGGAAAACAACCAGAGTTCAGAAAATGGGCAGCATGCTAATTCAACCGCAGATGACGTGACAATAATGAATCAGAGATCACATGTCTTATATGAATAGTTAAAAGGTTTTGTACAACGTATGGGCATGAATGTGATGAAGGATGAGCTTCCTCCAAAATGTGTATATGTGATATCTGTAAAACTCTCTCCATTACAGTGGAAGTTATACATCAGATTCCTAGAAGTTCATGGGTTTATGAAGAATGACAAGAATGCATTTGTAAAGGGGGCACATAGGAAATGTTTTTTCAATACATACCATTCCTTAGCCAAGATATGGAATCATTCAGGGTTACTGCAAATAGCCAAAGAAAACAGAGACTCTCAACAAGGCTTGATGAAGAACATTGAATCCTCGGAGATCTGAATCATTCCACTTGGTGGAGAGATTTATTTTGCTGTTGAAAACAAGTATATCAGTCAAGAAGGTTGTATGGAGTTGCTCATTAAAACTGAAGAGTTTCGAGAGCCAGAGCCAAAGCCAGAACCAATGGATATTCCAGATGAGGAGAAGGACAAGAAGACTCAGAAAGAGAGGCACAAAGAGAAAACGAACTTGGAAATGCAGCTTATATAAAAAAAAAGCTTTTGAGATTGCTATCTAGCATTATACAAAGGCAATGGATTTGGATGATAAGGATATCTATTACATAACAAATAGAGTAGTTGTTTATCTGGAAATGGGAAAGTATAAAGAATGCATCAATGATTGTGACAAGGCTGTTGAAAGAGGGAGGGAGATGCATTCAGATTTTAAAATGATTGCTTGGGCTTTGACTAGAAAAGGAACTGCATATGTTAAGATGGCTAAATGTTCTAAAGATTATGAGCCAACAATTGAAGATTTCCAGAAAGCACTTACAGAACACCGTAATCCAGATACATTGAAGAAGCTTAATGAAGCTGAGAAATCAAAGAAATATTTGGAGCAACAGGAAGACTTTGATCCAAAGTTGGCAGATGAAGAGCGGGAGAAAGGAAATGAATTCTTTGAGAAGCAGCAGTATCCTAAGGTTATAAAGCATTATACCGAAGCATTTAGAAGGAATCCCAAGGATGCAGGGGTCTACAGCAATAGAGCAGCTTGTTACGCAAAGTTTGGAGCTTTGCCGGAAGGTCTTAAGGATGTGAATACGTGTATTGAGCTGGATCCATCATTTACAAAAGTGCTATGAGTCAGTTGTCATTTCAGTTATTAGTTATCGATTTGAGAAGCTCATTAGTTAAGTGCTTTACTATTTTTGGTAAATTCCATATTTTGTAATATTATAAAGTTTTATTTAACCTATCGAATCAGTTGAGGAGAGTTAGAGTTTTTGATACCTAACTGTTTTTTGTAAAAGTAGTATTTAGAGAGTTTTAGAAGTCATTAGGGGGGTTCAATTTTTGGGAATCTATCAGGAGGTCTTCAAGCCCAGTTGGTTTTCAGACTTGTTTATGAGTAAGGTACAAAGCTCTTGTATGCAGTGGTTGATGAAACTATGAGATATATATGACTTTTACCCTTCTGATTTATGTATTGGATTCATTTTCATCTTTTCTAGTTGCTTAAATTGATAGATTCATTGACTGGTTTATGTTTATATTCTGGTAATGCCTGTCATTTATGTTTGAACCTCAATACTGTTTCTGTTGGATTTTTTTTAGATATATCATGCATATTCATCTTCTATTGCTTATGATTCAGTAGTTGCTTTACTTATGAATGTATTCCCTGACTGTTCTCAAAGTTCACAACCAAAAACACATTGCAGAAACCCTAAACCTTAATTTTATTGAGTTTTATATTTGAGTGTGTGTTGGCTTGTTTCTCTGGCCTTAGAAACAATTTCTGGCACAAACAACGTCTTGGCCGAATTTTTTTTCACTACAACGTCTTCTATGATGTCGATGGCCATAGCTACTAGTTCGTCTTCATCTTCTGATTCTGAGAGGACATGCTTGCGCTTCCCCTTCCCTTTTGCCTGAGTTGCATTTTTTCTTGCGGTTACTATTTCCCTTGCTAGTTTTCTGATTTTGTCTTTGGTTATAGCATATTATGGGTTGTCAGATTCAATGTATTCCTCTAGTCCTTCTCCTCCCTCGTGTTGGTGAGCAGAACTTATGTTTTTCTCCGTTGGTTTGGCCGCCTGATGCTCCATTGGTGTACTTCCCCTTTGGGTCAGTGGTGGTAAAGTTGTTATTTTTAATTTGTTAGTGTCCTCTGCTAGTGTCTCTTCCGACACAAATGTGCTAATATATAGTCGAAGTTCATGGTCCTCTTCCTTCTCCTGGTCAGCTAGTGGTTCTTCAATTTTTAGGTTTACTTCTTTAGCCTTTGTTGGTATTGATAATTTTGTATTTGATTATCGAGCTAGCTCTTGGAAAATCTCTTCGAATGCTGGGTAATAGTCGAGAGGTATTGCTTTTACTTTTGCTCCCTGCATATACCAGAATGCTGTGTGGTCTAGCTTGAGTTGAATATGAGCTGTTTTCGACAGACTTCTTCGGATGTTCTGAGACACCCTCCATCTGGTCATCTGGATTTTCAGGTTTTGGAACCAGTTTTCCAGCATTACTTTACCATTTGCTAATTCTTTCAATGTTCCATTCTGCGCAAATGGTTTGAACCTCCACATGTGGAATTTGTGTGGTTCTTGGAACTGTTTGTCCCCAAATAGGAACAAGTGGTACATCACTATCCAGAGTATCAGAGATGGGAACCTTATAATTTCGGTAGACTCCTGACACTTCTCACATATAGATTTGAGCATGTCAGCAACATACTGAGCCCATCTGTACAGTTTTCTTGTTTATGCTATTGTGTCTACCGCTTCTAACATGTCTAGCTTTAGATCACTCCCTTATCCTATAGGGGTGATCCCTGTTGCTACGATTTTTGCCATGATTTGTGGCGTCTGGGATTGTATTTGACTGATCATTAGCCCTTTTGAATTTTTTCTTGATTGTGTCCCTGTTAATCGTTCGACCAATCCTTCTTTTATGCTGATAGGGGTAGGGTCACCTTGGTTTGAGAGACCAGTAAGCTTGTATATGACTTCACCAGATATTTTTACTGGTCTGCCGAAGTAAAATTTTCCGTTGTGGTATCGGCTGATAATGAATTTTACCGTGGTTTCTTTCATTCCTCCAAAACTCGCCATGAACAGTTTGTTCATGTAGTTCATAATGGAGATGTGGTTTATTTTCTCTGCTACTTGTGTCTGTTTCTTGCTGACATAAGCCCATTCCTTGATTTCAGCCCAAGTTTTCACCCATGAGGTTTCTTGTACCTTGGCATTCTTGATGTTTCTTAGTCGTCTCATGAGTCGGGTTTCAATGGATTGTAGTTCTTTTGTTTTTGCAGCTGTGGCTCTGGTTTGTTTTGGTGCCATCTCATCGGTCTCTTGGTCGAATTTTCTTACAGGTTCTCATCTCTCAAATTTTTGACTGCTGAATTGTTCTATCTCTTCAAAATACTGTAAATGATCTTTTCCTAGTCCGATATTTATAGGTGGAGCGGGTGACGTTTCTGTCGATGGAAGTATTAATGGCAAAAGTGATGGTCCAGCACGGTCTTTGGAGTTTGTGTTTATTGCGATTTGATTTTAACGCTCCTTCTATTCATAGTCATGAAGGCATGATTTGACCTTCGGGGTTGTCAGTCGATGTCGATTATGTGAATGGTCGATGGCGGTATGTCGATGGGTTTGGTGTCGGTTGTTGAAGTGCTAGTTATTATATCTTTTGAAGTTTCCTGTCATCTTGGGTTATGGGTGTTGGTTCTGTTTTGTTGTTTTTAGGCTTTTTAGATTTTTATAGTTTTTGTTTGACAGTTATGGTCGTTATATGTATGGCTTTTTTTTTTTTGAACTTGTTTTAATTTTTGTACCGTTTTAGTCGGGCACCATTAACAAGTTTTTGAAATATTATGCCTGGTAACATCCTTAGTCGGATTGATTCGTTGGCATGAATCTCTTAGACAATGTAAGGTCCCATCCATTCTGTGTGTAAATTTTTGGGTTTTCCTTTTACTCGACTGTTGTATAGTAAGGCGAGGTCCCCTATCGACAGATTTTTGTTTTTGATATTGCGATCATGCCAAGCCTTCTGCTGATGTTTTTGGATTTCTTGATGTTGTAAAGCGAGCAGTAGGTGTTCTTCTAGCTTTCTTAATTGCATCAATCGGTCCTTCCTACCTTCTTTGATATCGACATGTAAAATATCTGCTATGATAGGTGTTTGCTGTCAAAAATGTAGTGGAACAACTGCTTCTTGGCCATAGACTAGTCGGAACGATGTTTGGTCAGTCGAACATTTGTATGCTATTCTGTAAGCCCATAGTACTGTAGGTATATTTTCATCCCAATCATCTTTGTTGGTATTGCAGATTTTTGTTAGACCCCTTGTTAATGTTTTGTTGAATGCCTCTGTTGCTCCATTCAACTGAGGGTGATAAGCTGTACTACGTCGGTGGTCAATTTTGAACTGGTCTGTTAGTGCTTTGATGCTTTTGTTAATAAAGTGTGAACCTTGGTCACATATAGGGTTATTGGGCATCCAAATCTAGTAATTATATTTTTGTAGATAAATTTAGCAGCTATCTCACTGGAACATGTGTCGATTGGTTCTGCTTTTTCCCACTTGGTTACATATTCTACTGCGGTTATTATGTACCTTGCACCTGTTCTTTTTGCTGGTATCGGGAATGGTCCTATGAAGTCGATGGCCCAAATTTCAAATTTCAAACTTGGGTTTACTGATATCAAGGGAATTTCTGTACTAGGCAGAGGTCGACCCAGTCATTGACATCTGTTGCATTGGATCACAAATTTTTTACAATCCTTGTATAGTGTCGGCCACCATATCCTTGACTCTTGGATTTTCTTGGCAGTTGTGTCTGCTTAAAAATGTCCTCCCGCCGGTCCATAGTGTGCTTTGAACATGATATTATCTCTTTCGTGTTCTAATACACATTTCTGAGGATGTCGTCCAGGCCCATTTTATATAAAAATCCATTTATGAGGCTATATGGTGCAGCTTTCATAGCTAAGATTTGTTTATTTTCATGCTCATGCCCTCTGGTGCTCGACCACTTTCTAAGAATTGAGCTATTTCCTCTAATTCTACTAAAATTGCTTCTATTCGAAATACGTGTGCATTCGGTAGGTTGTCTTCGACTCCTATCGACTCCTCTCATGCGTCGATTCACGATAAGTGGTCGTGTCCGACATTTAATTTTCTTGGTCTAATAATGACTTCAAATTTGAATTCTTGGAATAGTAGTAGCCATCGACAAATTATCCCATAGTGTAAGGGTTTGTTTACAAGGTATTTTAATGCTTGGTGGTCGGTATAAAAGATGAAAGGGTTGGCTAGTAGGTAATGGCGATACTTCTGTAGTGCAAAAACCATTCCTAATGCTGCTCTCTCTGTTGTCGAATAGTTTCTTTCTGCCTTATTTAGTTTTCTGCTGCTGTAAACTGTGGGGTAATCCATTTTTTCATCCCTAGGTTGTGTTAAGATCTCTCCTATTGTTAGGCCTTATGCGTCAATGTGTATGTGAAATTTGATCGACCAATTTGGGAACCTTAGGATGGGTTCCTCTACTAGCTTCCTTTTTAGTGTTTCGAATGATATGTTACATTCATCTGTCCAATTGAACTCCTAATCTTCTTTTAATAGTTCTTCCAATGGATAGGTCATATCTGAATAGTATCTCATAAATTTCCTGTAATATCCTGTATGACCAAGTAGTACCCTGACTTGTTTTGGGTTCACTAGTGGTTTTAAGTCGAGGATAATTTTTATCTTTGCAAAGTCGACCTTGATGCCTTCTTTGCATACAATGTGTCCTAATAGTATCCCTATAGGAGTTAGAAATATGCATTTCCTTATGTTCAAAGATAGCTAGATTTGTCGGCATCGTTCCAACATGAGCCTTAGCCATTTGCAGTGATATTTCAGCATAGAGTATATTGTCCAATCATCAAAATATACTGCCATTGTTTTGTAGATATATTCTTGAAATGTTTTGACCACAATTCTCGAAAATACTGCAGGTGCGTTTTTTAGACCAAAAGGCATAACTCTATAGGCAAATGAGCTGAATTCACATATGAATGTTGTCTTTTTCTAGTCTTCTTTGGCTATTGGTACTTGGTTGTTACCTGAGAATTCGTCTGTAAATGAGTAGCATTCATGCCCTGCGACTTCATTTAGGATTTCATCTACATAGGGTGTTGGGAATGGGTCTGTTAAGGTGACTTTGTTTAATTCTCTGAAGTCAACATAAATCCTTACCTTGGTGGGGTCGTGTTTCTTTGGTTGTACAACCATTGGACTTTCCCATTCAAATTGGTCAATAGGGTATATAATTCTTGCTGCAAGCATATTATCAATCTCTTTCTTGACTATCTCTTTGTATTTATGAGCTAATTTATATGGCCTCTTCTTTACAGGTCGGGCATCAGGTTTAATGTCGATCTTCATTTCACCCATTTCATGGACTAGGCCTTTGAGATATTTATAGTCTCTAGCGAATACATCTTGGAATTCTTTTAGTAAGTTTACTATTTCGGTTGTTTTTTCTTCACTCCAGTAATCGCCAATTTTTGCCATTTTTGGTCTATCATCATTTGATATGTCAATTTCTTTAGTTTTCACTTTAGCATCTAACCATTCTGGTGCTTTGGCTTCATTGATTTGTCGGCTCCCTTGTTTGAATTGTGAAAATGTAGCAGGAAATTCTGCTGTAGTCATTCGATCGGTATCTTCTTTGTCGGATGTCTTGACTTTAAATATTGTGCAAATTGGTTTTGTTGTTTCTGAATGGTATGATTTCCATCGAAAACTTTTCCCTTCCAAATTTTTGTTTTGCATTTGTAGTCTTGTTGACTGTGTTATTGTCTTGGTTTGTATGTTATTACATGTTATTGTCGGCCAATCATAATTTTGTGTTAGGGTGTTGTTCCTGGTCAGTTCTATAAACGCTTTGATTTGTTTTGCAGTTTTGGACTAACTTTTCATTTTGTGATATAAAGCTGAAGTCTTTGATGAAGTTCTCTCTAAGTTCATGCCATTGAAATGTTTCACTCCGTGCTTCTTCCATTTTGTACCATTTGTTTGGTAAGTCAGATAGCGTCAATGGAAATAGGTGTGGCCATGCATGCTCATCTTTATACCGAAGTCTTTTCCACTCTTTTTCGCATGTTCTTATGTGTTCTTCTGGGTCCTGCCCCTGGATGAACATAGGTATTTGGGCTTGTTTGGTTATCCTTTTCCCTCCAAATCTTTCTACAAAGTAAGTCAAAGCTGTTTTTCATGTCTGCAATCTTGATTGATGGGTATCCCACCATCTAGCAGCTTGTCCTGTGAAGGTTTCTACTAAGCTTTGTAATCGGCCATGTTCACCAATGTTTTTAGATACTTTTTCTATATGAATAAATGGTGATTCTCTTTCTTTGTATCTTGGGATTTGTTTGATGCTTACATTTGTTGGTTTTAAGGTAGGGTACTCCCTGCTTTTTTTTTCGAAAATTTTTGGGATGATGGAAACTAAGAAACATTGTTGGACTGGTTTCTTCTACATTGTTTGAATGGTCCAGCAACCTCTTGCTTGTGTCTCGTATTTTTTGAATTCCCAATCATATAATTCTGCATCTGAGTTGTATCCTACTGAATCTTGATTGCCTAAGTGAAGCTCGCCATAGACATTGGGTTCTGTGTAGTCTTCATTATTTTGTATTTGATATAATTGTCAGATGTTGACTTCGTCATCAGTAGGTTCTATCCAAGATGGATGGATAGGTACTATAAATTTCTGTCCATTCCCCTTTAGTTTTATCCTTTCTTTGTCTAAAGATATCGATGCTTTCATTTTGCTTCCCCAAGGTCGACCTAATAAAGATGGGAAGGAACTGGATCCTTCCTTAGGGTCAATAATTTCAAAGTCAACTTTGGTCGATATTCCTTTTATTGTCGTATTGACATTTCTCCAAACTCCGATAGGTTCGATTAGACCTTGGTCGGCTAATTTGAGGTATATTCCTGACTCATATAGTCGAGGTCTACCCAATTGTTCCCAAATGTCGTGAGTCATAATGTTTACTTGTGAGCCGAAGTCAAGTACAAATTGTCGAACATGGTATCCTTTAATTTCTAGGTCGACAAGTGAGCCGGCATCACTTTTGTCCTTTTGGTTTAGACTGCATATGTTTTTTGTTTGTTTTTCCGTATTTTTTTTTTCAATGTGGTTCACGCGCCGGCTTGACTGACGGGCTACGTCCACGGAAATAAATTAGGCGGGCCCACCCGAAGGGGCCTCACACCTTCGACACACTTCATGCCTAACCCCAATAGCGTCAATGAGAATTGAACCCGTGACCTCTATACCGAGAGGCCTAGCGATGGGTGCTCAACCAATTGAGCTAACTCTTGAGGCTAATCCCGTATTATTATTATGCTTCATATTATATAATAATTCAATGAATTGAGATACCGCTATATCATCTTGTAATAAACGTATTAATTCTTTAACTATGCTTTGTTGACTATTATCAACTTCTTCTTGTCAAGTAAATTCTTTAAATATATTCGTTGCGTCATTATATACTTTTTTTTGTTTAGCCGGGTTAGGATAATCGTTCTTTTCTTTTCTTTTACTTATACGTGTAGTATCACTCCCATTTTTTGTCCCTTGTCGGGTTACTATATGCAGATTCCTTGTATTGATTACATCACGTTTTTGAACGCATGACAAGACATTAACATTCTTCTTTTTATTTATTTTATCAAGCATAGTAGGGAAATCCTCTAATGAGTGATCACCGACTCCACAGCTAGTACACAATTTTAAATCAGTTATGTCCTTGTATGCGCAGTCTGCATATCGATGACCTTCTTTATAGCATGTAAAACATTGGATGGGCCGACATGGTTGATTGTCACGATTCCCAAAGAATCGAACTCGACCTCCATATCCTCCACGACGGTTGTTGAACCGACGCTCATATCGATGGCATTCATATATTTGATTATTTGGTTCATTTTGATCATTGCTTCACTGGTTGTTATCGTTGTTCTACGCAACTACGTTTGTCTAGTAGAATGCTTGGTAGTTTTGTCGGTTCTTTAAGTTTAAGTGGCAGTCGGCTGTGGCGTGACTTTTTACTTCACAGATTACACACAAAGATGCTTTGCCATTTTTCATGTTATACAGGAAATATTTTGTTGTGTGTTCTCCATGTTCTTGGAAGATGTCGTAGAAGCACTTTGTCTGAACAAATCGAACATCCTGTCGACTTATGTCTTGTTGACAGTTATCTTTAGCGTGTCTGGCCATTGAGAATTTTGTGCACCAGACATCCTGATTCTTGAGGTTCAGCTCTTTCAATGATTTCTGCATGATTTCTAGCTGTTCTTCCAGTCTAGTATCCGTGGGATATGCTAGGAAATATTCGTCCATCTCCACTTGCAGAGCTTTGGTAAGCACATCTTCGTATGTTTTAAACGTCTCCAAGATTACGTGCCCCTGAATTTTCTGTGATAGACCTGCAAGGAACCACTGAATTAATAGTTGTTCATCAATTACATAATCCAGTTGGCTGAGGAGATCTTTCCATCGTTTGTCATATTCTCAGACATAATCTGCTGGCTTTTGAGATGTTGTTTTCAACTTTTTGGCTGCCAAATGTTTTGTGTCTGGAGTTTTAAATAAAGACAAGAATTACGCTTTAATTTCTGCTTTAGATTCTTGGGGAGTCCTCTCTATATAGGTCATGTACCACGTTAGTGCTCTTTTCCTCAAGGCACTGGCGAACAGTGCCATTTGTTGATCTTCATCTGTAACATGATTTGCCTCCCATGTTGACTCACAGACGAAGCAATGTCGTCTAGGATATTTGTCACCATTGTATAGAGGGATATGTGGTGATCCGTGAACCATGTCGAAATTACTGTTGTTATCTCCTCCAGCAGGTGGCGGTGGAGGTAGTGGGATGTTTTGCTTGTCTCGTTGTGCAGAGCTGTTTTTGACAGAACTTTCATTCCTGTCGATCATTTTTTTTGTCGTTTCTTCTTCGACAAGCAGTCGGTTCAGGTCAAATTATCCTGTCGATGTCCAACTACACTGATTTGTCTACAAGTCCGATTGTTCTATATTTTCCAAAGCTGTATTTGGCAGGGGGGTGCTCCTTCATGTGTTAGGTAAAGTAAGTGGATACTTCGATTGTAAGGGTACGCTTGAAGCGTGACCCAATTTCCTTCCTCCAGTCAACAAATCATTAGATGATTATCATCATTTACCTCGTTGTCTAGTCGGCTCCATATACCAAACTCATAAGCTCTTAGTCTTAGGTCTTCTTCGACAATGGCTTGTATCCTGGTACTCGGATTCGTTGGAGATAGAGGTCTTATCTCTTGGGGAACTTCTATTTGGAGAGCTTCACGCTGCTCTATCCACAAGTCTTATTCCATGGGTGATGCTTTTTCATCCACGCCTTCTTCCTGTCGGTCATGACATGACTCTGGCGGATTTATTTCCTGGTCTATCACCCTAGTATTCATTCCTCTTTGCAGTGCTATAACCCTTTCTCTTCTTTCTTCCCTTCTTTTCAGCCTCTTCTCTCTCTCTCTCTACTTTTTGTAAATTCATCGTACCTTTGTGTGTCACTGTTCGTTCGATTTCCTTTTTAGGTTGACTTTTCATTACTGGTGACGGTATCTCTTTTTAGTCGACTAGAATCCTCTTCACTTTACCCCGACATACGACCACCTACTCGACGCTTTAGAAAGCTCGGATAGTTCTTTTTACTAGCTTAGGAAGTACCCCCACTCCCTTTCGGCAATGAATTTCTCCCACTTTTTTTGTTTCTCTGCCCAGTTAGAATTTGGTGGCGATTCGTGTAGTGATGGATGAGGTTCTACAATATAACCCACTCCTTTTTCTATCAGGAATTTGAATAGTAGGGTTGGTATGGAGCACATGAACTACTCGGTAAGCTTTGTATATAATTTTTTCTGAACGGTTTCTATCAAAGTTCTTTCTTCTATGGATTTCTCCTTGTAGAATTCATCCGTGATCTTTTGAAACCACTCCAATAGGTTTGTTCATCCCCCTCGAGTCAGTTTCTCTAGAAGCTCTTGGTCCTTAGTTGCTTCCGGCTTTTTCATCCATAATTTTTTTCAAAAGCCGGGGTACCGATTCTACGAACTTCTCATGAGTTTCAGTGAAGAATTTCTCCTTCACCTGAGCAGTGGTTAATCTGTTTCTCCTCGAGTAATTCTACAAATAATTTGCTATCTTACACTCCAACCAGTTCTTAATATTTTGTTTTGATACCATCTACTTATAGTCATCTCAGATATGTACTACCGGCAACGGAACCAATGTTGTAATCTCACAGATCATAGAGGGTTACCAATAATAGACATTGAATCATACAGACATAACAGACACGAGATAAGAACATAGATGTAGAATAACAGATCATATTATATCATGAGGGTCCATACATACACAGAACTGAATCGAGTTTTCATTTGGCTCAACAACCTAATATATATGATTTACAAATAGTTACATATAACTACTTGTCGATTCGATCAATTGACACGACCTTATGTAGCCGACCTGATCTCCTCATCAGTCGGCTATTCGACTAGTCGGCTCACCGACTAGCTCCTCCAACAAGTAGCAATAGATTAGTAGATTTATCAGATAAGTTTTGGGTACTGTATTTTGATGGTTCGAAAACATAGGAAGGATTAGGAGCTAGCTGTATCCTGATGGATCCAGAAAAAAAAATAAACATTTTCTTTTGTGTAGATTAGAATTTGAATGCACAAATAATACAATTGAATACGAAGCATTAATACAAGGATTAAAAAAGGAAATTGAGTTCAAGGTTAAGAATTTAAAAGTCTATGGGGATTCAAAAATTATTGTCAAACATGTCTGAAATAAAATCCATTATTTATCTCCACATCTAAAAGGTTACCAAAGCGAAGTCTGGGATTTGCTAGTAAATTTCGATGCATTTAATATAATTTCGATTCCTAGGATGAAAAATGCAGCGACTGATTTATTAGCTACATCAGCCACCATGGTTGTTCCAAATAATAATCGATGTTCTATTGAATTACGTTTCAGGCCTGCTGTACCGGATAATATCATGAATCTAAGAGTGTTCGATGACGACTCGCAGATCCTAGAATTTCTGACAAATGTTGAGAATTTCAAGGGAGCAGTAATTGATGAAGAAGAACATCAAATGAACCTTCAAAGTAGAAACTTTATACCTAAAGGAGTTATAACATTTGAAGGAATGTTCGATTTGAATAACAAGTTTCGAATGCCTGCTAATGTTAAAACACACAGCTCATCTATGCAATTTGAGCTAGTAAATTTGGGATCAGAAGTTGAGCCTAAATACACAAACTTAGGAAAGAGTTGTTCACCTGGAGAAAGACACAAATTCATCAATTTGTTCAAACAATACAAAGACGTTTTTTCTTGGACATATGAAGATCTCAAAACATATGACACCCAAATTATACAACATGTTGTTCCAATAAAAGCAGGGGTCAAGCCATTCCAGCAACCATTAAGAAAGATGCACCCAAAGCTGGAACCTTTGATCCAAAGTGAAGTGAAGAAACTACTTGATGCAAGAATCATCTTTAAAGTCAGACATTCGGAATGGGTTTCAAACTTAGTACCAGTGAGGAAAAAGTCAGGAGAAATTAGAGTTTGTGTTGATTTCAGAAACCTAAATCGTGCCTTTGATAAAGATAACTACCCAGTCCTGCCCATGGAACAAATATTGCAGATGGTCTTAGGCTCAAAATTATTTTCTCTGCTAGATGGTTTCTCAGGCTACAACCAAGTGTTGATAGCAGAAGAAGACAGATTGAAGACTACATTTAGAACTAAGTGGGGGAATTTTTCATATAGAAGGATGCCCTTTGGACTTATCAACATTGGAGCAAATTTACAGAGGGCCATGGAAATAACTTTCCGCAGGCTAATTGGCTGAAGTGTAGTAGTGTATTTGGACGACGTTACAGTGTATTCTAAGAAAAGAGAAGAACACATGTTTCATTTAAAACAAAATTTTGAACGTTGTTGGAAATATGGTATTTCTTTAAATCCAAAGAAATGTGTGTTTGCTCTACTGGATGGAAAGCTTTTGGGTCATATAATTTCCAAGAAAGGGATCTCAATAGAACTAGAAAGGAGTAAAGCAATAGAATAGATCCCTTTACCCCATAATAAAAAGGGCATGCAATCTTTCATGGGGACAATAAATTTTGTGCGAAGGTTTTTGCATGATTTTGCACAGATAGTCAAACCTTTGCAACAAATGGTCAAGCAAAGTGTCCAATTCAAGTGGAATGATTCAAACAAGGGTGCATTCCACAAGATCAAAACAACAATAGCTCATGCACCATCCCTTTAAAGTCCCAACTTCGAAAAATATTTCATCTTGTACACTTTTGCTTCAGACAACTCATTAATAGCAGTGCTTATGTAGGAAGAAGAAAGGGGAGATTAGTACCCCATATCTTTTATGAGCACTAATATACAAGGGGATGAATTGAATTACCCCGCGGTTGATAAGTAGGCTTACAAAGTCTTTAAGGCGGTGAAACAATTCATACCATATATACTAGAAAATAGAACCAAAGTGATAGTTTCACACCATGGAGTCCGATCTCTTTTCATGCATAAAGAGTTAGGAGAAAGAAGAGATAACTGGGTAACAACATTGCAAGAGTATGACTTGGAATTTAAACCAGCAACCATCATCAAAGGGAAAGGACTCTGCAAATTAATGACTGAAAGTCAAGATAATGAAGATAACAATTGGAAGAATGAGGCTGAGT
The DNA here is from genome assembly GCA_001517045.1 of Pseudotsuga menziesii. Lineage (NCBI taxonomy): Eukaryota > Viridiplantae > Streptophyta > Pinopsida > Pinales > Pinaceae > Pseudotsuga > Pseudotsuga menziesii. Next base: position 689,615 of record LPNX010386007.1, on the reverse strand, counting down.
TACACATGGTCGATGTATGTCCTATATTTACAACCCCAGAATCTTGGTACCAAGACCTGGTTCACTATCTTCAACAAGGATACTTTCCTGAACACTGGAATTTCAAGCAGAGGAGAGCGTTATGCTTAAAGTTAGCATCATATCAGATCATTGACAGATTTCTCTTTAGGAAAAACTATGATGGGTTTTTTCTCAGTTGTTTGGAACATGAATATTTTTATACCCAAATCCTGTCACCAACATGTGATGAGATCCTTAACCCCTATGTTTTCCCTAAATCCCAAAACTTGGAGTGGAAACTTGCTCTGGATATCAATTCTACATGAAAAAACCTAGCACTATGCTTTCCCTTTGGATGATGAGCAGTACCTTGTTCAACACCGCCTGTGTCCTGTTATAGAGAAGTGGTGCCACCGCGCTTATGCTTCGTTATTGGAGCGGTTCTCACCTAAATAACTCTATCATAAGGGAACAAAAGAAATACCCTTGGTAAAAATGGAAAAAGAGAAGATTCTCGAGGCTTCTAGAACTTGAGCCTCGTGTCTCCCTTATCCCTATCAATATGGGTTAGTTGGAGTCGAGATCCCTCTTGGTAGGATCTTAGAGCCACCTCACCCACAATTCTCTCAACTATCCCTATCCATTGAGCCCTATAAATAAAAGCACATATCCATAGTTGAGGGGGAGAACGGAATGGTATTGTTATGCTGTTGAATTGACTATCTAGTCCAATCCATTGGAGAGAAAAAGAGAGCAAGTTGGAGCTATTGGGGATGAGGTGTTTGTCTTGTGGAGGAGTTTGTCAACACTAAGGCAATGGTTGTAATATTCTTCATTCATTTCTTAATGCAAAGCTGATTTCTGTCCCACATATTTGTTGTACTGATCTCACATGTATATGTTACTGGATTCCTTTGTCACTAGTATGGATGTGTGAATACTTTTCTGGTAGTTTTGATGTTCTTGTTTGTTTAACATGTTTGCAGGTACACAGGTTTGTCATCAAAGAATTATTCCAGGTCTTTACAACATCCAGGGAAGGTCTTCATCCTTTGTCGTTCACTCATTTGTTTTGGATCTAAACCATTCAGACCAGAGGAACAACTTCTGTCTGCAGAAGGTGCAATATTTATGACTACAAATCTGGCGACTCCGTTGGGGAACAAAGCAAATTTTAGTTGATCTGATCTTCCTTAGTCCTTGAACACTTGTCTGAATCCAGGCTCTAGTTTCTAACTCTCTTCACTCAGATCTACCAACTGACTTAGTGAATTTTGGTTTGAAACTTTCAGATCTGAACTATTACGACTTTTTATGCTCTTTTTTACTGTCAATTCATCAGTCTTTACCTTGATTTGATCAATTTTTAAATTGAATTCTCGTTCTCCTTGTGTTTTGGATTTATTCAGGGAACCGCACTTGTGCTGTTGGCAAGAAGTGGTGCCACCACTTGAACCTTGGTAGCCATACGTGGTGCCACCGCCTAAACCTCATTAGCCAGAAGCGGTGCTTGTCCAGAACCACCCTGTCAAGACCCCTCTAGCGCGGTACTAGGTAGGCCTTGTTCCAGAACTAGTTTTTTGTGATTTTTTGCAAAAAGTAGAGTTTGTTTACTTTCAGCCCTGCACTATTAGGCTTGCTTGTTTGAATATGAATGCTTATGGTTGAAAATATTGTGGTAAAATTGGTGTGATTGTAAAAATTCAAATCTAGATTAGGCTTGTTGATTATTCGTTTGCTTTCATGCTTGTTGGTTGTGATTTTGAAAGGAATTTTTGAAAGCTTAGATTTCAGTTAGATCTCTTTTCGTTTCATTTATAAAGATTGAAAGAAAAACCATTTGCTTATCATCTTAATTTCATTTTTTCCATAGAGGACTTCTTTTTGCTTTTAAAAAGAATTTTTTTTGATTGAGATTAGGTCATTATTATTACTGAGCATAGGGCACTGGATCTCTGACTAGCCTCACAAGATTTCAGGCTCCCTTTGTTCTTTGTCTCTCTTGCATTAGTACTATCTCATCAAAATAAAAAATAGTGTGGTTTTAAGTTAGATCTATCTATGTTTCAAGAAAAATCGAAAAAATAGATTGCATATGCATGTAGAGTGCTTGTTGTTTTTCTTTTTAGGAAAAGAGACTCTTACCCATTTGATTGCTTTCAAAAAGAAAAATGAGTTTGGAATATGTTGCTTGTCTTTGGATTTGATTTGTTTAAAGTATTTTTTTTGGGAATTTTTGGTTTTCAAAATGAAAAGAAAATGCTATCTTTCCCTCCTATAAGTAGGCATACCTCAAACGGTAAAGTGAAATATTTGCATCTACATATCTACATGGTTTTAATTTTTCTGTCAAAATTCCATGCATTCACCTAACCGTCCACTTTAAAATTAACGGTAGTTATAGGCTTAAAATTTACATATCAATTTGAGTGATAGGATAGAGACGTGTTCAGGAGCCGTTAAGCGTAGGAGCTGTTGTTACTCGTCTGCACTACATTCTAGGACTCACGCGGTTCTTCCACGTACTGTCGGTATATTGAATGACCTTTCATGTACCCTTGAGGTATATAGAAAGGTACTTCACGTACTCGATTGTATATAGGAAGGACCCTTGTGAACAGTTGTGCATTAGACAACATTACTACTGATTTGAGCTCCCACGTACCTTGCGTATAACGAGAGACCCCACTAGGATACCTTATCTATCTGAGAAAATCCCTTTGGCCATCTTGCTTGGAGCCATACACTGAAAATAACATTCAGGGAGATTACTACACATGTACCCTTGTGGTATATCATGAGTGGCACCTTCTTGACAATCCTGGTGAGAGACCGGACTATCTGAACTCCTCCTGTCATTTAAGTTTGCTTGTTTGGCCTATATCTTGAGTAGGGAAATTTTTGGTGTGTTTTTTTCTAGTTTTTGAAACCCTAGGTTATATAGGAACTGTAAAAAATGGCTGAATTAAGACAGTCCATAAGAGTACAGGGCTTGCCACCTAATTTTATTTCTGTTTTAGGAGAAGATCCTATGGAAGCTATCGACCAAGGAGCTGCTACCAACTCCCAAGTGGGAGAAAATGTGATTGCAGAAAGCGGAGATCCATATCCTTCACACGGTCCTCCCTTGGTCCAACAACCTTCTATGGGAAATATTTCATTCCATTCTCCCATAGAAGGTCATGTTGATGATACTACCCATCCATATTATGGTCCCAATGCTTCGTTTTGGGATACCTCTATGGGATAGGCCATTGCTTTGTTTGGCACCCGTCCAACCTCTTCTGAAGACATTTCACCAAATGAAGAAGAACGTAGACAATACCAGGTAGCTATTCTCCATGCAAGAGAACTTGAGAAGAAAATAGATAACATATTAGGTACACCACCACCTCGTTCAACAATTTTTCCTCGTAATCCGGACCCTTGGCCTGTGGGATATCGCTCACTTGGTGATTCTATGAAACCCATTGAACCTATTCTAGATCACACTATGAATCCGTATAATCTAGGTCAAACTACCAACCCCACCACTTGCCATATTATGTCTATTCCAAATCCTCCTGGGTCTTCCGCACCTGGGGAACAACATTCAATTCATGTTTCATCAATACCTTCTAGTTCCAGGGGGAAACCCCCAGCACAACCTACATTACCTATCATTGGAATTGTAGCTAGTCATGGATAGACCTCTAGTATAGAGAAATCTATAGTCTATGTCCCTCCTACCCATACGAATGTGGTTAACCCCCCATCCAGTTCAAGTCAACCCTTTGGGGCCCAACCTGTAACCAATCAAACCTCTTGGGGGTATGGTTACAAAACAAATAAAGTACCTGTAGGAAATATCAATTACCAACCCACTCCTATAGGAATGCCTTATGTTATAATTCCATATCCTAGTAATACTTTCACTCCATGGGGGCAACCTAACTGGTCCTACATGCCAGCTATGGGAGGGATACCTATTCATACTACGGGGGGTGCCAGAGGACCACCTTATGGAGGTCCTCCCTCTGAGGGCCTAGCAGCTTTCCTCCTTATGGTCCTAATGGTCCTGGTGGTCCTGGGGGGCCTGGTGGCTTTCCTCCTAATGGTCCCAGAGGATCCGGTGGCCCTCCTCCTAGTGGTTCTAAAGGCTCCAGAGGTTTACCTCCCAGGGGTCCTGGAGAGTCAGGTGGTCCTCTTCCTGGTGATATAGGTGGTCCCAATGATCTTGGTGGTCCCGAAGGCCATGGAAGTCTTCCTCCTGGAGGCTCCGGTGGTCCTAATGGTCCCGATCCTGGAAATAAGCCCCCTGCGGGTGGATCTTCCGACGGTTCTTCATCACAACAACCTATATATCAGGTTACTTATGGTTCTACTGGTACTTATATGCCCTATAAATACTACCAGTACATGCAACCTAATCGCCAGTTACCTTTCCTAGAAACTTTGGACTTGCCTGATTTTTTCAAGTTGATTAATGATCCCATTCTACATAACCCCTCGTGGCCTCCTATTCTGGTAAAGTTACCATCGGACATCCCAAAGTTCGATGGGAAGTAGGGAGATGATCCAAAAAACCATGTTATGACATTCCATTTGTGATGTTCTTCAATCTCCCTAATGTATGATTTAGCTCGTTTAAGACTCTTCCAACGAACTTTGATTGGTACCACCACGCAATGGTACATTGAACTTCCACAACATTTGTTTGTGGATTTGGTTCTTTGGAAACTGTCTTTATTACACACTTTCAGCTTCCTATCTATTATGAAATGGGTACAGATCTCTTAACTTTTTTGTGTTAGAACACCTCCACCCACATATCCGATCATATCCATGAGTGGAGAAGGTAGAGAATACTTATTAAGGATCCTATCCTGGATCAATTGTTAGCTGATTGGTTTACTAAATCTTTGTTGCCTCCAATTTCCTGAGATGTGGCTATGGGCGGTGCCATTATCAAAGAGCAATCCATTAGTCAAGCCCAATATCTGGACTTGGTACATTCCCAGTCTGCAACGTTGTATGACTTGATCCCTCAAGATCCTCACCCAAGCACCAATCTTGCCAAGCCACCAGTAGAAACCCCTGTTGATGGGATTGTTGGTTCAATCTAGTCCCTGCCAACAACAAAACCTGCCAAGCAACCCCAAACTTCCACCCCTTCTCCTTCAAATCCCAAGGTTTCTGCCGAGGTAAATTCCATTCAAAGTACTCAAACGCCTGGCAACAATAAAAATAAAGGTAAAGCTAAAAACAAAAAACCTAGAAACCAGTAGGAGAATCCAAAACCAACCATCAACGAGAACGATAAAGGGAAAAGAAAAGAAAAATATCCATGTCTGCTATGAGGAGGTGACCACTTCATGAAAGAGTGTCCTCGTCATGAAGAAATCACTCAATTTCTAAAAACTATTCCCACACCCACAGTTTTCACGGATCCTTTTCCCTCTCAACAATAGCTGATAGACCACATGTCTAATCAGGGAAATTCTAGTTCTTTAGAGGAAATTTGCATGATGTCCTCGGACACTATTAGTTTGCAAACTCGAATTTAGAGTTATGGCAAACCCATAGACAAGAAAGAAGACAATTCTTCTTTAGGAAAAGTTCCCTCTTCTTGTTCTCCCGAGTCCTCGTCTACTGGTCCCCTAACCATTGAGAAACCTAATCTTGACATGATTTTGCGTCCACCCAAGAGTACTCTTAGGAAGGCTGTTTTTAACCCTAATGCCTGAGCTGCCTAGTTTTATAATGTAGTTAAAGATCTTGCTTAGGAACCATGTGCAATGTCTAACTTGGAAGTACTCCAAAGTTGTCCAACGCAGTGCAAAAACTTGTTAACCACGTTAGAAGATTTAGACCCAAACAACACTAATTTGATTCATTTCAATGTTGAGAACTATAAGTCTAGACTACCTAACAAACTCGCTTTCCAAATCATAACGAAAGTAGTCGAAAAGAAGGTCTTTAGAACTGTCTTAGACAAAGGAGCTTCAACTTCGGTTTTGTCCCTGTCTTTTTGGAAAGCTATTGGCTCTCCAAAGCTTGTAACATCAACAATGACTCTGAAAGCCTTTGATGGACGAGGTTTCCAACCCCATGGTCTCATACCAGCCCTTTCAGTCGAGCTTGGGGGAAAAACTGTTTCTATTTAAGTGGAAGTAGTAGATGCCCCGTTAGATTACAACCTCCTATTAGGAAGAAATTGGTTTTACGCCATGACTAATGTCGCTTGGACGGTATTTCAAACTATCCAATTTATGCATCTAGGGAGGATTGTAACCATTGACAAGCTTGATTTCTGTACACCGGATGTTACCACACCTATGGCTAATAACATCCCTATGTTAGGCCAGTCCCCTCCTCCTTACCAGTCTATTGGGGTAGCCATGTTGAAGGATTCTTCACTTATGGGGATTTTTTTGTCAAATCCTCCTAACATAGACACAACGAAGGTAAATATGATTTATTCATTTGATTATGATCCAAAGGGAAAAAAAATTGCTGTGTCCACCTTGTTGAGTTCGTATGAAGAAATGTACAACATTATCCAAACCCTTTCCAATGACCACACTAATGACCTTCATCTGGTGGCTTCGGACCCTTACCACTTGCCCTACTGGTTAGAACCCTCTCTTCCTATTCTGGATGATCTCTCCCAGACTTTCCTTCCAATGATTCCATTATGGATATCATGAGTACGAATGAGCCCATACGGGCTGATCATCATCATAGATTCTCGTTCCTCCCCAATACTAGTTCGGTAGACCATGATTTTGCATCCCTTTTTTCTACTGATATTGTCAAAACACCTCAATCTCCTATATTGTTGCAGAACATGGATTCTGAAGGAAACCTATGCAACATCACTCAAACAAATCCAATTGACATATCAACCAAGCTTGGCACCCTTGAGCATGTTCATGTTGGGCAGAACTGCTCAGCAGAAGAATCTGAAGCATACCGAGGACTTTTCAAAGAATTCCAAGATGTTTTTTCCTGGTCTTAAGAAGAAATACCGGGGATAGACCCATCCATTGTGGTTCATGAGATAAAAACCTATCCCACTGCAAAACCCGTCAGGCAAAAAATGAGACAAGTCCATCCACAGAAAGCTGTAGCTCAAAGCTGAAATAGAAAATCTTCTAAAATCAGGGTTTATTTATCCTGTACCCCTGACGGAATGGGTATCAAATGTCGTCCTTGTCAATAAATGCAGGGCACCATTATAGTCTGCATCGATTTCAGAGATTTGAACAAAGCTTGTCCCAAAGACAACTTTCTCACTCCGTATATCGACCAGATTATTGACAACTGTGGCGGAAGTGTCATCTTCTCATTTATGGATGGATTTTTGGGTTATAATCAGATTGAGATTTTACCCACCGATCAACACAAGACAACATTTATTTGCCCATGGGGAACCTTTGCATACAGGAAGTTACCATTCGGCCTGAAAAACGCTGGAGCCACTTTCCAACGTGCTATGTCGTATGCATTTCATGATATAAAACATATTGTAGAACTATACCTTGACGACCTCCTAGCTCATTCACAGTGACGGGAGGACCACCCTAGTCATCTTAGAGACATTTTACTGAGATGTTGTCTTTATAACATACGACTCAATCCTCATAAATGTGTTTTTTGCGTTGAGACGGGATGCCTGTTAGGTTTTGTGGTTTCTAAGGATGGCATCTGGATAGATCCATTGAAAATTGCCACTATTCTAGCCCTACCAGCCCCAACCAACCTTCTAGAACTCCAAAGTTTGCAAGGGAAGGAAAAATTCCTCCGCCATTTCGTGTGCAATTTTGTAGAGAAAACACATGGTTATATGTGTCTCCTTAAGAAGGACACTCCGTTCTTTTAGGATGACCAAGCCCAACGAGCATTTGATAATCTCAAACATGCTCTGATCCACTCACCCGTGATACATACCCCAGATTATTCAAAGGCTTTTCTCTTATACATTGCTGCCTCCACTACTACCATCGCTATGGTTTTAGTGCAGGACAATCCCGATGGTTAGGAGCATGCGATCTACTATGCTAGTAAGAATCTCATGGATTCCAAAACTCGATACTCACGCGTGGAGAAATTAGCATTGGCCACGGTCATTGCTGTTCAAAACTTTTGTCACTACATTTTTCTCCACACAATCACTGTATTGACAGACCAGAACCCTATGTATTTCATTCTGACTCGTCAGGTGCTCGGGGGCAAGTATTCCCGATGGATATTCATCCTACAAGAGTTTGATCTAGAATTTTCCAAAGCTACGTCAAATAAATCCTTGGTCTTTGCTGAGCTTATGTGTGATCTTCCCTATGCTTCGATGAAATCTGATCCCAGTGATTCATTCCTGGATGAATTCCTGTTCCCGATAAGCACTACTAACCCATGGTATGGAGATTTTCTCATTTATCTCTAGACACAAATATTTCATCCCACTCTATCCCGTGATGATCGCTGCCGTATCTGTCACCATGCAAAATACTACCTCATCTTGAATGACACTTTGTTTCGACGTGGTATCGATTCCATTCTCCAGCGATGCCTTACCCATGAGGAAGATGAATAAGTGTTGAATGATTTCCACTATGGAGCATGTGGCGGTCATCTATCTAGGATGGCTACAACCCAGAAAATCCTTCACGCTGGCTATTTTTGGCCTTCAATATTTAAAGATTGTCACGAGGCTGTTAAGAAATGCCCACCCTGTCAACATTTTTATCCGAAAAAGTGCACACATCCTGCTCCGTTACACCTCATCATTGTCGTTGGCCCTTTCACCAAATGGGGGATCGATTACATGCATTGTAAGCCTACCTAAGTCGAGGGGCATGGTTACATCATCGTGGTCATTGATTATTTTACAAAATGGGCTGAGGCTATGCCTACATATGCAGAGGATGGTAAGATTTCCACTCTCTTCCTGTTCAATCATGTGATAGCAAGATTCGAAGTCCCGTAGTCCATAGTGACTGATCACAGATCACATTTCTGTAATGAAATGATGGAGGAATTAAGTACCAAGCTAGGTTTTCGTCATGAAAACTATATGCCCTATTATCCGCAAGCTAATGGTCAAGTTGAGGCCATTAACAAAGTTTTGAAAATGACATCGCATTGGATGGTTGGAGACCATAAATCCAACTGGCACCATATTCTTTTTTTCCCTCTTTGGGCTTACAGGACTTCGGTAAAAACAACTACTGGTTTTACACCTTTCCACCTTGTCTATGGAATAGAAGCTGCCTTGCTGATTCAATGTCAGATTCCATCCTTGAAACTTGCTGTCAAACTTCTCCGAGACACTTCCTCAGAGGAAGAAAAATTTCTCTACTTAAAATAACCTTGACAAAACTAGAAGAGATGCTGCCTTAGCTAATGAGGCACACAAGAAACGTGTCAAGGCGCAGTATGACAAGTCTATCCAACCTCGTGCCTTTAACAAAGGTGACCTAGTTTTGACCTAGGATTAGAGATATGACAAACTAGAGAAAGGGAAGTTTGAATCCATGTGGTATGGTCCTTTCGTAATTTCCAAAGTTTTAGAGAAAGGGGCCTATGAGCTCGTGCACTATGATGGAATCCCCTCAAGACAATCTCACAATGGGTTGTACTTGAAAAGGTACTATGCCTAGATCTTTCTTGTATAGTACCTTGTATATATGTATATTACTTGAATTTTAGTGTGCTTAAGTATTTTCAATATGGTTTTGAGTTTAGTGTCCGTATCTGTTTATACCATGTTTTGGTTGTGCAGAGCAGATGGCTTTCTACGGCTTCGCTGATGGTGCTTTCCACCACACCTTGAATCTTGCCTTAGCTGCTTGGGTTCTCTATTCCCCAACTTATGATTTGGTTAGTTTAGGATTGGTTTGTATTGGTTCCGCTACCAACAATATCACCGAGTATCGAGCAGTCATAGGTCTTCTGACTGAAGCTGCCTCCCAAAATGTTCGTAACTTGGTAGTTTTGATGGACTCACAACTAGTGGTTTGTCATTTAAACCATGTCTATACCATTAGGAATCCCATGCTTCTCCATCTCTTCTGGAGGGTACGTTTATTGGAGAGGTCATTTGAAGCTATTACCTATAGGCATATCCCTAGGGAAGATAATGCAGTTGCTGACTCATTGGAAAATTACATCCTAGACTGGCATATTGCCCATTCATGACATGAAATTCATACATGGTTCAATGTAAATAAATTGTAAAAGACACATAAAACTCATATAAAATACATTCACCATTTGAGACATATAAACACCAAAGTAGAAGTCTGTATATATATATATAAACATGTTTTACAAAAAATAGGTCACAAGACCTCATCTGAAGTGCTCAGAATTTCAGGTAAAAAATCATCATACACAAGTCATGAATCTATCTATCAGCTTTCAGTGAATACATCATGGACTCCATCATCTAGTGATGCTCATGGTAACGCATGACTGCCCGAGCTACTTGATGTAGCAGTCTGCTAAAATGACCCGGTACTTTTGCAGTGGGCCTCTGGTACCTCAGTGGGAGGTCATCGATCAAGGCATCTGGGATGTCTAGAGTCAACCTCTTGAGGTTCTCTTCTAGCTCCCTTATCGCATCATCTCCTTGTGGTACAAAGTGAGCTCTTACTGGCCTGTCTAGTGGGGAGGATCCCCCAGGTTGTGCTGCTTCAACATCTGCATGAAAACATTCAAGTCTCATTACTACACATAAAAAATATAAAACATTAACACATAAAAACACAATTGCCATTTTAGGGTTTTTGTTTCTTAATGATATCACCCCACTGTCCACCAGGTGGAAGCGGTAGATCTGGGTCACCACTAAAGTCAGTGCCAGCATATGCATATTCCTCCACCATGAGGAGATGATCTCTCAACCATCCAAATAACAGGTCACCGAACTTTACCTTGCCTCTACCCGCTCCTGTGCGGGCCATGATTTGAACCCACCTTAGCATGCAAGGGTATCTCACCCTCAAATCTATAAAAACCACCTGGGGTCTCATCTGGGGAACCCACTCGAAAAAGAAACATGCTAGAATGGAACCTAAACCGAACTACTTCAGCTCCCCCTACTGACACTTGGTTAGCTGATCTTTGAAGATCGGGAGTAGAGCCTCTTCCCAATTGAAAACTGTGGGTGCCATGGTCTCTATAGCATAGAGCATATGCGCTTTAGATGCCTGATGTACCCCATTGGATCCCCACCACTCTCTGCATGGTAAACAAAACTGTCCGTAGAGGTCCATCCACCACTGCTTTTATGGGAGTTTTCTTCACCGATTTTCTGGTCCTAGGAATACAATGGTGGTTTATCAGCTCTTGGGTAGTGATGTCCCCTCCATGGGAACCAGTCAAAGAGATGGTAGCACCCCCTCTTGATAGGCCTATCGGGAAGTAGATATCCTCTACTTCAATTGTCAATACATGAGCACCCACCTCAAAATACTGTTGCTACAGATTCCACATCTGGAGAATATGCTCTAATAGGCACTCATGTGACACCATTATAGGTGTGCAGAAAAACTTTAGAAGACCACAGTCTCTCAACACGGCTATACAACCTGTGTTTCATTCGGCAAATGCATCATCATTGTCATGTTGCCTCTCTTTCCAAATTACCATTTTTGATCAATGGGAACCTATCAAAAACCATCACAAGGCCAATTAGAAACATCACCAATCATTCAAATCATCAAATTTGAGCTAGTTTTCCTTGTACATGTATTTTTATTTACCCACAGCTGGCACCTCCTGTGTCAAGTGTTTTAGGTGCGGTTCTAGCGGGCTACCGCTTATCCCACAAGGGATAAGAGTGGTGCCTGCTTCCATGGTTTTAGGGCTTGCTCAAATAGCCAAAAACACCTCCAAAAATAAAAAAATGAAAGCATGAAATGAAAGAGCAGGGTTTAATCTATTACCTGGAACTGACAGTGCGTAAATCCGACTGTAGATGCTCCCGGAATCGGCAGTTGAAAATCTGGCCAAGAAAATGCTCCAAAGTCTCTCCACTATGGGTAAATGGTAAAATGTTTTGATTTTTTACTATTTACATACCTTTTATAAGCATTCTAGGTTTTAGCATGTCATAGTTTTTGAAAATCTATCAGTCATAATCCTTTAATGTCGTTTATTGAGAGTTTTAACAGTTGTTTTTAAGTCATTGCAGGATAAAAGCGGTAGCAGTAAACGTTTTGGGATTTTGTTTTTGAATTTTTCACACTACCATAAAACAGAAAAAGTCTTTAAGCATTTATTGCGACACTTTGGTCATGCTCTTGAAACTTAGCATTAAAGGTCCAAGTCATTTTCTGATTCTTTTCAGACTCATAAAATCCATCATTATGAAAAGAGACCTAGTGAGGTCTTCTTTAAACTCTTTTCGGGCTCCTTAAATATGAAAATATTGTCGAGTGATCTTGTCTTCTTCATGCTCGTTAAATAACTTAAAGAGTCATTCATCTGATGGTAGGTTATCACTTTTTCGGTTCAGATGAACTATTTCATGAAAAAGGACCCTGTGGAGTCTTCTTCCGTGGTCATTCAGACTCTCTAAACATGAACGATACCGAGTTAACTTTCATTGGACTCGTTAAATTAAACATTGAGAGACCCTCTTTTGGGAACGAACCCCTCCTCTCTAAGGTTTGTAAAACATATGAGTTTGGACTTGTCCTCGAACGAGCTATAATGAGTGTTTGTTACCTTCTTTGAACACGTAAAAATGAAAAGAGGCACTCATCAACCATGATGGGGAAATTATGGGAAGGGAATCATTTTGCAAACAAATGGCAGTTTGTCGTTATCTTTGAACATGGCACTTGTCTGCATATCATTTTAGTCAATTGGGTATTCAGCTGATTTTCGTGACGAACCACTTTCATGAGTCATGTCACTCCTTTGAGTCTTTCAAAAGAATGCATTATCCACCATCACATTGTGTGTTTTCCTGGTCTAATCATGCTGCCAAGTCTTTTGTTGTGCCGCCCGATGTTCAAAGGGAAGTTGAAGAAGTTTATCTCTGGAATCAAAATAGTCTCTGTGTCAGTACTTTTGAGTTAGTTTTATGGTTACCTCATTCACATCATTCTAGAACTTTGTTCGGAGTTTCATGTTGTCGATGTGGGATTCATCATGGCCCTCCTTCGATGAGACTATTCCTATCGACATCAGCTCATCATTCGGGAAATAGTCTTAGAAACAAATTTAGTACCTTGAGATATGTATGCCTCAATGATAGATTCTCTCGCTCTCGACATAGGTTCACATCATTGACCTTTGATCGATAGAATCGACTGGGTGTTCGACATCAAGAAATCTATTCATGCTCAGTAGAATGTACTAGGGTACCTTGGGAATCATTGACATCAATGGTGATCTCCCTTGCACTTGTTAGCGGTTCACATCATTGGTTAGTAATCAAGTGGTTTCTACCATGTTTGACTTTAGAACATTGTAATCACATGGATAGAATCGTACTTTGTGGAAAACGAGACGAAGACCCTGGGTATTTGTTTAGTGCTCATTGCTTTCCCTAGGTTGCGATGGAGTTTTGTATATCTAGCATGGATCCAGATTTGTATGGTCGTGGCTATGCTCAAATTTGCATTTGTATGACATAGATCTATGTTGTATGTCTGGTAGCTATGTCCAAGTTTGAGTCCTTTATCACATGGATCCACGCTATATTCTAGTAGCCATGATTGTTTATTCCTCTCATGGATCTGCCTTGTATTGGTCTGTAGCCATGAGTTGGTTACATTTGTCTATAAGTCAAAAGTATTGATGTATTGCAGATGCCTACTCTATGACACTCTCCGACCAAGCTGACTCTCACCTCGAAGTGACAACTTGTTCTCTCAAAGATCTCGCTTATCCTATCCCTCTAAGACTCATGCTTTGGGGGGCATTCTGTTATACCCAAATCCTGTCACTAACATGTGATGAGATCCTTAACCCCTATGTTTTCCCTAAATTCCGAAAATTGGAGTGGAAAATTGCTCTGGATATCAATTCTACATGAAAAAACCTAGCATCGTGCTTTCCCTTTGGCTGATGAGTGGTACCTTGTTCAGCACCGCCTGTGTCCTATTATAGAGAAGCGGTTGT
>LPNX010386007.1:498838-672436 GCA_001517045.1 Pseudotsuga menziesii | reverse complement strand
CTCACTAACAAAGGCAAGCTTGGGAAGAACACAACAGTGCTCCAAAGGGACAAAGGGATGCAGATTCAAGTATAGTTCTGGCAACAATGGACTATAGTTTCGGTACTCTCAATTCTCTCCCCTTGCTTTCAATGTCTCAATGGTTCCTTATATAGTTTTCCAAAGTGATACTGAAAGGTCGAATCCGTGCGATCTCAAGGCATATGGAAGGCCAGGAGTCATATGAGTCGGATCCAAGTCAAGGAACGGTCCAACAGTTTTGGATTATGCACACATACCGATGTACGCGACTATAAAGGGAATATCCGCGTATGTACGCGGTTATCGGGGAAAAGGCCGCGTATATCATTTTTCTAATGTTTTTAGGAATGGTCAATGATACATAAAAAGACAATAAATGGTCCATAGGGAATAATGAGTCTGCAGCGGGATAGGGGAAGGCCATACAATGTGTGATTCACCTAGTGTGGTGAAATCCGCTATAACAGCGGTGCCACCGCGTTTATGTTTTTTTATTGGAGCTGTTCTCACCTAAACCGCTCTGTCATAAGGGAACAAAAGCGGTACCCTTGGTAAAAATGAAAAAAGAGAAGATTCTCGAGGCTTCTAGAACTCGAGCCTCGTGTCCTCCCTTATCCCTATCAATATGGGTTAATTGGAGTCGAGATCTCTCTTGGTAGGATCTTAGAGCCACCTCACCCACAATTCTCTCAACTATCCCTATCCATTGAGCCCTATAAATACAAGCTCATATCCATAGTTGATGTTAGGATATTTAGACACTTAGGAGTTAGTTAAGATCAACTTGTGTAATATATCCGTCAGGTAAAAGTGTATTTCTTTAGTATGCATTAGTATGCATTTGTAAATATTCTAATCCGATGGTCACGATATGTTCTAGACATAGAGTGATCATACCTACCATTTATCCATGGCTTAACACCCGATTGGTCTATGATCTCTATTTAAAGAGCATAGAGGGTCCTTGGCTAGTTGATCGATTATGAGAAGCTCATGTAACTTTCTTTCTTTTGCATAATAAATTGCTCCAAGTAGCTATTTGGCTGGGGCCGTGGACTGTTTCCCTCTCGAGGGTTTTAACCACGTGAAAAACATCGGTGTGTTGATCTGTGATCTATTTATGTGAAGCGGTTGCTCAAGGTGTTCGGTCTGTTTGGAGTACCCTATGTACTCGAACATGGTATCAGAGCGTTTATGAAGAACCGCTTTCGATTTTGATCAAGATATGGAATCAGTGTTTCTGAAACTTTGAAAGGGTTTCTGGTTTTGGATTTTCTATGCATTTGTCTCCTGTGCGAGCTATTCCATTTTGTTCAGAGCGTTGTTTCCATTGGGAAATAGTTTTCATTTCATCGAAAACTATTTTCGGTTGTTCCAAAAACACCCATTTCGACAAATCTGAAGGTATAATGTTACAGTGACGGATTTGTTTTGTTTTTTTTAATCTCTCATATTTTATCAGTTTTATTATTTGATCTTTACTGTTTTAGTCTCAGACTGTTGCCTTCCCTGGCTATGTATGCTCTTTGCCGTGCACCTTGCGCAATCACGGTGAATCAGAAACAGAAAGAGAAAGTTTTTTTTTCTTGTCTTCTCAGCTACGTATGCTCTTTGCCATGCACCTTGTGCGATCACAGCGAATCAGAAAAAGCGAGAAAACTTGAAAATGTAGACTTTCTGGGTAAGCTAACCAAGATCTAATCCCGCCCATAGAGTGGAAAAGTTTTTTTTGTTTTTTGTTTTTCGTTTTTTTTTGTGTTTTGCAGGAAAAAAAAGGCAAGCATGGAGAACGAGAGAGAAGAGTAAAAAAAAAAAAATGCCCCCTTCCTCTTTCCATTCTTTTACGTACCTTTTAAACTTAGCTCACTTGGTTCAAAGTTGCTTTCTTCCTTAATAGGTCTTGAGTTCAAGTCTTATTAAGTTACTTTTAGTGCATGCAATTTCTATTTTCAAGTTACTTTATTGTAAAAGTGCATCTCACATAAATAAAATAAAATAAAATAAAAAGTGAGTCACTTAAGTCTTTTAATTTATTGCCGCACTATTTAAAAGTAACATTATTGTAAAAGTGAACATCACTTATTTTACAAAAGTGATTCACTTAAAACACAACTTTCTTGTAAGTGATTGTCAAAGGTTCATGTTGGGAAGAAGGGGGTTCTTTTTTTTAGTTGGTCAAGTTAATATCCGCCACGTCACTATTGGGGACATCTTCAACATTTTCTTTGATCAAGCATAACTTCATCATCCAGAATCAGTTTTCAGTGCCATTTTTTTTAAACCACATATTTTTTTGAGCTCTTTGCATCTAGATAGTTTCTGTTCTTTCAGTCATTATTTTACAGTATGGCCGCCCCTTGTGATATTATGCTTACAAGTTCTAACTATTTCTCATGGAAATCTCGTATAGAGGATGTTCTTTGAAGTAGGGTACTTTTCAGGATGACCTCAGGGAAAGAAATAGAACCCACTAATGATGATAATAAAATTAAATGGGAAAATAAATGTGATGAAGCTCGTGGATTGATTGGCATGTCAATCTTTACTGATTTTTGATTCCACATATCTGGAATTGATAAACTTGATCAAGCTTGGGAAAAGTTGGAATCTGTGTTTGGTAAACACAACGAAATTCGGGGTCATCAACTTGAGAATGAGTTGATTTCCTTGAATCCAAATGATTTTTCATCCATTCAAGACTATTTATCTAAGTATAAAACTCTTAGATTCTTATGTGCAGAATGCAGGATTAAGAAAGAAGACAAACAATGTATTTATCATATTCTTTCCAAACTTGGAACTGCATATTCTATTTTTGTATCTACATTCTACTCCATGAAAGAATCCTTGATTGCAGCTAGCTATCAAGATATTAGCCTTGAATAATTTTGTGATTCCTTAATTAGAGATCAAGATAAACTCATTCATCTTGGGATAATTAACAATGCAGATACATCTGGGAAAGCCTTATTGTCCCAACAAAAGGAAAATTCCAAGCCTCCCAAGAAATAGAATTTTCGCAATAATAAGCCAAACAACAAGGGTCCCAAACCCTCTCAGTCAGCTCCTTCTTTAAAAAATGACAAAGAATCCAAACCAAAAGGAAAGAAGACTGAGCGTCATTGCAATTTTTGTGGGAAATATAATCATGATGAATCTAAGTGTTTCAAGAAGATGACAGCCTTGGAAGCAGTAATGAAGAAGCACCACATCAGTCTAGATTCATCTTCAGAATCTACCTCTCATGGACATGCACTTTGTGCTTCTAGTTACTCTTATATTGCATCTTCTTCTTCTGCTTCAATTGAATGGCTCATTGATTCCAGATCATCTTATCATATGGCTAAGGATCAAGCCATCTTTTCTACTATGCATGAATGTAACACCAAACAAATATTTGTTGATGATGATAGATCTCTAAAGTGTTGTAGGATCTGGAACAGTTCCAATAGAAAATGGTCATTTCAGTGATGTACTATGTGTTCCAAAAATTTCTTGCAATTTGTTATTAGTCTATCAAATTACTCATTCGGGTGAAGGTAAAACTGTGACGTTTACCCCTCACCAAGTTGTAATCAAGGATTTTAAAAATTCTCAAAATGTCCTTGCTATTAAAACTGTTGATGATATTACCAGGTTGTACAAATTTAACAACTTTGGGTCATCACCTTTTCCTTCAGTTTTTGTTGCTCATAGTGATAACTTGAGCAAACTTTGGCGTGAGCGATTTGGTCACTTAAATTATCACTCATTGCAACAACTATGTAAAGACAATATGGTGACTGGCCTTCCAATGGTATCTTGCAAGGATGGTGTTTGTTCTGGTTGTGTACTCGAAAAACACCATCGAGACAGTTTTGACAAACGCGTCTCTTGGCACACCTCCGTTCCCTTGGAGCTTGTGCATAGTGATTTGTGTGTCCCTCTTCCATCTGCTTCCTTTTCTGGTTTCAAATATTTCTTAAATTTCATTGATGACTACTCCAGATGCACTTAGGTTTACTTCCTAAAACTTAAGAGCGAAGTATTTAACATGTTCTTGGCCTACAAGGCGCTTGTTGAAAAACAATCTGGTCATCAAATTATTAAGTTAAGATCTGACAATGGAGGAGAATATGTTAACAACAAGTTCACTATTTTCTGCATTGAACAAGGAATCCAACAACAACACACTATTCCATATACACCACAAGAAAATGGTGTAGCTGAACGGAAGAATTGCACTTTAAAAGAAATGGCTAATTGTATGATCCAATTTAAGGGGCTAAGTCTTCAATATTGGGTTGAGGCCATAAATTGTGCAAATTACATAGTTAATTGCACACCCACTAAAGTTTTACAATGTATAACACAGAAAGAAGCATGGAGTAAAATTAAACCAGATGTAAGTCACTTTCGCGTGTTTGGTTGTGAAGCATGGGCTCACATTCCGGATGAAAAACGGAAAGCATTGTAGCCTAAAAGTGAAAAGTGCATATTTGTTGGATATTCAGAAGATGTAAAAGGTTATAAAATTCTTTAGTTCCATTCACATGATATAATCATTAGAAGAGATGTTAAATTTGATGAAAATCTCTTGGCCTGCGAGCCTAACTTGGCGGGTGTGACATCTTTGGCCTGCAAGCCTGATTCGGTGATTGTGCCTTCTTCTTCTTCTTCCAACTTCCTTGACAGGTTTCCAAATCAAGTTTCTGATGATGACAATGAGGATGAAAATCCACCTCCTCCTGCTAATGTTCCTCCAGTTGCACCAGCACCAATGCTTCCTCGATGGGTCCGTTCAACATGTGAAGCAGCTGGTGATTTTGTCGGTGATCCTAGAGATCAACGTCGAACATGTTCTCAGTTTCAGTGAGCCTCTTCTATTTTGGCTTAAGACGTCGAACATGTTCTCAGTTTCAGCGAGCCTCTTCTCTTTTGGCTTAAGTTTCCAAGAATCATGATCCAGAAAATTTTGCAGAAGATTCAGGAAATCCAGATTGGGATGCAGCTATGGATGAAGAATATCGTTCCTTAATGGCGAACGATACTTGGGATCTTGTTCCTCTTCCAAAAAGTAGAAAAATTTTCAGATGTAAATGGGTCTATAGAACTAAGTATGCATCAGATGAAAGTGTTGAAAGACTTAAGGCAAGTTTAGTTTCCAAAGGTTTTTCCCAAGTTGAAGGGATTGACTACAATGAAACCTTTGCTCCTGTCGCAAAACTGAATTCCATCTGCCTTGTTCTTTCCCTTGCCGCCTTACATAACTGGGAAGTCCATCAAATGGGTGTCAAGTATGCCCTTTTACATGGTGATTTACAGGAGGAAATTTACATGGGACAAACTCCTGGATATGTTCAGGATAACTCTAGCCTTGTCTGTCTCCTTAAGGAATCCTTATATGGCCTTAAGCAAGCTCCTAGAGCTTGGTATGCCAAAATGGATAGCTTTTTCATTGACACTGGTTTTTCTATATGCCATTCTGACCCCGATGTCTATACCAAGAAAGTAGGAAACCATCTCATCATACTTTTTCTTTATGTTGATGATCTTATCCTTATTGGCAGGGACCCTAAACTTATAACCCATGTGAAATCCAGTCTTAAGCAAAATTTTGAAATGTCAAACTTAGGACATTTGCATTATTTTCTTGGTCTCCAAGTCTTGCAAACCAAAGAAGGAATCTTTCTTTCCCAGTCTAAGTATGCTTGTAACCTACTTCGTTGCTTCCACATGGAAGATTGTAAACCAACCCCTTCTCCCTTCCAGTCTGGAGTAAAAATTTCTGCCACTTGTACTTCCCCTGTAGTATATGCCACCTTGTATCATCAGCTTGTTGGTAGTATTTTATACTTGACTCATTCCCGTCCTAACCTTTCCTTTGCCGTTGGTCGTGTTGCCTGTTATATGCAAACTCCTCATGAAAGTCACTAGAAAGAAACAAAAATAATACTTCGATATATTCGATGTACAATTCAGTTTGGGATTCATTACAGTATAGGGAGGAAACCTTTGTTGGTTGGTTTCACTGATTCAGATTGGGCCAACGATCTTGATGATCGAAATTATACTACAGGTTATGTTTTAAGTCTGGGATCTGGACGTGTCACTTGGGCTTGTAAGAAACAACAAGCTCTTTCTCTTTCTTCAGTAGAAGCAAAATATCGAGCCGTAGTTAATGCCAGTCAGGAAGCTTTATGGCTTCGAAAGATCATTTTAGAGTTTGGATTTGAGCAGGAACAACCTACTCGACTTTGGTGTGACAATCAAAGTGCCATCAAGCTTGCCAAAGATCCAGTTCTACATAAGCGTAGCAAACACATTGATATACACATGCACTTCATCAGAAATCTTGTTCATGATCATGTTATTGAAGTGCTCTATTTCCCTACAGATGATCAAGTTGCAGACACCTTCACCAAGTCTCTTACATAAGTGAATTTTTCTAAAATTCAGTATATGTTAGGAGTTCAGGAATGTGTCCTTAAGGGGGGGTAGTCTCTAATGCCTCCTTCCTTCTCCTAATAGTGTCGCTTTTGTAAATCCTTCAATCCTATCCCAAGTTGTTCTTAAGGGGGGATGTTAGGATATTTAGAAACTTAGGAGTTAGTTAAGATCAACTTGTGTAATATATCCGTTAGGTAAAAGTGTGTTTCTTTAGTATGCATTAGTATGCATTTGTAAATATTCTAATCCGACGGTCATGATATGTTCTAGACAAAGAGTGATCCGATGGTTCAACTTCTCTTAGATCATACCTACCATTGATCTGTGGCTTAACACCCGATTGGTCTATGATCTCTATTTAAAGAGCATAGAGGGTCCTTGGCTAGTTGATCGATTATGAGAAGCTCATGTAACTTTCTTTTTTTTGCATAATAAATTGCTCCAAGTAGCTATTTGGTTGTGGCTGTGGACTATTTCCCTCTTGAGGGTTTTAACCACGTGACAAACATCGGTGTGTTGATCTATGATCTATTTGTGTGAAGCAGTTGCTCAAGGTGTTTGGTATTTTGGGAGTACCCTGTGTACCCAAACAGTTGAGGGGGAGAACGAAATGGTATTGTTATGTTGTTGAATTGACTATATAGTCCAATCCATTGGAGAGCACCAGAGAGCAAGTTGGAGCTATCAGGGATGAGGTGTTTGTCTTGTGGAGGAGTTTGTCAACACTAAGGCAATGGTTGTAAGCTTCTTCATTCATTTCTTAATGCAAAGCTGATTTTCGTCCCGCATATTTGTTGTAATGATTTCACATGTATATGTTACTGGATTCTTTAGTCACTAGTATGGATGTGTGAATAATTTTATGGTAGCTTTGATGTTCTTGTTTGTTTGACATGTTTGCAGGTACACAAGTTTGTCATCAAATCATTATTTTAAGTGTTTACAACATCCAGGGAAGGTCTTCATCCTTGTCGTTCACTCATTTGTTCTGGATCTGAACCATTCAGACCAGAGGAACAACTTCTGTCCACAGAAGGTGCAATATTCCTGACTACAAAGATGCAGCCAAGGTTGTTAAAGAGCTACATGATGGTCCTACTGGAGGAAATTTCTCAGGAGATAATACAACACATAAGATTCTAATAGCTGGGTATTATTTGCCGACTGCGTTCAAAGACACTCACGCTTACGTTAGAAAGTGTGATACATGCCAAAGAAGCGGTGGAAGACAAGCAAAGGCAGCTGCACCATTGAAACCAATTATTATTTCTGAGGCATTCGAGTAGTGGGGGATTGATATTATCAGAGAGATTAATCCAAATTCTTCATTAGAACATAAATACATCCAGACATCAAAATACTACTTCACCAAATGGGTAGAATCCATCCCATTGTGAAAAGTAAATGAAGATGCAGTTATGGATTTTTTGCAAGATCACATCATGACCAGGTTTGGGGTTCCAATTTCCTTGGTTTTTTATAATGAAACTTATTTTTCATCTATTAGACTGTCTACCTTTGCAAATGAGAAAGGGATTAAGTTACA
Source organism: Pseudotsuga menziesii (assembly GCA_001517045.1). NCBI lineage: Eukaryota > Viridiplantae > Streptophyta > Pinopsida > Pinales > Pinaceae > Pseudotsuga > Pseudotsuga menziesii. Next base: position 664,440 of record LPNX010386007.1, on the reverse strand, counting down.
TTATTCTACTAACTACTATCCACAAGGTAATGGGTTAATCGAATCTACAAATAAAAATCATTAGGATTTTAGAGAAAACAGTCATAGAGAATCAAAGAAGTTGGCACATAGGTCTCCCTAATGCATCCGAGCTGCTCGAGTCACACCTAAGAACTCCTTAGGTGTGTCACCCTATACCTTGGTGTACGGGAAAGAAGCCATCCTACCTCCTAACATCTTGTTTCCTTCCTCTCAACTAGCTCAAGCATCTAGAGGATTTAATGATGAAGTCTTACAAGCCCAAATAAACACTCTGATAAAATTAGAAGAGTCTAGAATTAAGTCCAAGGAGAGGTTTAAACAACATCAAGAAATTGTGAAAAGATGGTTTGACAAGCATAAAGCTGGGAAATTGTTTTTTGAAGTAGGTGACTTGGTTGTGAAGTGGGATCACCCACACTATGAAAAGGGTAAACATACTAAGTTTCAACATATATGGATAGGCCCTTTCCAGATTGCAGAAAAGCTAGGCCCCTCAACCTACAAGTTACAAAATTTGCAGGGGTGGGAATATAACTTTCCAGTTAATGGTTTGGTTCTCAAACCTTATTTTTCTTAATGATTTTTGAAGTTCGATGTACATAAATAAACCTTTTGATTTTGTTTCATTTCGTTTTCCCTAGTTAGTTTTGCTTTATTTACATTTTTATTTCTTAAAGCCCGATTTCTTGCAGTTTGTTATTTGCTTTATTTACATTTTGATTTCTTAAAGCCTGATTTCTTGCAGTTTGTTATTTACTTTATTTTTCAGTTTGAAAATAAACCATCACAACCTTTGGCGTTTGGAGTACATTGGAATTTTGGATAAACTACAAATCTTTTGACTGAAGGACTGCTTATTAATGCACATATATCATGGTTAAGATCCTTTAAGATTGGTAGACTATCTGAATAGATTATGAACACGTTGAAGTCTTGTTTAACCCCTATTAAATAACTGAGGTAAGAAGAGTCCAAAATACTATTTTGAGGCTCCATTCACTTCACACTAAAAGATCTGTACTAGGAAGGTAATAGCTAAAGACCCACATAAAGGAAGCAGGTTGGACAGGCGTATGGTATTTAAAATAATCCCATGCAACAAATAAAACCCTAAAGGCTAAAAGAGACAAATTTCCCCAGAAAGAAAGCATACACCAAAAGACATACCGAATAAAAATCAATATGGGATAAGATTGCTTAGAGGTTCTTCTCCGTCCGTGAGTTGAAAGAAAATTCTCTCACACTAAAGGACACTATGGATGGAAGAACCTAAACCAAGTTTCAAATGAAAGAAGCAATCCGAGAAGATTTATAAGGAAAAAAGTCCAAAAGCATCAAAAGAATGCAAAAGGAATGGGAATGAGGAACAAACGAAAATGTCTTTCCACACTTTGTTACGATCCTGTGGTGTCTAAGCAAGAAGCAGTCCAAAAGCAGAAGTAAATAAAATTTATATCTTGGCCTCAAAAGAGTTATCGAGACTTTGAAATCCTAGCTCCCTTATCCTATTTGGACTATAATCAATGTTAAAGTTATAAATCTTGCATTCTAGAAAAAGTCTGGACATCTTAAAGAAATCTTGAAAAGTTTTGATTTAACAAAATACCTTAAAGCAGTTCTAGTCTTAAAAGTCAGTTTTTTTGGAGATATGTGTTCCCCAGCAAGTCGCCAATTGTTGTTGCTGCAACATACCCCCAAAAAATTTTACATTTTTTAGGACCCCCCTTTTAAAAAAAATTAGTTTGCCTCTTATGCAATTCTTGATGTTGAGATCCAGCAAATTTGTTTTGTTTATCATGGGGAAACGTCTCAAGAGCTTTGAGTTTTTACCAAGGCAGAAAGTGTGTTTTTGATCCACCACAACGGATGGTTTCCCAAGTTGTGAGCCGCTATGATGGGTAGCTCTTCATCTGCGAGTTGCTATGGTGGGCAACTGTTTATTTTCAAGCTGCTATGGCGGGTGCACTCTTCTATTTCAAGCCGCTATGATGGTTAGCTTTTCATTTATGAGCCGCTATGGTGGAGATCTTGTCGATTCGAAGCTGCAACGATGGAAGAATTTTATGTTGGCTGGTAGGTAAATCTCCGATAGTTTCATCAGATCATTTTTTAAGTCCTGGCCTCTACGTCGGTTATTTATTTTCTTCATTTCCGGTTTTGATTTTCGCTACGGCGGAGGATTTTGGGGTTCACGCTGCACCGATGGAAGGGGAGTTGTTTTCAAGATCAGGACTTCTTCTGATTTCCTTGCCCTCTAGTGTCAGGTAGTGATATTATCGTCTTGCCGCAATGGCAGATTTTTTTTCTTTTGATAATTTTGCTACGACGGAGGAATTACCATGTTGATCAACCGAGCCTCACCACCCGCTTCGGTGGAAGAATCTCTATTGCTGAGCCGCTACAGTGGAAATCTTTTTTGATTACTGCTCGATGCCTTTTGGTCACCGAAGCTGCAAACATAGTTTGGGCATATTTTTTGGAGTCCTTAGCTGGTGTTGAGGCTATATTGGAGTATATGGGACCGTCGTGTCGGGGCTATTTGCATGATGACTTATAGTTCACCTCCTGATGCAAGGTGTTTGATGCCAACGATGTTTTGCCACACATGTGTGAATTCAATGCTTTACCTACCGCGTTAAAGATTTTTTTTTCCAGCAATAGTCTATTTATGCCATGTAACAGATTTTTTTTACCATCATTTTACGGTGAAGGGTTGAAGTGCTATTACGATTTGAGCTCGTTCGATTGGTGGCGATTTTACCCGTTCGATAGCTTGCATGGCGTCTTGATTGAGTACCCCGGCTGTGTGTCCACTGCCAGGTATGTTTTCATCCTTTGTTTTGATTGGTCAAGGTTTAGGGTTTTGAAGCTATTATTGGTGGTTTCTCCCAAGAGGAGCAGGGTAGTTTGGATTTGAGTTTAAAAGGAGGGATTTTTCCCTTTATTGTGGAGTTTTCCCTCACCACCATTTATTCTCTCATAGCCTCACCAGTTTGACTGTAGGAATATTTTCCCACAGTCTGCTAGGCTATAACGATTGTTTGCACGCCTGAGTTTTTCCTCGGCATGGAGCAGATTGGTTGTTTGCCTCTGGGATTTTTTAGGGTTTACAGTCTCCTCGCCTCAAGAAAATCCTGTAGGTTTTAGTACTTTGTCTTTTGGCCGTTGGAATTTAAGCCTAGAGATGTAAATCTATGGCATTTCCATCCTGAGTGTTGGAGCATGTTTTGAGCTGTGAACCTTTTTTAGAGTTGCAAGCCATAGTGTGGAGGAGCCTCACAGTATTTAGATCATATTTTTTTTCTTTTAAAAGGGCAGAGGCCGAAGATTGCCTGTGTCTAGTGGTTTTGTTGTCAAATAGTAACCCTAACCCATGTCGTGTGTTGCCTATCCGAATGGATGGAAATGACAGAGTAAGACAAAATGAAGGTTTTGATTTGTTTGGTATATGTATATTTATTTTTCTTTCATGCTTTCATTCAAATATAGTTGTTAGTTTACAATGCGAACGCTAAGACAACTCTATTTTGTCACAGGTACAACTCACCTCAGACATCATGACAAATAAAGGGAAGAAGAAGCCCAAGATTGTTGAATATGATTCAGACATAGAAATGGCCGAAGCTGCGCTCGTGACAAGGGTAGAAATCCTTTATGAGGATACAAAGGCCATAACTAGAGCTGAACCCAAGTTCAAGTGGGGTCAGATGTTCCACATGCTGGTGGAAAAGAATGTCTCGGAGGCAGGGTTGGAAGACCTGGCCTTGTATGAAAATATATTGCGATCTGGGATCACTAAGGTGGCTACCAGACCTAGAATTATCCCATGTGTAGAGGCCATTGGGTGGATCTTTCCAAGATTAGATACCACAGGGATGATGATAAATGATGAGGAAAATAAGGGAGTGGCATCTTTTGCGCCTGCATTTATATCAGCAACCTATAGCTTACCAGAAAAGGAAATCAACATGACAACAGAATAGGTTAAGAGACTTAAGCTTGATTATACAGCCACATCGAAGATGATGGTGGCTGAAGGAAAGCCGTTCCAACACAAGCAATTTGGGGAGGATGAGACTGCTCATCTTCAGACTCCTTTCAAAATAATAGCACTGATGTTGAGAAAGATCTACGGTAGAGCTGATGGGAAAATTTATAATTTTGGTTGGATCCCACTTATGTACTATGTAGCCATGGAAGGAAGAATTTTTAATTGGGAAGACATAGTGTCCAGGAATTTGGACAAATGCATCAAAGCTACCCATGAAGGCTTGCAACAAAGCAAATCAGAATTATATATGTCCTCTTTTTTAATAGACTGCATACTCTACCATCATAGGTTCGAGAAAGTCAACTGCATGTGGAAAGGGGGAAAAGCGCCTATATACATAGCATACCAGATACTGGGGGCTCATAAGTATCATAGTCATTACCAGTTGATATGTTAAGAGTTTCTGAGGCCCCTGTATTAGCTGATTTTCTTGGAAGAGTGTCCATGCTTATCTGAGGGAGCTTTAGAATCCATCAAGGAATATGGTGATTAATTCTTCTCCTAGGAAGGACATATCTAAGGATGTATGGGGGAACCAAATCCCCCTCATTGCTTCCCAAATACACTACTGATTACAAAGTGCAGAAGGAAGCTGTTAGACAAGTTTTTCTGGGTGGTTTTGTGAATTATCTGTTTGATTTAAAGAAGGTTGTGTTCCCATTAGTACCATTCTATGTGGGAAGATATAATTTTTCCAAGGTTAAGGGTGCTCCAGAATTCATCAAGGAATTGGAGAACTTCCATATCAGAGAAAAGAGCTTTCACCGAAATGACTCCCAAGGTAAGGTGGTAGCCCATAAGGTGAATTTTGAATATGCATACTATGTAGATAAGGATGAACAAGTATACAGGAATGTTTATAGCATGGCTTCTTTGAGCAAGCATTTAAAAGGGAAGAACTTTGGAGTTAAGGGGAACAACAGCAGCAATCCAAAACCAAATGACCATGAGGAGGAAGCCGCTAAGAGAATAAAAGAAGAGACTACCCGAAGAATAGCAGAAGGGGCTAGGAAGCTCTTAGCTGAAGAAAAGCAATGAGAAAAGGAAGAATAATCTGCTAGGGTTAAGAAATATGAAGAGATAAGGAAGAGGGAGGAGGCCATCCAAGAAAATATTGTTGAAATAGAAAAATCCATATCCCAAGAAGCCTTGAATCCAGAGCGAGAAGTACAAAACTAGGAAGAGGTCGCAGAAGAGCAAAGCAGAAAAGGTGAAGAAGACTAGGTGGTGAAGATCAAGGACAGAGCCCTAGTTGGGATAATGCAGAGAATCTTTCATCTACTTCAAGCAACATACTTACCAAAGTCCATCTTCCCATAGTTTAAATGGGATTAGTACCATTTGCCCCATCCAAACAGTATGATGTGGCATGTTTGGAAGATATTTGTTTTGATCCTAAAATGAAATCTATTAAGTGGAGAATAGAGAAAACTTTAAAGGTAGGGACTCAGCCACCGGTAACCATAGTGACAGAAAAGACAGTGGTAAAAAATGTGGAGGATAATCCTAAGCAATTGGATTCCATGGGTATTGCAATTTCCTATTCCAATGCTCACAATGTTGATAAGCTAATAGAGACCATTGACCATTACAAAGGAAAGATGGTAGAGATGAAGGAAGTTTTGAGGAAGGAAGAAAGGGTAGGTAGAAAATCAAAGATAAAGTACGAAGATACTCTTTCAGGTTATGAGAGGCTTCAACAGGAATACCAAACCCTAGAACAAGAATGATATACTTTGAAGTTATCAAACATGAATCTTAGTAAAGAGAAAGGAGAATAAAAAAACAGAATTGCAGAGTTGGAAACACAGAAGTCTACAGCTGAACAGAAGGCAGGACAATATGAAGTAGAAGTGGTGGCACAAGAGGCCCAAAAGAGCTCGTTTGAGGTGTTGTTGAAGGTAGAAAAATAAAAAAGAATAGACATAGCACCTTTGACAAAGCATGCTCTTATGCTCAGGAGCAAAATATATCAGATGCAGGTCCAGATCACGGAGGAGGTTTTGAAGGTCAGGAAACTAGAAACTCAACTGGAAGAATTATCAGTCTTAGCTTCTCAATTCAAAGACAAGACTCAGAATGTCATGGAAATCATTCAAGGGAGATTGACATGGTTGGAAACAACCAATGAGCCCCCAACGAATACACCAGTCAAATATTTGGAGAGAGTGTAGCTTGAATACAAATTGATAGGTTTTGGTAATAAAGTTGTTGAGAAGTTGATAGAGGCAGTCAAGAGAACTAAAGACCAATGCATGGAGTTTTGTAAGAAGGTAATGAAAACTCACAACAGATGCCAAACCACTGCCAAACATCCTCCAAGAAAAGGTTAGATGAGCTTCCTACACATGAAGAACATTTGAAACAATTGCATGCTAGATTGCAGGAAGATGAGTTGGGCATACAACTGATTAAAATATTGGACGAAAGGGTGCTCAAAAGTGTAATTGCTCAAGCAGTAGTAAGAAACTATCGTTTGGAAGATCAGCTTTGAGTGCTTCCAACTAGAATGGTTAACATAAAGGCTCAGGATTCCAAGCACGAATTCACTATCATATTTTTGGAGCCATTTGACTTTGAGAAAATAGTTACAGATGCTATGGCATGGAAGCAGTTTATTGATGAGTTAGTCGGGTCCACTTAAAGTGTCTTGTCTTATTGACACATGGGAAACCTATTTTGTAATATTTGTATTTTTGTCTTAATTAGCAAGCACACTAGATGACAAATCCTTTTTGTAACCCAATTGTAAAGGAAGCCTAAAGGGCAGGGAGACCAAAATTCATTTGGAAATGTATAAGTATAGGTGGAATCGAATGAGAGAAGGACTTTTCCATGCTCTCTTATGTGAAAGGATTTGTGTAATAAGAACTATTTATTTTTATAATAAAGAAGGACTTATTTTTTCTGCTGGAGAAGGAGCTGTTCAAGTTTCAAATGCATGCTATGTGGATGGTTGAATGTAGAATTATTTATGTTTCAGCTTACTCTGTGAACCTATGAGATTGTTTTGACTTGTGAATTACTTCTATGTTATGAATGATTTCCTGTTATTTGATGAAGCTGTTAGATTTTTATATTTTAAGCAATATGATCTTAGGATCTTATCTGAGAGAATGACATGCATAGCAATAAACACAAGAGACAAGAGACACAAAGAATTTTCCTCTTAGAAACCCTAAAGGAGAAAACCTTGCAACTTCCTCACAGATAGAATGAGCACCGATAGCAAAAGTAAAACCCGAAAACATAAAGATGATCTCTGATAGCAGTTGTCTCTTTCTTTGATCCCAGCTTCTTCTCTCTAACTCATGCACCCCAGTGAGTGAGTGTGTCTGTGATAAATAGAGAGGCTCACTCTCTATTTGTATTCTTTCATTCACTTAATGTCCACTTCAACATGTCGGCCCCACTTAACAATTACTTACTAGGTCTGACATCTCTAGGAGAGTCTAATAACCCTAGTGCCCCACAACTGTGGGGACTTTTCCCTCCAATCAACAAGGAGGGTTAACCTTGACACAATTGTGGGGACTATTTCCCCAACTTACAATGGAGGGTTAACCTCAATGAATTTACATGACTTGTTTACATTATTGAATCTCGCGATTAGAACATCGGGGCATGACATGACTCAATTACATTATAGATACTTCATGTAATAAACATCGGGGTACAATACATAAGATATACAAGTGAATACATTCTGAAGTTACAAATAAATCAAGTCATCTTCATCTTTAAGTCATCTTCATTGTCAAGTCATCTTCATCAAGTCTGGATCATCACTTGATCTGGAGCATCACTGGATCATCATCAAGTCTAGATGATTACTTGATTTGGAGCATCACTGGATCATTACTTGATCTGGATCGTCACTGAATCATCATCAAGTCTGGATCATCACTTGATCTGGATTGTCATTGGATCATCATCATCATCACTGTTTCCACTATCTCAATAAAATGGTGCTATCTCTTCATTCTTCTCATCAAAGGAAGTTCTATAGAGCCAACCATTTTTCATGGTGGTTGTAGGCCTACCCTCCATGTAGGTCTTCATGTTATTCAGTACTTACATCTAACCCATTCAGAAAGGTACACCCAACACTTACATTTGACCATGAGAGGAACACATCCACCATCATGTCAGAAAGGCACGCCCAACACTCACATCTGACCATGGGAGGAACACATCCACCACCATGTCAGAAATGCCCAGCACTCACATCCAACCATGGGAGGAACACATCCACCACCATGTCAGAAATGCCCAGCACTCACATCCGACCATGGGAGGAACACATCCGAGAACCATGTCAAAAATGCCCAACACTTACATCTGACCATGGGAGGAACACATCCAAGAACCATGTTGGAAAGGCCCAACACTTACATTCACTAGCATGATATGACACACCTACTATCATATGTGAAAAGGCCCAACATTTACAACCATCAACATGATATGACACAACTACTATCATCTATGGAAGGGCCCAGCACTTACAACCAGTGGCATGGTAGGACACAAATACTACCATCCATGGAAGGGATCTGCCCTTACATCTGAACATGTGAGGAACTAATCCAACATACATGTCAGAAGGGATCTTAGCTCTAGGTTGAGTACTCTTGGTAACTGACCAGGTGCCAACATTCTCCTAGAGAATGGCCTCTCAGCACTAAGCTAAGTGTTCCTGGTAACTGACCAGTTCTCCCAGAGAATGGTCTCTCGGTACTAAGCTGAGTATTCCTGGTAACTAACCAAGTGCCTCCATTCTCCCAGAGAATGGCCTCTCAGCACTAAGATGGGTATTCCTGGTAACTGAATAGGTTCCTCCATTCTCCCAGAGAATGGCCTCTCAGCACTAAGTTGAGTATTCCTGGTAATTGACTAGATGGCCTCCATTCTCCTAGAGAATGGCTTTTAGCACTTACATCTGATCATGTGGGAACACATCCCTCAATCAAATTAGAATGGATCTACACTAATCATGTGGGAACACATCCCACAATCACATCAGAATATCTCTACATTGATCATGTGGTAACACAACCCATAATCACACCAGAGCATCTCTGCACTTATATCTGACCATGTGAAGCTCAGCCTTCCACCATGTCAAAAGGGCACAACACTTATATCTAACCATGGAAGGAACCAATCCTCTCACCATGTTATAAGGGCTCACGGACTCATCACTTCCCCTTGGAAGGAACCTCGATCTAGAGAACACCAAGCTTCTCCCTGAAGTACTCAAACTTCACTCTGGCCATTTCTAGCATATAATTACATCAGGGCTGATTACGTCCAAGGATAACCTGCGAGCTTCACTAGGACCGATTATATTCAAGGAAAACCTAGAGGACTGATTACATCTGAGCAACATACGACCTTCACCAGGATTTATGCTCAGACAACTTGTCTTACTGGCTATGCTAGAACTCCCTCTTTCGAGATATCCTGATCTGGATCACTTCTCCTCTCTGCATTATACAAAAATGCAAGTCATATCAACCAAATCAAATAGTAGTTTTCAAAGGAAACATACTACCTCCCAAATATCAAGTGGAAACATATTGTTCCTCAGCTGTACTCAGCGCCATGCAGGACTCCATCCTACCAAACCAAGAGATCATACTTGATCCCATACTAAAGTAGCACCTCGAAGTGCTCTTCCTATCAATGGCACTGCTTCCCAATACGAATCCACATAACCCTTCAGGTTAATCTTCTGATTTCATCATACTTGAGCCCATACTCAACTGTACCCTTTAGGTACCTCACTACATGCTTTGAAACCATCAGGTGAACATGTCTCAATGTGTTCACAGCAAAGCAAATATCTGGTCTCGTATTCGTCAGGTACATCAAGGAATAAATCATCTGATGATACATCATGGCATCAATCGTCTCTGATGAAGCAACACTCAATAGCTTTGGGTTCGATCCCATAGGTATGGTCATGGCCTTGCATTCCATCATCCTGAACTTCTTCAGGATCTCTACTATATAATTCCCTTATCCCAGGGAGATTCCATCCACATTCTGCCACACCTCCATGCTTAGAAAGTAGTGCATCATATCCAACTCCTTCATCTCGAACTCGGCAGCAAGTCTCCTTCTTGCAACTTTAATGAGTTCCTATATTATGTCAAGAATAAGTTATCGACATATAACAGGAGCATCACTGGTCTTCCACCTTCAACCTTGAAGCAAAGGTTGGAATCCGATTTACTCTCAGTACAGGCTAGAGTCATCAGTAAGCTATCCATCCTATCATACCATGTCAAACCTTAGGATCTTCTGCAGTCACTCCCTCTGAAGAGGAGTATCATCCTCCTTAAATCTTTCATACTTTATGCATTGAAACATTCTGTACTGGAGTGACAAGTAGCTTCCTCTGCCACTAATATTCTATGTAGCCATCTAGGGTCACTGGATACCATCATCCTTTATCTTGAAAACGTTCTTCTCGCACCCATCTATGAGCTTGTCATCCCTTGTTCTTTGGAGCAAGTCTCATACTTCTTTTCTTGTAGGTGATTGTAAGCGATATTTCCTACAAGTCAAATGCATTTGTATGGTTAGAATCATTTCATAAGGCATATTCATAATGGAAAATTCTTATGCATAAATATATGATCATGCAACTATTTTAGCCAATACAACATCATCCATATCTTACGAAAACTTTCTAGATGCCTTTTATCTCTACTAGGACAACATTGAGATTGTGCACTAATCCAATATGTCAGCAAAGAGGTTTCATTCTAGATAAGTAGCAATGTAGAGTTGTATAGCACCATGAGCTACTTACCCTCACATGCATATTAGTAGTATACTGTCATTAATGCAAACATTCTATCATGCATAATACATCAACTAAATATAAACAAATGTGTAACAAAAAACAATATCATGAAATGACAATTGAATACTTATCTTTATTTGTTTCGTTGGTAGACTCCTTCTTTCAGCTTGAAGTTGTTCTTTGATTTGAGAGACCCTTGTAAAGTATCACTGTATGGTCTTTGCATTCTGGATCTTCACATTCTTCAACCGTTTTCTCAAAGTAATCTTCTGATTTATGTTCTTCCCTTCAAATAGCTTGGTCAAGGAATCAAACATCTCTTTCGATGTCTTTAGGGAAGACACTTGTGGTATAAGGTCATCCGTGATTGAACCAGCAATGATCTTCTCGGCCTTGACCAATTTCTTCTTGTGTAAGGCTTTTAGCCTCATCTCCCTCTGGAACTGGAACCTCTCCACTTATGTAGGTGTCCAATTCATTTTCTTCAAGAACTAGTGAGGTCCTATACTTCCATGCTTGGAAGTTGTCAACCTCACCAAGATTGTCATCAAGCTGGTGTGATTAGTCATCTTGAAATGAGAACCTCAACTGTAAATAGCAAAAGATTAGATCTTACCAATTTGAGGTGTGCATCCTGGTTCCGGAGCTGGCTGATCTAGGGTTTGTCAAAGAAACCCTAATTTTCAAAACTTGGAATATTTTAGATCTGATTGGATAGAAAGATAGACCTCTTCAAGGAAATCTGTCCAATGTACTCATTTTCTGAAAACAATGGAGGGAAGCTCCTGGAACAAGAAGCCCTAGTTTACCAATTTCTTCTGCAGAAATGCTTGATACTATTTCTACGGTATATCTGAAATGACTAATATTCTGTGTCTACAATTTCGTATTGAGGTAACCTCATCTATCCTTGTTCCACCACCATAGGTTTCATCAGAATTGTTTCACCAATTGGGACTTATGAGTGTTTTCCCAAGGTGACCTATTTTAGGACTCTTCATCATAGCGAAGTTGTATGGACTGCCACGTGTCACTGTTTCATCTTTAGGGTCTGAAAATTTTACCACATAAATTAAATTCTGTCCCTTTTCTGGAATATCTTGAGAAATTTCATTTGGACCTTCGTAGCTCGAGATATAGCAATTCTCTCCAGGTGTCCTGTTTGGGGAGGAATCCTAGGAGAGGATGGAACCCTAACTTGGAGGAATCATATCTCCTAGAATATAGCGAATCTAAGGTTGAAACTTGGATACAGTGTACATTAGGAATTTATATTCGACTTGTGAAAGTTTTGTCACCTGATCCTTCTCCAATATTGAGATATAGTGAATCTACCAAAACTATCAGTTTCAGTATTTTAGGGTTTTTTAGGGTCGGGGTCACACTAGGGTTTGACTTTCCTGGAGTTTCACCCAACCAAAAATATCGACCCAGGTCTCTAAACTTCAATTTTGATGAGGAGAGTAATCCTATGCCAGGCTCACTCAAAAATTCCTCTTTTGTAAGAAGCCCTAATTTTCCGCACCAAAAACTGAAAATGCCCAGAATCAAATTCTACTTCGACAAAAAGATGCGCCCTTCAATGGAGAGTTAGCCTAGCATCCTTTTGCTGATGGATTGTGGAGAGATACCCAAAAAGTAAGAAGCCCTAGCTTCTATAGCTGCACAATTTCTTCTTCTTAGGTTTGCTTTGATACCATGTTATATTTTTATCTTTTAAGTAATATGATCTTAGGATCTTATCTGAGAGAATAACATGCATAACAATAAACACAAGAGATAAGAGACACAAAGAATTTTCCTTGGGGAAACCATAAAGGATAAAACCCCGCAACTTCCTTAGAGATAGAATGAGCACCAATAGCAAAAGTAAAACATAAAAACATAAAGATGATCTCTGACAACAGTTGTCTCTTTCTTTGATCCCATCTTCTTCTCTCTCACTCATGCGCCCTAGTGAGTGTGTGTGTGTGTGATAAATAGAGAGGATCACTTTCTATTTATATTCTTTCGTTCACTTAATGTCCACTTCAACATGTCATCCTGACTTAAAAATTACTTAGTAGGGCCGAAATCTCTAGGAGAGTCTAATAACCCTAGTGCCCCACAACTGTGGGGACTTTGCCCTCGGATCAACAAGGAGAGTTAACCTTGACACAATTGTGGGGACTGTTGCCATGAATTACAATGGAGGGTTAACCTCAATGAATTTACATGAATTGTTTACATGATAGAATCTCCCGATCAAAACATCAGGGCATGACATGACTCAATTACATTATAGATACTTCCCAAAATAAACATCGGGGTACAATACATAAGATATACAAGTGAATACATTCCAAAGTTACAAATACATCAACATAAGCTTATGCAACATATTGAGTAATGAATGTTTTAATAAACATTGAGCTATCTCTCTGTTTATCTTTATACTGTATTTATGTGTTTTGAATTATATCAGCTACCTGTAATATTCTTTTTGCATATTTTACAGTATACTACTCACATAAATAATAATTTGCTCCCTGGGGATAGAATAATTAGTTTAAGTTGGTAATTTTTTTTCGGTGATTTAGGAACTAAGGAGATAAGACGGGAGGTAAGAACCTACTCTTCCCATTGTGAACCCTTTACTTCCTAATCATCTGCATTTAAATTGGGCACTTGCATATCATCATAAAACATAAAATAAAAATACACATAAACAGTGGACCGGGTCACAACCGGTAAAATAGTTTAAACCGTTACTTAACACTACAGGAGACTGATCCAAGTTGTCAACAATACTGTAGTTAAGCACAGCTCTGGCAGTGGTGTTGTTCACGACGCAACACAAAGGGAACCACGATACTTTAGCAGTCCTGACCATGGGGGGTCTTCGCAAATGCAAAGAAATATCAGGAGCGGTGGAGGTTGATGTCATAGATGGGTCAACAGTTACTGGTTTCATCGAGTGTGGAGGTTTACATATGACGATAACATCATGAGGTTATGGACACCAGGATCAGTGGGTTGAGTTACAAAAGTGGTTGCAGTATTTTATGGGACTAAGGGTTGGGTTGCACTCATTCCTTGATGTGGTAGGGGGTTTTGGAGCACCATAGGGTGAGGACCTGGTGGTGTTAGGTTTAGTTGAGCCAGAGCAGCCATGTTGGGGTCACATTGATTATCATTTTGCAGTAAGTGGTGGACGTGATTCAAGTGAGGACACTGATGGGTATAATGGCCATAAGTGTTACAGATGGCACATAAATTATTTGTCTGTAACTGGGGGTTCTTCCCAGGTCTAGCGGGACACTAAGGATTTTTTTTAGGGGGTTTCGCTCCATTATTGTTCAGAGGGTTGGCTTGTTGGCTAGCTCCTTGAGGCTGCTTGTTGCCCCGATTCCTGCCTCTCTTATTCCTTCCCTGCCGTTGTTGGTTATTGGGGGCGGGTTGGTTAGGGAGGTTTTGTTGTGTGTAGACATGTCCCGGAGGAGGTAGGGTTGGAGCCGGAGTAGGTTGTACTGGTGGTGGGTAATAAGAAGGAGCAGTTGGTGGGGTCACACAACTAGCCGTTTGGCCACTACACGAGTGTGCCGAAAAAGTCGGTCCATGAACGCGATGGGCTAGTGCGGGATGTGCATAGGAAGGTGTGGCTCTGGACTAAGCCATTATGTGTGAATAATCAGGGATGTAACCTGGTTGAGAAAAACTTGGGGTGTTACCGAAATGGGATGGCATTGAAGGAGAGGCTAGTTAAAAGTGAGGATGCTGGGTGATAGATCTGATGACTCCATCAACAACATGGGATTCCCTCGACGTATCTCAACATGAGGAGCTGGAATGGGGGGAATCAGGTATCATGGTGTAGTGGTATCCTGATTGGGCATATATGACATCAAACTATTGTGCCTTCAGGATGGCTTCCTCCTTGGTTTGTGGGTGCTCAGATGAAACATCCTTGGCAATGGGGGGGAGTAAGGTTTTGAGAAACCAATCTAGGAACATTCTATCATCTAACTAGATCTTAAACAAACTACGACAACATCTCCATTCATGGATATGATACATGATATGGGTAATTGTGTTTTTTATACAAGATAATAGAATTTTCACACCCTCATCATATCAAACGAGTATATGGAAGTATCGTAGAAACATCGAGGCTAACGAGGAAAAGTCCGGGTAGGTGGCATGAGGCAATTCGATGTACCACTTGGCCGCAACACTTGTGACTATGCGTTGGAACAACCGCAATCAGACAGAATCATCCACTATGTTGTTAGATGAACACCATAAGTGGAACGACATGATGTGGTTTTGGGTGTCTTCTCCAGCGTATTTTTTAAGGATTCTAATATTATGCTTAAGTATAGTATTCTAGGCGATTGTTTTGGATTGAAAAAAACATGTTTATAGATAGGTAGGCGAACATTAAATATGAAACATAAATTAACACTGAAATGTGCAAATTTTGGCGAATATTATGATAAAAAAACATATTTTATGTAAATATAGGCGATATTAGACACTAAAAATGACAAAATAACAAATTTATTTAAAAAAACACCCAAAAAATAGCAAATTGGCGAAATTTCGCCCCTAAAAATTAGCCTGGTCTTCTCCCGTCTTCCCTTCAAATTTAAGGATGTTTGAAGGGATTTTGGTAGGCATAGGAGGCCAAAGTGGGTTATGATGAATGGGGTCATTGGTCAACCATGCCAAGTCAAGCAGGTTGAGACTAGCCATAAAAGGTAGACTAGAACTGAAAGTGGATATGGAAGGGCAAACAATGGTGTCAGCGACATCAGGAATGTCGTACCCACGTGTAACTAGGGGTGGGTAAGCTTGAATTTCGATAGTAGGAATAGCTGGAGCATATGTGGAAGGGCCACTAGGCCCAGGTATAAATGGTGGAATCGTAGGAACCACGATGGATATAGTGGGGTCCCCACTAGTGGGTAGTGGACCAACAACAGTGTGTGCATTGGAAAAGGTTCCACTAGGACCAGGACCTGTCGGTCTAGTGGAAGGGATACCTGTAATGATGGGAGAAACTCACAAAAGTCCACTACCAACCATCCCCCCTTGGAAGGGATCAGGATGTGCACCAGCCATGGGGCTAGATGGGGTAGTGAACAAGGTAGGTTCAGATTGACAGGAATCTGAATCAAACTCAGAGGCCGTGTGTGGCTCCGAAGGTGGTGAACGATGTCGAATATGGATTCGATGATGACATTTCAAGGAACCGAACTAGGGGGTGTGCCCCATAATCCTATGTGAGTAACATGGTGGAGATATGATGATGTGATGGAGTAGTGTTGTGTAATGAATGGAAACTCAAGAGTATCAACCGCAAGCTCAAAAACCCAAGTACACTCGAGTGCGCGAAAGGAGAGTGTATAAATGGTGGCTCACAAGCCAACAATAATCTCTAAAACCGAACTGCAACAACACGTTACAACAAGGAGAGTCTACAACAAATTGGCCAGAAATCCAACAAGCAGCACTACCTAGAAACAAAAAATGACTCACTATCCTATGAGGTATGAGTGCAAGCAAACTCAAAGCTACAAGCTAGAATCCCATCACAAATCGTATCCTCAATAGGGTGATGAAATACCAATCAGAAAAAATATGAAATGGAAGAACAAATAGGCTAAGAGAACCCCACTACCGAGAAGGAACTTCGGGTAAAAGATCCCTAGAAAGAATGGAAACTAGGCTACCTTGTTCATGACACATCCGGTTGGTTTCCTGGCGCTTCATCCCTTTGGACCTCGACACCCAATTAGGTTGCACGAGGAGGAATATGAAGGGTTAGCCTTTGATGCAATATGGAGTGCGGTATTCCACCTTGACTTCGAAAACCCCTTCATTTCGACTTACGCCTAGAGAGCAAACCCCCCCTAAAAGACTGGCCTTGACAGTGTCAATAAGTACAAGAGAATTTTGGTCCCCTAATGGACAACAACTATGTCTCAAGATGTGAGTGACAAAGGGGTGTTGTTTGGATCCCTATCCCCAATGTCCTAAATTATCTACAAGATTGTTTTGTCCTCAAATGAGGTTACAATGTTGGTTGTATTAAGTTATTTTTAAGGCTAGCTTGGGGTCATGAACCAAGCGCTTTGTTTTTAGGTTGTGAGATGTGTGCGAATGATGTGTATAATCCCTAGAAATCATATGATGAAGATGCAAATATGTTACGTCTAGGATGCAAATAAATGTAGATAAATAGTAGTAAAGGATAGTAAATATAATGCAAAATCACAACTACTTCTTTCAGAACATAAAATAAACACAAGTAAATGAACATCTAAGGAACTTACCAAGGTGTGGGAAACACACATGGGGTCTCGACTACGAAGCTCGACTCAAGAGGCTCACATATAAGGAAAATAGGACCTAAAAAAAAACCAAGGGGCTGTAATGGATTAGATCTGGATAGAAACAGGTTGGTAAGGGGTAAAACACAAACACGGGGTCTAGAACAAGGATATCAAACACCAAAAAGGACTGAAAAACTATAGGTCGCACTTGTCGACGGAACATGCATGATTGGGGTCGCATAGAAATGGGAAACAATTGCAATTAGGGAAGGAAAACATACAAAAGACTCGGGTAGCACAAAATCGAGGATTAAGTGCAACAGGTCTCACAAAGTTGAGTCATAGTAGCGACCGAGGTCGCTTCGAAAACTGGGAGAGGAACGATCTGGCTTTCTGATCCAAGTCGCACTTATCGGGGAAAAAAGCATGACCTGGGTCATGCTTATCATGCAAAAAGGTGTGACTGGCTTGCAACTTTTGGAAAAATAATAGCGACTCGGCCATAACTGGATTTTTTTTTAAATGGTTGCCAGCTAGGGTAGAGGGGGCAGGAACTGAAGCAACACTGGTTAGGATCTACCATGAGGGGTTCAAATATATGATGGCTGAAGGCAGCAACCGAGAACAAACAAATAACAAAACCTGCAAAAATAAAGATCTGTATGGATCGACCGAGTGGAGTCGCCAAAAATGTTGTGGGGATTTCTCCCCAGCAACGTGCAAAAGCACCTACCCTAGCTCATCCATAACATAAGGTAGAGTTCAACAATAACATTAGGAAATAAAAACAACATTAACAATATTTTTAGTTTTTTTAAATATATGGAACTAACTACTGCAAGAAATAGCAATTGACACACCTTTCTTTTGAAGTTGGACCACCATAGCCGTCCTAGTAAATGGTCCCACAACTCCACGATTTTGGTCTATAGTCTCTTCCACAGGTAGTTTTCGGATGGGGAATGGATCCAAATGGGTATGGAGCATGCTCAACATACACCATGGGGAATGGCATGGTAAAATATGGGAATAATGGAGAAAAGTGTATGATGTGACTAAGAGCAAATGGCAAAAAGTGTGACTAACAAATGTTTTGGGGAAGACCTTCACAATGTATTTATAGGACGGTCCAAGGGATTTAGACCCATGGTATTTATCTATTTTGACCCATTCTCATTTTTAGGGTTTTTTGGCCCTTTTTTGGAGAGAGTGGGGATAACTCATAAAAATGTTGAACTTCCCTTCATTTATGGGGAAGGAATAATAATGTTTTGAACCATATTTAATGGAAATTTAGTTGTGAAGATCAAAGTGGAGGAAATAATGGTGGAAATATGATATATGGCTATGGTTTAGACCATGGAGAGATAGGTGAACATTTTTTGGTGTTAACAAGTGGGCAACATCTTGTTGAGACTTGAATTTGCAGTGAAATGGAAATAAGACTTAGGTTGGAGGATATGCTAGATGGGGCTAGGAATTTTGTCCCATGGAAATCTAGAATGGTGCTTATATAGGAGGAAAATGAACTTTGGGATGAAGTGGTTCATAGAACACAAGAAAACCCTATCATAGTTCCCACTTCCACCGATCCATAAGAACTTGCAACCTTCAACAAGGACATAGGATCTAGAAGGATTATTCTAGATGCAGTTAAAGATCATGTTATCCCACACATCTCTAGAAAAACCCATGCATATCAGATGTGGGATGCTTTGACAAGCTTGTTTCAAAGCTCAAATGAGAACAATAAAATGTTGGTGAGGGAAAAATTGAAGAGTATAAATATGGCTAAGGCCAAGGGTGCAATTTCCTACCTTACTAGGATAACTCAGGTGAGATATAAGCTTGCAGTAGTGGGGGAGGTTGTTTCTGGAATTGAGCTAGTGTAGGAAATTGTGAATGGTGTTGCAAAGACTTGGGTTGTTTTTGTGGAGGCTACAGTATCCAAGGAGAACTTACCTTCTTGGAATAGAATTTGGGATCACTTTGTTTAGGAGGAGACCGAAATAGGTCTTGTGTGGGGGAGCTCTTCTACTAGCAGGGATGATGAGGAGAATGTGGCTTTGAATTCCAAGGGACTGAAGAAGTTCAAGAAGGGCCCCAAGAAGGGTGGGGATAAGCAATAGGGTGTACAGAAGAAGGACTTGAGCACTGTAAAGTTATTTTCTTGTCACAAGTTTAGGCACTATGTTGGACAGTGCTCACAGAAGAAGAATAAGAAGAAGCAACAAAAAACAACAACTTCAACAGAGGTGGATGAGTCTACAGCTAGATTCAAGAGATTTTTCTCTCTTTGTTGGGCATGTTGAGAGAGAGAGAGAGAATCCATCATCACTAGTACATACATTGAGATTGAGAGGAAGCATTCCTTGTTGACCGACCATTATTTCAGTGCATCCACCACTAGGACGTGGTATATTAATAGTGGAGTTGTGAGCCACGTGACAGGTGCTCGAGAGATGTTCTCCGAGATTTCACGGGCAGGTATAGATGTGGAGGTAGTGTTGGGATATGGAAAAGTTGTCATATTTTTGGGCATGGGACCATTACATTTTAGAGAAAGTCCATGAGTCCCATGACTTTGAGGGGCGTGTTGTTTGTCCCTAGGTTGAAAAAATAATTTGATATCAGTTTCCATGGTTAAGGACACGGGACTTGGGGTGTCTTTTCTTGATGGATATGTGCTTGTATTCCCCAATATTGTAGGATGATCTGCCTCTTACACCATTGGATTCAGATGTGGGAAGCTGCACTAACTTTTATTTCATCCCCAACATGCTTTGATACATAGCAGTAGAAATGATGTTTAGAGTTATGGCATAGGAGGATGACTCATCTGCATCATCAAGCTTTGAGGATGTTGAGAGACATGGTTAAAATATTTCCTGAGTTCAACACTGAGCACAATGATGTATGCAGAGGGTTTTCTTTGGGAAAGTACACAAAGACTATTTTTTCAAGCATTGATAGCAGGTCAACTGGAGTGCTTGATTTGACATTCTGATTTGTGTGGTCCTATGTCATCTGATTCTCTAAGAGGATTTGAGTATTGTGTGACATTCATTAATGATCATTCTAAGAATGCTTGGATATACTTCCTGAGTAGCAAGAAATCCGAGGAGGTCTTGTTAAGGTTCCAAGAGTTCAAAGCTCTTGTGGAGAGCCAAACTGGTAGGAGGATTCAAGCACTCAGATCAGATAACAGGGGTGAGTATACCTCCAAGGATTTCGATGAGTATTGTATAGAGGAGGGAATACAGAGACAAATGATAGTACCTTACACTCATGAGTATAATGGAGTGGAAAAAAGGAATAATCATTCCATTGTTGGATCAGCGAAAGCCATGTTACATGATCAGTCACTTCCTTTCTTTATTTGGGCCAAAGCATGTAGTACAACTGTATACCTTCAACACAAGAGTCCACACCATGCCTTGGGAGCAAGAATATTGAGGATATTTTCATAGGAAAGAATCCTAAGGTTAGTCATTTTCACATATTTTATTTCCTGACTTTTTCACATGTCCCTTTTGAGAAGAGGACAAAGCTTGAGCTCACTGCAGAGAGAGGCATCTTTGTGGGCTATGATGAGACTTAGAAGGACTTTTGTGTTTTTTCGTCCTTCCCCGAGGAAGGTTGTTGTGAGGAAAGAAGTGAGATTTGAGGAGGAGAGGGCCTCCAGGAAGTCCAGACAGATAGTGCAGGAGTAGGAGCAGGTTTACGCACCTCAGGAAACTTCATAGGTACCTTTAGTATAGATTACAGGTTCACAGGTTTCTAGGGTTATTGGGTCATAGGTTACATGGACAAGATCTTCAGGTTCAATGGTTCAACTAGTAGGTATTTCGGGGATAGATTTTGGTTCTTAGGTCACAAGTTCACCATACATGGCTACTAGATGACATATTTCACCAGTTGTTGGTTCACCATCTCCTGGTACACAGGTTTCTAGGCCTTCTACTTCTGGGAGTTCTTCAGATGATGACATACCAGTTTCGGAGAAACCTTCAAGGAAGAGGAAGCCTAAATGTATTCGTGAGAACATGAAGGAAGCTAAGGATTTTGCAGCGCCCAAGGAACCAGTGAGGACTATAGTGATGCCATATAGGCTAGGTATGGCCTTGGTTGCTATTTTTCGTGATTCAGATACATATACTTTTGAGGAGGCCTATCAACATCATGTTTGGAGATATGTCATGATGGAATAGTACCATTCCATCATGAAGAACGATGTGTGGGAGATAGTTCCGAGACTTGAGGGGAAGTCAGTGGTGACTTCTTGATGGATTTACAAGGTAAAGCATGATGCACATGGTAGTGTGGAGAAATACAAAGCTTGGTTTGTGGTGTGGGAATTTTCACAGGTAAAGAAAGTTGATTATGAGGAGACCTTTGCACTGGCTTCTTGTTACACTTCTATTAGATCATTGATTACCATTGTTGTGTAAATGGGTTGGAATATCCATCAGATGGATGTGAAGACTGCATTTATCAATGGAATCATATAGGAGGAGGTTTATGTGGAGCAACCACAGGGATTTGAGATTCATGGGAGAGAGTCTCATGTTTGTAGGCTGAAGAAATCCTTGTATGGGTTGAAGAAAGCCGCTTGAGCTTGGTATTCCAAGATAGACTCTTAATTACAGGCAATGGGTTTTTAGAAGAGTGAGCTTGATCTGAATATCTACTTCATCATGGTTGGAGATGATTTGCTCATTCTTCAGTTGTATGTGGATGATTTGTTTATCACATGTGAGGAGAGATCTATTGCAGTTTGCAAGAGAGATATTGCTTCAGAGTATGAGATGAATGGCATTGGGTTGATGCATTATTTTTTGGGATTGGAGGTTTGGTAGGAGGCTGGTCATATTTTCCTAGGGCAGGGAAAGTATGGAGTGGATATTCTAAGGATATTTCTGATGGAGGATCACAGGTCGATGTATACACCTATGGTCACCAACTGGAAGAATCTTCATGCTTCTGAGAGAGAGTTGCTAGATCCTACCTTATATCATCATCTCATAGGTTCGTTGATGTATCTGGTCAACTCGAGGCCAAATTTGTGTTTTGTAGTGAACACTCTTAGTCAGTTCATGGTGACGCCTACAAGAGTGCATTGGGTTGCCGCAAAACATATGTTGAGATACCTTGCAGGGACAATGGATTATGGTCTGGATTATAGGAGATTAGATACGATTATTTTAATTGTCTTCATGGATTCAGATTGAGCAGGAAGTGTGGCATACCAAAAGAGCACTTTCGGATGTTGTTTCAGTTTGGGCTCGACGGTAGTGTCGTGGTTCAGCCGGAAGAAGAATTTTGTTTCTTTGAGTTATGGAGAGGCTAAGTACATGGAAACCAGTCAGGATAGTTGCAAGGAAATGTGACTTCACAAGTTATCGGTGGATTTATTTGATCAAGAGGTGAGGCCTACAATGATTTATTGTGACAATCAAATTTGCGTCCAACTCTCTGAGAATCTTGTATTTCACGGCAGGTCAAAGCATAGTCAGATCAGGTACCATTTCATTTGTGATTATGCTTAGAGAGGAGTTGTGGGATTGTACTACATTTCCACTAATGAGCAAGTTGCAGATATCCTGACGAAGTCTCTTAGAAGAAGCAAGTTCATTGATTTCAGAGACAAGTTGGGTGTGGTGCAGAACAACTTCCTTGGTAAGAGGGAGTGTTTATTTTTGCACCTAGGAAAGTGTTCCCCTAGTGATTTTTTCCTAAGTCACTTAAAAGGGGAAAATAACATGACCCATGCAATTAATTACTTGAGATGAGTTTTAATTTTCACTTTAGTGATTAAAGTGACTTTTTGGGAAAAAATAATTTTAAGTTGAGTGAAATCAATTTTGGAGACAAATAAACTTGCACGTTATTTCTCATCCATTGATCTAAGCAAATTTGAACCCTTGGATTAGATGACCATTTAGCTTCCTCATTAAACACCAAAAAGCAAGGGAAGGCAATAGCGAATCATTTTTTTTCCATGAGATTTGGAGAGCAGAAAAAGAGGACAAATCACATATTGAGTGAGAGCAGTAGTGGGCATGATTCTTAATGACTGTACAACAGTTTTATAGGAATTTTTTGTACACCATGAATCCTGAGGAGTTTTCTAGTCAGGAAAAATTTAGGTCCATACAATAAGATTTATTGTTGTTTTGTACAACAATGACACAAATTTCGAGATTGGTCTGGGAAAGAATTTCGAGGCATTCCATATAGGTTCCTGGGCACAAATTTCGAGGAAGTCCATACCATTTGTTGGGAAAAAATTTCAAGGCAATCTGTACAGTTTTATGGGAACAAATTTTGAGGCAGTCCATACAGTAGGGAGTAATAAAATCGAGGTCCATACAGGTCATATGGTATTGCAGTGAACACGCAAATCGAGAAAGTACGTACAATTATTTTTGGCATGGTTTTCGAGGCATATTGTTGGCATAAATTTCAAATTGTAAAAAATTCAGAATTCATTTAAATTGGTGAGCACTATGGTGGTGATAAGTTTATCTTTGTTTATGTTATACTTTAATTTTATAACAGAAAATAAAATTATCTCTCTCTCAAGAACACGTTTTCCCCAGAGGTTGGGATTTTGACTCGATTAATTTGACCAAAAATAAGTGTGTCTAATTTAATTGTGACTATGTTTTATTTCTGTTCATTAAAGTAGTAAAATTCTTTATGTGTTTCAGTCAAAATTGTTTATGAGAAAATGAACTAATTTGCAACTAAAATTAAATTAGGTTGGGCATTAAACAATGATGAAAATGGTGGCTCAAAACTAGGTTGGGGAATGAGATAAAAATTTACAGTATATTGGTCGAAACTATGATTCTCCACAAGATTTTCACATTAGCATTTATGAGTGTGTGTGCAATCTCCAATGTTATGGGATCTCTGATGGTATTTGTAACATCCATAGTTGGATGTTCTCAATTCACTCGGAATGAAGCCGTAATTTATGAAATAACCCACATATCCGTAGATATAAAAATGATGTATAAATTGAGAATACCCTTTAAGAGTCATGTATTTTCATAAAGACATTATTATATATATATATATATATATATATATATATATATATGTTGATGTTTATTATTATTATTGTTTGTTTTTATTATTTAATTTTATTACATTTCCTTCCCTTTAAGGGAAGCTTTGTCCTCAAAGCTTCATTGACAACAATGTCTAATTTTGCTTGAATTGTCATATGTGGATCCTTTGCGATACTTGATGAAATAAGTCGATACGAGTTATGGATTCCCCAAGAGAATTGTTGCATCGTATCTGCTGTGGTCCATCCTAGATCTATTTTGATTGGACCTCTGAGATTGTTTTGGGAAACGGGTTGTCTCAATTGTTTCTTAGTATGTCGAACTGTTTGCTTGTCAACATAACTCTTTTGTGAATGCTCATTTTGACCCTACCGTTGGTCAAAATGACGATTATAATTGGGATGTCTGTAAGGCATGTGTGTTCTTTGTTTTTCTTCCTTTTTAACTGTGGCAAGGATTGCCTTGACTTCCTCAACTTGAATTTGTTTTTCGGAGGGTCTGGATGCTTCTCTATAGATTTGCACTATTTTGTTCTCTAGTAGATTGTTTTTACTCTGAATCTTCTCAAACCTTTCATCTTGCGACTTTTTGTCCTCTTTTAACTTCTTGATTTCTTTCTCTAGTTCTTGATTAAGATTTAGAAGGCATTGATTTTCTTCTTGTTTTTCTAGGACTTTTCCTTCGATGTATTCATTCGAGTTGTCTTCCTTCTTGGCACTCTTTAACTTCTTGATCTTTGTAACTAATAATTTATTATGATTTCTTAATCAATATATTTTTGACTCATCAATTCCTTAGAAATATCCAGCTTCGTCATGTCAAATAATTTGTGAATTGCTACTTGTAGTTGGGACTGCAATTCTGATTTAGAATATGCCATAATCCCTAACTTCTGGTGTTCTTTGACGATATTTGGTTTTCTTTTTGACTGACTTCTTGAATTCTTCAATTTTGTCTTGTTTTTATTTTGTCTTGTAATTTAATAATTGTACTTATACAATTATTAAGTAATAATAATAATAATAATATTTTTCTTTTTCTTTTTGAAGGTTGATAAATACTTCTTGTAGATTGGGTGGTTGGGAGGAATGATTGTTACCTTCCCCACCTAAGTTCAAAGCTCACTTGCTTCTTAGTATCAATTATTATGTACTTTTAGATTTTTTATTCCCTTAAGGTTTGTAAAATTCTAGTAGATTGGGTGGTTGGGAGGAATGAGTGTTACCTTCCCGACCTAAGTTCAAATCTCACTTGCTTCTTAGTAGCAATTATTATGTACTTTTATATTCAAACCCAAACCCACTTTAAAAAACCACACATGGTATCCTTTTACCCCTTTTTTGGTTTTACTTTTATCTTTTCCTTTTTAACTTTTTTTCTTTCCTTTATTTTTGTTTTTTTGTTTTTCCTCCTTTTAGTTTTTTAGTTTTTACTCTTTTTTTTCACTTTTTTTTAACTCTCTTTCTTTTCTCTAAGGTCAAAGACCTATTTCAAGGAAGCCTTGGATTGGCTTTGATACCACCGTAACATCCATAGTTGGATGTTCTCAATTAACTTAGAATGAAGCCGTAATTTCTAAAATAACCCACATATCCATAGATATAAAAATGATGTATAAATTGATAGATAAGTGATAAGTTACAATTGAGGGTCCGCTATTTATATTTTGGCAGAATACCCTTTCATTAAGAGTCACGTGTTTTCGTAAAGACATTGTTAATATATATATATATATATATATATATATATATATATGTTGATGTTTATTGTTATTGTTATTATTGTTTGTTGTTATTATTTAAGTTTGTTACAGTCTCATTGTAATTGAGATTCACTGTTTGTAGACTTGATGAAAATTGATACAATTTGAAATATGAGTTGTTGTTTCGTTTGTTTTGAAATACCGATGCTTCTGTTGGTGCTCTTATGCCATTAGTTTTGTAATTTTGTGAATGAGGTACATGAGAAACACTCATAGTTATCAAAGAAACAATGGTAAGATGTACCACTTAGTCCCACTAAAGTAGTTATGTATAAAATGAAAAATTAAAACCAAATAAAAATAATTTAATATGTCTACCATACCTATAAAACACTAATAGAAAAAGTATTATATTTGTATACCTTCTGTCTTATAGCAATCATTGTTAGCCACTGCAGTGACATTGCCACTCGTGGTTTCTTCTACTGTAGTTCCATGTGAGAGAGAGGTGAAGCTCTATAATTATCTATGTCGTATATTTCTTGACGCAAAGTTTGCAAATAATTTTAAGGAGAAAATAGAAGAAGAATATTGTGTTAACATGTAAGTTTATTTTCAGTTGTGAATTCCACTTTGCTTTGTGCCTAAATTGCTTCTACCATGTGAATTGACGAGGACTTTTTTCTGGGAAGCTCATTATTTATGCTTTAGTCTATGAGAAGTATATATCTTGTTTGATATTTGGGATAGGATTTTGGATAGTACATATGTGGTTGTAGACATACAAAGAGCAGATGGAACTTCATATGAACATGGCTTTTGTGTTGGGTTTAAAGCATGCTATGCAAGGGAAAGTTAATATGGGGTGTTGATATAGTAAAATTCTCAAAGGATTCTCCTTTGGATCCTAACTATATATATATATTGTGGATTTTGGTGCAAATTTTGCAGAGTTCAAAAGAGAGGTACTTCATACACAACCATTTGTCTTTTGAGATCAAGTTTCACAAAGACTCGGAGGCTAATTATGCTGGGATTGTTGAATTTGAAGTCGCACTAGAAAAGTTTTTTGAAAACTAGATTCATATCATTGGAATTTGTCTTAATGGTCCTTCTACACCAAACCTAACATGATGGTTAAGAAGGTACTTGGGAAATTACCGTTCTCATTTTGGTAGCAACTTTCTCGAGTTGGTGTATATGAGTTTTTACCATAAGAGTTTAGCTAACTCTTCATGGGTGATAACATGGACAATTAGCTTGATACATGGTATTTTGCCCAAACCTATAACAGTAGTGGTACTATGTAAATTCTATAGTACAACTCATTCATTCTTTGAAAACGCTTATTTCATTTGGTTATTAGCTAGCGTGTTTGTTTGGGTTAAAATTATGTTTGGATATATTGGAATTTGTTTGAGCTTGGACGTATTTGTTCTTAAATATTTACGACATAGGATTTTCATCCCGGGTTAATGACCCATGATTACTTTTACTCTTCATTTTATCATTTATTAATGGTTAATTTTGTTATTATGTTGTGGTCAATTTCGACCTTGGTTATATGACCCATTTCTTAGTGTCTTGATAAAGTTTATAAATGATTGTTTGAAAATCATTTTATTTCTATTGTTGGAGTTATAAAAGAAGTTCACTAAGTTCGAATCCACAACACTCTCAAATTGTTTTCATATCCATTTTAACATTTTTTTTTCTATGTACACTGTTTGAAAAATATAAAACCATGAGGATTCGATCCTTAGTGTATTTATATTTGATTGTGCTATTGTTTATTTACGAAGCATTACATAGAAAACATGTCTCTATTATACCTTTATTTTATAAGTGTTAACCTTCTTTGCTCAAATAATAATTTCGAAGCTCAAATAATAATGGAAGAATATTTGACCAAAGATGGTGTTTATTGTCTTTGCTCAAGTAATAATGGAAGAACATTATTTATTACATACCATAACTTGATTTTTTTTTTGATTTAAATAGAAAATTTGTATGCACAAAATAACTTTCAATCCTCATAAATATTAAAAAAAATACTATGTCCTCCCTTGAACTCGATTCTTAAGATTTTAGGAATAGACTAAGGGTTTCACCCTCTTTTTTAATGTAAATTTACATAAATTTAATGTAAATTCAATGGATATCTATTGTCACATGCCCCAATTTGCAAAAAAACAATTTAATGTTATTGAGGAACATTATGTTATATTTTATGCTGAGTTTGTAATTGATGACTAAGTGGGGTCAAGAATAATTAATGTATTTTCATAATATTTTATTTATAAATAAATAAATGATGAGACAACAGCTTAGGGAAGCTGTTAAAAGAGTGTTAACTGGTCACTTGGCAGAGGAGACTGGGTGGAGAGTATACTGACAAGTAGCAGCATCCTCAAACTACTTCTAACTGTTGCAGGTGGCAACTTTCCTATATTTGTGGTTAAGATTCCCCAAGAAAGTGGAATTGGAGCAGGTGGCTCATTAAGTAAAAACTGACCTAGAAGACCTAGGAATTACTATAAAATTTCCCATTGAAGACAACTGAGCCTGCTCATTCTGGAAAGGTGATCATCCAGTGTGAATGAAGTGCACATGAGAAATTCGATGGAGGGGACTGATTGAAGTGAGTTTGAGGGGTTAACTACTGAGAATCGAACTTAAGCAGCTCTTAGGATGAAGTTCTTACTGTTGTAAGTAGGTTTGGATTATTGTTGTAATTTGACCAGTCAGGTGACAGAAGGTCTTAAGGATACATCCTTCACCCAATACTCTACTAGGAGGACCAGGAAATAGGGTCGGGGGTCTTGAGGAAGTGCAGACTAAGCTTTCTCCAAGAGTTGGTTGGGAGGAACAACCTCCTTAAGATGTTGTCACCTCATCATTTGACAGGTTTTTATTTGTTCAGGTTATTTATTATTTATTTACTGTTTTCAGCAAATGTTTACTAGTTTTTCAAAGATATGCATGTTATTGTTTTGTTAGGGATAGGTAGATTATAAACAGTAGTATTTATGCTAAACGAGAAGTAAATAGAAATAGATTACCATATTGTATTTTTCCACGCCTTGTATAGGCAGTACTCTAGTACAACTGGTTGATTAAGTAGATGTGATGATTCTTTATTAACTCTGAATGAAAAATGTAAATAAATTATTTTATAGTTTGCATATGATTCATTCTTTAGAAACAACAGCACACACTCTATCTATTGAATGTATCTACATTAGACAAAGAATTGATTATATATATATATATATATATATATATATATAAATCTTTAGTAAACGGACTAATCATAGAACTATCATTAGTAATGATTATTCTTTATAAACACAATAGACAAAATTAAACAAATAAACATAAGAACAACAAACAAACTATCACTTAGGGTTTAGAACTAGATAGTATTTGATAAGTTCTTATAATAACTTATTCCAAGATCATATTTGCTTTCTGCGCTTGTTTCTAATGTAACCTCAAAGAAACTTACCTAGGGTTATAAAAGACATGTTTCATCTTATTCATAACATGCATAAACTTACTTTTAAAATAAAATTAACAGCTGTAAAATCACTAAAGGTAAAATAGAGTAGTATAGTTAAAATTAATCATGAGAAATTTATTATGTTACATAACTGTAGGGTATTTTAACTATTAACCCTTCTGAGTAAAACAGAGTACTAATATTACTCTTTAACATAGTAAAATTTCCCATAAAACATTGCACTGTAAATCATTATAAATTACATGATATTAAATTAAAATATCATTATAATAATTTGATAAAAACAAAATCAAATAAGAAGTAATGGCTTATGGCCTTATAATTATAGGTCGAGGCTCAGGCCTATTTAAAACTTAACTATACAAAGTAAAAGAACGAAACAATAACTATTCTTTCATGACAAGTAAAAACCCTTTAAGACGTTTACAAGTCTCATTGCATAAACTGCCAGCAAAGATCATTTAAAGGTTACTGCTTAAAGCTGAAAGTAAAACGTGAGGTTTTTACATCATCACAGGCCGTAAAGGCACTATCACTAAATCTTATTGTCACGGCTACTATAGCCTTCAACATTCCTTCACACAGTACCCTCTAGAGTTTCGAAATCATACTAAAACAAAATAACAAGAAGTAACTAACAGTAAAAACCCAAGCGTAGTTTACAACCAACAACCGAATTTCTTGCCATTCGGACCACCACATGAATGCAGGAGAAAAACCCTTAGTGCAATCAGGGCTTACCCGAGGTTTATGAAACCATGAATGGGAGAGTCGAGCTTCTAGCTAACCCCTTTGACCATAAAAGGAACCTGCACAAGAAGGACATGTGTTAGTTATAACATCTAAGTGTGTTGTGAATTTTATAACTGTCATGCAGTAAGAACATTGACCGAAATTTTGTTTTTACCTAATATTTGTTGGAGAAAGTAGAGGTCGCAAGCAGCTGGAACATGGCATATGGAATGGTAATGCCACAGACGAGAGTAGTGCACTGAATACAACTGAACTCTGAGTCACAATCGGAAGGTAAATGTGCAATCACTCCAACCTTAAACACCGAGGAACCACTTCACGACCTCACTTAAACCATTTCACGGTGTTTTGTTATGGAAGCAACCTGCAAACTTGGAGGTGATTACAGTGTTTCGATGGCCACGAGCTCGCAGCTCAACCAAACTGGATGAAGAACCCTCGCTCTGTGAAATGAGTTGGATAGGGTTTAGTTTCTTTTAAATCAACCATCTCCATGTGTCCCTCTAGATCTTTCATCGGCGTGGGTAATTTATCTATAGTCCTGTATGCAAATGGTAAACTGCATTAAGATTATTTCAAATCAATCCTATAATCATTTAATGATGCAATTTCGATGATTGCAAATAATATATATATATATTATTACCATGGAGTTTTTCAATGCTTTAACTTTGTGTGCTAGAACATAGTTAGAAATACATATGTTTAGTGTCAAAATAAATTATGTAAACCAACCAACTTATCTCAAGTTTACTAAATCAACTTGCATGAAGGTTTAGTTATAGCTAAAGATGCACTAGGAAGTTCAGGTAAAAGATACAAGTAAAAAGAATAAAGAGTACAACTTTATATAATATGAAAATTATATAATGTTAAACCTAGGATAAGGTTGAAATGGTTTACATCTTTTTGAATGTGAGTTCATAGTTCTAGAGTAACTCTTTTCCAGCAAAATAGGCTAGGTTGGTGGTTTATGAACTATGAAGTAGTTCTTTTGTATTTTTTTTTCGAAAAGATTCAAATAATTATGTTCAAAACTAGACTCCAATGTGTGTTTAAACTAAGCAAAAGTTAGAGTACTATAAATGCATCCTAGATAAAATCTAGATCAAATTGCTATAAACAAAAGTACAAGGTATTCTTGGATTCAAATCAACCAGTAACTTGATTTCTTTGGCATAGTACCTTGATCGTGTTTTATACCCATGCACTGTGCAATATATATTTATGGAGTAGTGACGATAGAAAAAGATCAACATTACCTCTGATGGAAACAAGTTGCATTTAAACATTCTAAGACTAGCATCTTATTTTATGCTAGAGAAGTATCTTCGTGATCTGACTATATAAATATTATTTTACTGGAACATACGCTTACTTGCTAAACCTGTAAGGAACCATCATTCCAAAACTGTGTTAGCTTAAAGCTAAGTAAGCCCCGATTACACATAAGAACTTTTTCCCTACTTGACAAAAGAAATCATCAGTATATCTAGCAACAGTAAAATACAAGTTCTTTTTCTAATTCTGGAAGAATTACAATTGCTAAGTAAAAAACAACGTTAACTCAACTATCAAGAAGAAGCCTTTAGTTAATACAAAATATTATAAACAAGAAACTCTTTGTTTATCTTATAAACAGTTTTATTATATGCTAACCATTAGTGGTACGTTAGCGACTACATTAG
Source organism: Pseudotsuga menziesii (assembly GCA_001517045.1). Lineage (NCBI taxonomy): Eukaryota > Viridiplantae > Streptophyta > Pinopsida > Pinales > Pinaceae > Pseudotsuga > Pseudotsuga menziesii. The sequence continues at coordinate 632,489 of LPNX010386007.1, read as the reverse complement.
ACATTTTATGTCACTTGAAAATTTTTAAATTTTTTACGAATTTTTGGGTTATTACATGTGGTATCAGAGCACAAGGTTCAAACACTAGGCTTGAATGTAGCTCAACTTGCTTATGTGGAACAATAAATTTAAATAAACATGTTGATGTTGTTTTCTTTTGAATGATACACCCAGAGAATTTTGTTTCTGAGTTAATGACAGGTCTGGATAGATTGGAATAATATGCGGATGGGGAATCTCCTTACACTGAATGGAATAATTTTCAAAAAGAACCCATACAAGAAGATATAACTAGTAATTATTCCAAACTACTACAAACTGTTAAAGAATTAAAAACAGAGATGGAATCAGTTAAGAAAAAAATTGAAAGGATTCTAAGAGCTCAGGAGGAGCTAAATTAGATTTTAATAGAAAGATTTCATACTGAGGGAAAAGATAAGAGAACTGAGTCTAAAGATATGGGTTACCAACATAAAGATAAAAAGACTAAACAAGTTAAAAATGAAAGTAGCTCATCTTTTGAAGTATATGGTGATTTACATAAATAAAACTTTCATTATACTAGTGACAGTAGTGAACATAATCACCATACTACGAAAAGAAAGTTTAAACCTTACGAAGAAATATATGGGGAGTGCAAGAAGATCAAGCCACCAACCTTTAATGGAGAAACTGAAAAGGGGGAAGAAGCAGAATCCTGGCTGTCCGAGATGAAGAAATACTTCCAAATTTATAACTACTCTAATCAACTGAAGGCCAGGATGGCTATTCATAATCTCACAGGAAAATTAGATATATGGTGGTAGGGCCTAAAAAGAGTAAAAGGTATAAGGGAGAAAAATATAAATTGGAGTACATTTAAGAAATATTTCAAGAATAATTTTTTATCTGAACAATATTATGAGGAAAGGGATAAGGAATTTTACGAGCTAAGAATGGGAACAATGAATATGAAAGAACTAAATAGTAAATTTCTAAGTCTGCTCAGATATGTGCCATATATTGTGGATGAGAAACCTAAGGTACAACAATTTCTCAGTTGTTTAACTTATCATATAAATGACAGAATTGAGTATGACAATCCGAAAACATTAGAAGAAGCAATGAGAAAAGTGAATTTCTGTTATGAACAAAATCGTAAAAAGGAAAGTATGACCAACTGGAAGGACAAAAGGAATAATAACTTTGAACAAAAAAAGAAATATTTTGTTCCTAATCGAAATTTTAAGAATAATAACACCATAAATTTTTCTAGTAAAAATTTCCAAGGGAACAAAAGTAATTCACAGACCAATCCAAATAATCAAAGGAATAAAGAATTTGCTAACAACTACAGTAACTATACAAAGAATTTTGAACAAAAGGAAACAATAAAGTGTTGGGAATGTAATGGTCCACATTATGCATCAGTTTGCCCCAATCGAAAGAAGACTGTTAGCAACATACACACAATACAGGAGGAGATGACTATTGGTTAGTTAGCGAGGACAATGCCTAGGATCAACGCAGCATTAGAGAATCGACAAGAAGATTATCAAACTTCCATGGTGGAAGTGGAAGGTAAAATAAATCAAATAACTATATTTATTTTAATTGATCCAGGAGCTAGTTTAAGCTATATTTCTCCTAGTTTAGTAGAAAAGTGTAAGATTTCAGTAGAAAAGTTTTCAAAATCTTGGTTAGTTCAGCTAGCTACTGGTGCAAAGAGAAAAGTAATTAACTTTGTTAAGAATTATGCAGTAACTATGGATCAGTTTGAAACCTCTGTTAAGCTCAATGTGTTACCTTTAGGTTCATATGATATATTAATTGGTATGGATTGGTTAGAACAACATAGGGTGGTCCCGAATTGCTTTGATAAAACCTTCACTTGCATAAATAGCAATGGGAAGTTAATAAATGTAAAGGGAATCCCTAGGAAAATGGTCGTAAGGCATATTTATGCTTTGCAACTTAAGAGAGCTGTTAGGAAAGGCTGTAAGGCTTTTGTCGTAACAGTAATTGATGAAGAAAACACTAACAACAGAGATAAATTAAAAAAGATATTCCGATTCTAAGGGAATATTTAGATGTATTTCAGGAAGAAATTCTGGGACTGCCTCCAAAACGGGAATTAGATTTTACTATTGAGCTGGTACCTGGTGCAGTGCCCAGTTCAAAATCCCCTTATCGGATGAATATACTAGAATTAAATGAACTTAAGTCATAGTTAAAAGAACTCATTGATAAGAATTACATTAGACCCAATGTGTCTCCCTGGGGGGCACTTGTCATCTTTGTTAAGAAGAAGGATGGAACTCTACGACTATGTATAGATTATCATCAATTAAATAAAATGACTATCAAGAACAGATACCCATTACCTTGCATAGATGATCTGTTTGATTAGCTACGTGGTTCCACGGTGTTTTCAAATATTGATTTACGATCTGGATATCACCAGGTCCGAATCAAGGATGAATACATCTTTAAAACAACCTTTAGGACTCGATATGGACATTATGAGTTTGTAGTTATGCCATTCGGGCTTACTAATGCCCCAACTATTTTTATGTGTTTGATGAATAATGTAATGCACAAATATCTGGATAAATTTGTGGTCATATTTATTGACGACATCTTAATTTACTCAAAATATGAAGAGGAACATAAAGAACACTTAAAAATTGTCTTGCAAGAGTTACGAGAGCATAAAATTTTTGAAAAATTTAGTAAATGTGACTTCTTTAAAGATAAAATCCAGTATTTAGGTCATGTGGTGACTAAAGAAGGAATTTATGTCGACCCCGAAAAGATAAATGCAATCGAAGATTGGCCGGTCCCAAAAGACGTAACTGACGTCTGATCATTCATGGGGATTATTGGTTATTATCGGAGATTCATCGAAGGGTTTTCAAAAATTCTGAATCCTATAACCTCTTTGCAGAAAAAGGGGAAGAAATTTGATTGGAATTAGAAGTGTGAAGACAGTTTTAAAAAGTTAAAAACATTATTAACCACCGCACAAATTCTAAGAATTGCTGACCCTAATAAATATTTTATAGTATGTACTGACGCATGCAATGATGGTTTAGGTGGAGTATTAACTCAGGAAGGACACGCCATTGCTTATGAGTCTAGGAAGCTGAAGATTCATGAGAAAAATTATGCGACATATGACTTAGAATTAGCTGCTGTCATACATGCCTTAAAGATGTGGCGTCATCATTTAATAGGAAGGAAGTTTATACTAATGACAAATAATAAAGGATTGAAATATCTGTTGGATCAACCTAACCTAAATGCTAGGCAAGCTAGGTGGCTAACTTTTCTGAGTGAATACGATTTTGAAATCCAACATATTAAAGGAAAGGAGAATAAAGTTGATGATGCATTAAGTAGAAATGCAAAGTTGAATTTTACAGCAGCCATCAACACTTATACAATAGACTTGGAAGAACAGCTAGAAGCTGGAATAGAACAAGATGAAAATTATCGAAAATTACAAGTAAAAGTAAAAGAAAATTTAATAGAAAATCTAAGTACAGGGTACAACTTGCATGAAAAACGATTATTATTGTATAAAGATAGATTATACATACCTAATGTACATAAGATTAAGCTGTTAATTTTAAATGAAGTTCATAAAACTCCTTATTCAGGGCATCCAAGTTATCAGGAAACAATAACCATGGTAAGAAAGGATTATTTCTGGACAAACATGAAAAGTGAATTGGAAAAATATATTGCTAGCTGCTTCGAATTTCAGCAAGTAAAAACTGAGCATCAACATCCAGCTGGGCTACTTCAGCCATTGCCTATTCCTAGCTGGAAATGGGAAATAATTAGCCTTGATTTTATCACGGGACTACCTAGAAATCAGAACTTAAATGACTCAATAATGGTAGTTGTTGATAAGTTGAGTAAAGCAACCCATTTTATACCTGTAAAAACTACTTATAACGCTGTAGATATTGCTGATATTTTCTTAAAACAAATTTTTTGGTTGCATGGAATATTGAAGGTGATAAGCTCAGACCGAGACCCTAAATTTACAGGTAACTTTTGGAAATATTTGTTTTAAGGGTTAAATACTACGTTAAACTTTAGTACCTCTTTCCATCCTCAAATTGATGGATAGACTAAAAGAGTAAATCAAGTATTGGAAGATCTACTCAGAATGTATGCAAAGGAGCAGCCAAGTAAATGGGAAGATTATTTACACCTGGTAGAATTTGCCTACAATAATCATTATCAAGCTTTAGCCAGATATAGTCCCTTTGAAATTCTGTATGGAAGGAAATGCAACACTCCCATCTCTTGGAGTAATCCAGTGGACAAGCTAGTATTAGGACCAGAATTATTGAAAGAGATGGAAGTAATTGTAAAACAGGTACAAGGAAACTTGAAAGTAGTGCAAGATCGAAAAAAAATCCAAGCAGACCTTAAACGAACTCCAAAGGAGTTCTAGGTAGGAGAACATGATTTTATTAAGGTAAGACCCAAAAATATTTCTCTGAGGTTGGGTAGCTGTGCTAAACTAGCACCTCGATATTGTGGTCCTTTTGAAATACTGTCCAGGATAGGACATGTAGCATATCAGTTAACTCTACCACCAAATATAAGAGTTCACAATGTTTTTCATATTTCTATATTAAAAAAATATGTACATGATGCTACTCATGTTATTAATTGGAATGATCTGCAGGTGGAACTCGAGGAAGATTTTCTGGTGGAACCGGATTGTATCCTTGAAAGGAGGAAGATTTTGCTTCGAAATTGCACCATTGGTTAAGTGAAGGTGCAATGGAAGCACCTTAGTCCAGAAGAGGCCACCTGGAAATTGGAAAGTCATATGCGGGATGCATATCAAATTCTATTTCAGGGGAAATCTGAGGGCGAGGAATAAATAACATCGAGGACGATGTTATAGATTAAGGGGGTGTGTATGTCACATGCCCCAATTTGCGAAAAAACAATTGAATGTTATTGAGGAACATTATGTTATATTTTATGCTAAGTTTGTAATTGATGACCAAGTGGGGTCAAGAATAATTAATGTATTTTCAGAATATTTTATTTATAAATAAATAAATGATGAGACAACAACTTAGGGAAGCTATTAAAAGAGTGTTAACTGGTCACTTGGTGGAGGAGACTAGTGGCAACATCCTCAAACTACTTCTATCTGTTGCAGGTGGAAACTTCCCTATATTTGTGGTCAAGATTCCCCAAGAAAGTGGAATTGGATCAGGTGGCTCATTAAGTAAAAACTAACCCAGAAGACCTAGGCTTTATTATAAAATTTCCCATTGAAGACAACTGAGGCTGCTCATTCTAGAAAGGTGATCATTCAGTGTGAATGAAGTGCACATGAGAAATTTGATGGAGGGGACTGATTGAAGTGAGTTTGAGGGGTTAACTACTGAGAACTGAACTTATGCATCTATTAGGATGAAGTTCTTACTGCTGTCAGCAGGTTTGGATTACTATTGTAATATGACCAGTCAGGTGACAGAAGGTCTTAAGGATACATCCTTCACCCAATACTCTACTAGGAGGACCAGGAAACAGGCTCGGGGGTCCTGAGGAAGTGTAGACTAAGCTTTCTCCAAGAGTTGGTTGGGAGGAACAACCTCCTTAAGCTGTTTTTGCCTCATCATTTGACAGGTTTTTATTTGTTCAGGTTATTTATTATTTATTTTCTGTTTTCAACAAATGTTTACTAGTTTTTCAAAGATATGCATGTTATTGTTTTGTTAGGGATAGGTATATTATAAATAGTGGTATTTAAGCTAAATGAGAAGTAAATAGAAATAGATTACCATACTTTATTTTTCCATGCCTTGTATAGGAAATACTCTAGTACAGCTGGTTGGTTAAATAGATGCGATGATTCTTTATTAACTCTGAATGAAAAATGTAAATAAATTCTTTTATAGTTTGCATATGATTCATTCTTTAGAAACAATAGTACACACTCTATCTATTGAAAGTATCTACATCAGACAAAGAACTGATTATATATGTAAAAATATTTAGCAAAAGAACTAATCATAGAACTATCATTAGTACTATTATTCTTTATAAAAAAAATAGACAAAGTTAAACAAATAAACATAATAACAACAAACAAACTATCACTTAGGGTTTAGAACTAGATAGTATTCGATAAGTTCTTATAATAACTTATTCCAAGATCATATTTGATTTCTACACTTGTTTCTATTGTAACCTCAAGGAAACTTACCTAGGGTTACGAAAGACAGGTTTCATCTTATTCACAACTTGCATAAACTTACTTTTAAAATAAAATTAACAACTGTAAAATCACTGAAGGTAAAATAGAGTAGCAAAGTTAAAATTAATCATGAGAAATTTATTATGTTACAGAACTGTAGGGTATTTTAACTATTAACCCTTCTGAGTAAAACATAGTACAAATATTACTCTTTAACACAGTAAAATTTCCATTAAAACATTTCACTGTAAATCATTATAAATTACATGACATTAAATTAAAATAACATTATAACAATTTGATAAAAACAAAATCAAATAAGAAGTAATGGCTTATGGCCTTATAATTATAGGTCGAGGCTCAGGCCTGTTTAAAACTTAACTATACAAAGTAAAAGAACGAAACAGTAACTATTCTTTCATGACAGGTAAAAACCCTTTAAGATGTTTACAAGTCTCATTGCATAAACTGCCAGGAAAGATCATTTAAAGGTTACGGCTTAAAGTTGAAAGTAAAACGTGAGGTTTTTACATCATCATAGGCCGTAAAGGCACTATCACTAAACATTATTGTCATGGATACTATAGCCTTCAACATTCCTTCACACAGTACCCTCTAGGGTTTCGAAATCATACTAAAACAAAATAAAAAGACGTAACTAACAGTAAAAACCCAAGCGTAGTTTACAATCAACAACAAAATTTCTTTCCATTTGGACCACCACATGAATCCAAGAGAAAAACCCTTAGTGCAACCAGGGCTTACCTGAGGTTTATGAAACCATGAATGGGAGATTCGAGCTTCTAGATAACCCCTTTCACTGTAAAAGGAACCTGCATAAGAAGGACAAGTGTTAGTTATAGCATCTAAGTGTGTTGTCAATTTTATAATTGTCATGCAGTAAGAACATTGACCGACATTTTTTTTTACCTGATATTCGTTGGAGAAACTAGAGGTCGCAAGCAACTGGAACATGGCATAGGGAAGGGTAATGCCACATACAATAATAGTGCACTGAATACAACCGAACTTTGAGTCACAATCGGAAGGTAAATGTGCAATCACTCCAACCTTAAACATCGAGGAACCACTTCATGACCTCAATTAAACCAGCTCACGGTGTTTTGTTATGGAAGCAACCTGCAAACTTGGAGGTGGTTACAGGGTTTCGATGGCCAGGAGCTCGCAGCTTGGCCAAACTGGATGAAGAAGCCTCACTCTGTGAAATGAGTTGGATAGGGTTTACTTTCTTTTAAATCAACCATCTCATGGTTGAAACCATCTCCATGTGTCCCTCTAGATCTTTCATCGGCGTGGGTAATTTATCTATAGTCCTGTATGCAAATGGTAAACTGCATTAAGATTATTTCAAATCAATCCTATAATCATTTAATGATGCAATTTCGATGATTGCAAATAATATATATATATATTATTACCATGGAGTTTTTCAATGCTTTAACTTTGTGTGCTAGAACATAGTTAGAAATACATATGTTTAGTGTCAAAATAAATTATGTAAACCAACCAACTTATCTCAAGTTTACTAAATCAACTTGCATGAAGGTTTAGTTATAGCTAAAGATGCACTAGGAAGTTCAGGTAAAAGATACAAGTAAAAAGAATAAAGAGTACAACTTTATATAATATGAAAATTATATAATGTTAAACCTAGGATAAGGTTGAAATGGTTTACATCTTTTTGAATGTGAGTTCATAGGAGTTTCTAGAGTAACTCTTTTCCAGCAAAATAGGCTAGGTTGGTGGTTTATGAACAATGAAGTAGTTCTTATATATATATTTTGTTTCCAAAATATTCAAATACTTATGTTCAAAACTAAACTCCAATGTGTGCTTAAACTAAGCAAAAGTCGGAGTACTATAAATGCATCCTAGATAAAATCTAGATCAAATTGCAATAAAAAAAGCACAAGGTATTCTTGGATTCAAATCAACCAGTAACTTGATTTCCTTGGCATAGTACCTTGATCGTGTTTTATACCCATGTAGATGCAGTATATATTTATGGAGTAGTGACGACAGAAAAAGATCAACGTTACCTCTGATGGAAACAAGCTGCATTTAAAAATTCTAAGACTAGCATCTTATTTTATGCTAGAGAAGTATCTTCGTGATCTGAATATATAAATATTATTTTACTAGAACATGCACTTACCTGCTAAACCTGTAAGGAACCATCATTCCAAAACTGTGTTAGCTTAAAGCTAAGTAAGCCCCGATTACACATAAGAAATTTTTCCCTACTTGACAAAAGAAATCATCAGTATATCTAGCAGCAGTAAAATACAAGTTCTTTTTCTAATTCTGGAAGAATTACAACTGCTAACTCAAAAACAACATTAACTCAACTATCAAGGATAAGATTTTAGTTAATACAAAATATTATTAAGAAGCAACTCTTTGTTTATCTTATAAACAGTTTTATTATCTGCTAACCGTTAGTGGTACGTTAGCTGCGACATTAGACATTTTATGTCACTTGAAAAATTATAAATTTTTACGAAGTTTTGGGTTATTACATTTACAATATTTAGAAATGATGACCATAAATTTATAATTTTATCAACCCTTTTATACAAATCCAACATATCTATATTTGTATTTATTTGTTGAAATATATCACTATTACAAAAAATGCTATAAATTCATAGTTAAACGAACTTCTATGCATTTTTTTATTGTTGTAAATTTGCATTTGTATTGACCAGCCGAAACAAAAAAAGTTACAAAAGAAAGACATCCTTCACATGTGGTTTTGGTGGTCTAAAATTACCACCCTAGCTCGTAAAAAACAATAAGCAAATCGGTTCATTACAAAAAAAAGCACAATAACTCATTCAGAAGATGGGGGCCGAGTACTAAACTTTACTGAACTTCACAATATAGATGAGTTTCATAGACATGTAAGCAGTAATATGGTTATATACTGAAAGAAAACGAAAAAAATAGAATGAGAAAGAAAAGCTGAGGTAATCCTAACATGATGCAGATCTTCATTAGCTCCAAGCTTAAGGGTCCGGGGTCTCTGGGTTCTACTCAATGATAGGACAACCCCCACAGAACTCCTCATTAGTCGTAAGTTCAATTTGCTTAAAAAGAAGAGGAGAGGTTTTACGAACTAGTACCTCAAAGTAACATACCCGTTTGTTTTACATACGAGTGATTGTAGAAGGCGTTGGAAACAAAATGGATGATGAGAGAGGCATAACCAGTACCGAGCCCCAATCTACTAAATCCATGGGTTACCTCGCGATGTTGTCGCTACCCCCTTTACCATGCATACAGATACCCAGAGTGAATCATTTCCATGCAGCAGTCGCATCCCACCTATTGAGCCGAGTGTCGAGTTCAATTAACTTGAATTTTTCCTGAAGAACAGAACTACGAGTGTAGTTCCAATTTCCAACCATTTATTCCATGAGGAATCCCATCATGTTCTTAGAAGTATAGTAGTGATTAAGGAATTCCACGTCAATACCTCTGACCAAATTTTTATTAATCAGCCCGACTTCCCACTCGTCAATTAAAGTGTGCACCGACATGGAAACACTATTATCGTAGCCATTTCCCTGCATCAAATGTGAACCCTGTTGAGCACGTCCTCAACCACTACTAGCCCGACTAGGTGTACCATGCTGCCAAGGCATGGTTGAACAATGGTGAACATTGAAAGTAGGGCCAAAATATTCTCGCGACGTCTATATCAACGGAAGGGCCAAATAAACACTGTTATGAAAAGCAGCCCGCGTGGACGGACCAGAGACGTAGCAATAATGCTAAGTTACAGGACAAGGATGATAGTGCATGTGGGAGAAATACGGTGGGAAATACCAACCAGGAGTAGAAGATCCAAACCAGGAGGAAAGGATATGAGACAGAGCCAAACACATAACCATCAAATGAGGCCCCAAGACTTCCTTCGCAGGAGCCATAAACCAGGTGGTAACATAATTGAGTCCATAACTCATTGATGGTGAGTTAATGTGGTGATAGCCCTTCCAGAACCTGATGCAAGATAATCCTAGGCCTGCCAACCCTCGACGTGACCGCAAGTCCATCTCTGCATGTAGAGTGTAAATGCCCAGAACCTCCATCGTTGCCAGCATAATATCCCTTGACCTTGTCCTCGGTGTGCCTTAAGTGCCTCTTAGGTGGGTGACGAGGACCCTTAATGCGAGGTTACGTTCTCGCCTCTGTGTCAACCCACAACCCGAGGCCATGATGACCTCCTATAGGACAGATGGCACCTGCATCCGGGGGACTTCTATGCATATTTCTCTTTATATCATTTTTTTATTTTGCAAGCATGCACCTTATTCTTTTACATAAACACACTTCAAAGGTAAAAATATTGTGTAGGTATTTGATCTTTGTTTGAGTCGAGAAACAAAATATGTGGTTTGGATGGTAGCTAGTTAAGTATATGCGAGTGACATATTGATCACACAAAAGTAACTAGAGCCTACATAAATAGTGTAGAATGCTCAGTTATGAGTTTCTATTACACCTAAATATATTTCGCGAATAGTTGTTACAAAATCCATAGTGTGATGATGCAGGTTTACATCCTTAAGTTAGATCCATATTCATTAACGAGTTCTATTGTTCCAATTGTGCTTTTGTTGGTGTAAATATTGCAGAAAGTTAGACTTAAAGTTAAAACATTATTGCTATAAAATGTTTTTTTTTTAATTAATTATCTAATATATCCACTTTTTTAAGTCCATGAATCAATTAATGTATATTTTTACCTCCATAAATCAATCAATGTCTATATATATATGTGTGTGTGTGTGTGTGTGTGTGTGTATGTATGTATATATTTTTTCCTTCATTATATATATATTTTATAATTTATAATATAAAAAATACCATTATGTAATATATCTTATTTTAGGAAGCAATAATTTATTTAATAAAAAATTGCAAAATTTAATCATATTGTAGAGTTAAATATTTACTAAAAATCAAGTTGGACGATTGTTTTCATAGTACTTCCATTTGTGGCATGAATATAGGGGCCCCATCCTCTAACAGGTTAAATATGGCAAGGTGGGCAACTCTGAAGAATAACATGAGCAAAAGGGAACTTGAGTCTAGAGTCTTCCAAGTAGTCAAATCTCTATCGTCCTCAAAATGCTACCTAAGTATGCTATAACAAAATTTATTCTATTTTTATTGAGTTTTAAGTAGGCTATAACAAAATTTATTTTATTTTTATTGAGTTTTGATTTTTTGCATAGGCAATTGCAAACCACCAGCTAGCACAGATGCAATGTCGAGGACATTGCCACCTCCTGGATCTTGTTAAATAAATATCTATATCCCATGTAAAGTGGATCACTTAGAATAAAGGGTGAATACATTTTAGTATATTTATTTTATTTTAAAATAATTGTTATAATAATAATAATCTATTTTTTAAGGTCACCGACAAACTAGATATCAATTTAATGTATAAGACCCCTTGTTTGTGGGAAAAATGGACCCCTGCGAAGCTATTTAACTGTTAAATTCTATAGACGGACCTCATATTTAAATTCTGAAGTCTAAAGAGGGACTATCTCCTTTGGACTTGACCCTATAACCTCTTAGGAGGAAACACATATGCTTAATTGTTAGGCCCACATTGAAGTCAATTACAACCAACTATTGTAAAAGTAAAAATGGTTGCATTTCATTATTTTATTTATTTTGATCTAATACTTATAAAAAATTCCATTAATTAGTGGTTTCCTTGTTGAGTGACTAAAACCTGGGGTGGTTAGGAGGGTGATAATTTCACTAAAATTTCCTTTCTAAAAAAAAACATTAATATTGAACTCTGTTTGAAAAATCAAATCAACATGGTTGTATGATATTTTGAAATTTTATTTTTATTTTTTCAAATAAAAGGAAATAGTCGATGATTTTTTTTAAAGAATGTCATTTTAAAATAATGACTTGTATTTTGAAATAACAATTTTTTTATGGAAATTTAATAAAGATTGTGAACATTTTTATAGAAGTTTATCCTTAATTACACAAAACCTATCCTATTAATATTTGAAACTTGGAACACGTAATCATATTCCATCAATTTAGAGATGGAGTTAAATCCAACTATATTATTTTTCCAATTCCTTGATTACATGATCACAATTTGACCAAAATACATAATAATGAACAATCTAAAATCATTTATAAATGCCTTGAACCTAAGGTTCATAACTAAATATGTAGCTGTTGCTCACAAGTGAAAACTAAATATGTGAGTGGAGTTACTTTGTAAATAAATTCCACTAATTCTTGTTTCCTTGACTCATGAGCTAGAAACCCCTATTTAAATATTATTTTTCCAAATATATGGTGGTTATGCTATTCCTTTTAGTGAAGACTAAGAAGGATAAACCATAATAGACCAAGTTCTCTTTCTTTGATTTCTAAATATTTGGCGGTTGTGTTGTTTCATGTAATCAAGAGTAAGAAGATTGGGAGAATAAATATTTCAAGCTCACTCTAAGTTGGACAATTGAAGAGTGCTTTTTCCATTGTGATGCAGGAGCATCCTGGTCTCCATTCAAATCCAAATGCTAAATGTTTGATCTGGCCTAAAAGGGGTCTTAAGTTCTGAATAGATGGTCTTCGAACCATTACTTTGTAAATAAACCTATGTCTTATTTGATTCTAGATAGATGGTGAGTCGATTAGGCGAGTCAATAAGAGGATGAGTGAGTCATTGGGTCAATTAATGAGTCATTGTAACAAATCCCTCGTCTAATGGTAGCGAGTCATAGGATAGGTTAGAGGATTTGTTGTAATTAGGATTAGTTGCAGCAAGCTAGGAGATTGTTGAGTGTATTGAGGATCTAAACCAAAATTGGTTCATGCATTCTGTTGTATATATTGTGTGTAATCCTACAAGGAAAAGGAGTGTAACAATGTAAATCTGGCCATAAAGGAGAGCTGGTTGTGATTGTACCAGACTAGGGAAATCAAAATGCAGAATTTGAGTAAATGTGAATGTACAGGTCCTTTTGTGTGAATGAATGGAAAATCCTATTTCGACATATCTCTGTGTAATTGTGATTATGTATGAATGTATGGTTTTATGAGTTGAATGATTGATAAACCTGGGTGCATGAACAACCCAGAGATGCCTTCAGTCAATTGAATATCGCAGATTGATTATTTGATCGATCAAAGGGGAATTAGATGAATAATCCATTGAAGGATTTCATGAACGAAATGTAAGCGGAGAGTAACCTTGTTAGAAGGTTCTAAATCGATAAATCGATCACTATAAGGATCGATGAGAACTGAGATCTAAACTTGTGTAGGTTTGGATGAACGAGATCAAGTGTAAGAAGATCCGACATCTGAGAGAGGTTCTGCGAGAGAGTAATGATCAAGGTACATATCTGCAAATAAAATCAGGGCTACCGTCTCGAAAGAATCTGCAAAGATCTGACGGTCAGAAATTAGATCCGCAAAGGAAAACATATCAACGGTCTAGATCCGCCCCGCGGAAGATCAAAGGTTTGGACAAAAGTTTGTGGGAGAAAATTTGTAGGAGTCACACTTTGGAAAATGAAAAGGTGTGTCTGTAACCCACAACCCCCATGTAGAAAGGCCATTGTGGGCGCGTAGTTACGGGAGGTTCGTTTGAAATTGGAAATTATATGCCCGCAACTCGCATTCCGCAATTGCGAAAAGGAGCTGCGGAAAGGCATTGCGGAAGATGCATTACAGGAAGAGTCTTGCGGAGGCAGTATTACGGAAGGAATTAGCTAGAAAACTAAGTTTAGAAGTTCTACTAAACTTAGAACCTAAATATTCCCGGGAAAGTGATTTGAATTAGTTTACTGGTTCAAGTTGGTGATTTGAATCAGTTCTCTGATTTGGGTTGGCATTACATTGTTCCATTTACTATAGGGTGAGCCCCTCTCATGCTAATCTTAAGGAGTTGTATTAAACCTCTATGTAAGTTGTTAAGCCACTTTTTTCAGAGATTGATGCTCCTATTTTAGCTCGTATCTTGGTTTCTTCTATCTCATTTTCTGAAGTATGTTAAGTAATTATTTTTTTCCTTTTGATTTTACGATGAGATGATTTTTTATGAAAGGTTAGAATTATAAATTTTAGTTATTAAATTATATAATATTATTTTAAATATCTCAAATTTTATGAAATTACAAAGTTTTATTGTTAAAATTACAATTTTATGTTTACCAATAAGAAACCTATAGAAAGACAATTTTGTTAATTTAATTTTAATTTTAATTTTATTTATATAGTTAGTGTTTAATTGTTTAAGATTTTAAAGATTCAGAAGGATAATATTTTTTTTCACATTTTTTATTTATATATAAAGTGTTTACTTAATTCATATTTGTCAATAAAACACATTTAAAAGTTCAACTAAATATATGTCCTTCAAATTGAAATTATGATCAACCTTTCAAATTTGATCATTGTGGTAGAGTCATTGAAATAATACAAGGATTTCCTCAACTGTTTTCAAAATTTACTAATCCTTTTTTGGTTATTCTATGTTTGGGATTATATGGAAGGGCATTAGTGATTCTAGTTGTTAACACCAAAAATTGTTCACCTAGCTCTCTATTGTCCAAACCATAATTATACATCATTGTGCCACTATTATTTCCTTCATTTTGACCTTCACAACTAAAATTCCACCAATATGGTCAAAAAAATTATTATTCCTCCCCCTATAAATGAATGGAAGTTGAGCATTTATTGTGACTTATCCCCACTCTCTCCAAAAGGACAAAAAAACCCTAAAATGAGAATGGGTAAAAAACCATAGATAAATACCATGCACAATAAAATACCATGGGTCAAAAAACCTTGTATCATCCTATAATTACATTGTGAAGGTATCCCCAAAAATGATTTTTGTCACATTACACTCCTTGATTCCATAAATCTTGGCCATTACATTACATGACATTACTTTTCGCCATTATCCCCTTTTTTTCCATATCATCTCCCACGATGTATGTTGAGCTTGCTCCATACTCACTTGGATCCATTTCCCTTCAATTGAAAACCATTAGTGGAGATGGCTAGAGAACTAGACTGTGGAGCCGATGGACCATTTCCTCAAACGACTACAGTGGCCTACATTACAGAAAGGTATGCATGTTTTTGTTGCTTTTTGTTAGTTAGATAAAAAATATATAAATATCATAAAAATATTTTTGTTATTGTCATTGCTCATTATTATTTATTGCAAGTCAAGGTTGAGAAATCCCTTGCAACATGAACTCTACCCTATGACTCGATTTATCAAGGGTAGGTTCTTTTGCATGTAGTAGGGGAGAAATTCCCACTATAGTTTTAGCGGCTCCGTTGGGTATATCCCTTTGGATCTTTGCTTTTGAAAGTGTTTCTACCAGTTTGTTATACTTGGGTACCTTCATCTATCAACGATATGGCCCCTTGCAGCAGATACCAACTAGTATTGCCTCAATGCCTTCCCTCCCAGTCCAAGTCGACAGGCTTTAAAAAAAAATCATCACCGCTGAATTGCACATAATCGAAAGAAAGTTGCGACTAGGTCGCACCTTTTTCCCCGATAAGCACGACCTAGGTCACACCTTCTTTCCCAATAAATGTGACCTGGACCAAAATTCCATATCGCACTTATCCAGGCACCCGAAGTGACCCCAGTTGCTATTGTGACCTAGTTTTGTGCAACTTGTCACGTAGAAACCCCTGTTTTGTGTGACCTGAGCCTTTCTGCCAATTTTCTGTGCCAATCACAACTATTTTACAGTTCTATGTGACCCCGATTGCATCTTTTCTACACCTTCCCAACCTATTTCTGTCTAAAGTTGATCCATTATAGCTGCTTGGTTTATTTTGTGGTACTATTTGCCTTATATGTATTAAATTAAGCACATAGATATGTGGACCAACACATAACTCACAATATAGATCATACAATTTTACTCAAAAATTGAAGAATGAAACAGTGCAAAAATGGCTTCCAACTGTGAATGCTTTCATTAATCAAAAGCAATTAGATAATCAATTACAATGAAGCACAATGGCTAAATAGCTTCATGCAATTCAAATCCATGGGAGGAAATTCGAATTGGTTTGACTCTACTTGACTGCATTGTTAAATGACCTTGTCTAAATCATTATCAGAGTTCAAAATCCCAACTCGTGTCTAATTCAGTGTTAACTAGTCTAACTGACTGAGGTAGGTGAGTAAATGTGCCTCACCTACATAAAACCATGCAAAGCTAGCACTAACTGAGTAGAACTGAGTATAATAGACTAGAACTGAATGTAACTGACTCCTAACTGAGCTTGACTAGTCACCAAATAAATGCAACTAATGGAGGTTGGTGTCAGCACTCCCAGTGGCTCCTAATTTGTAGGGATTGATCTAGGAGGATCCTAAACTGATGCATGCAAGTGAAATCCGTGGCAGTCAGCCTCAATTAGTGTTCTCGATACTTTAGTAACTGGTACATGTGCCCCAATTAGGCCAAGTTGACCCAATGGTGTTAGTGACTAAAAATAGACTGAAAGGACTCTTGATTTAGACACAATTGACCAAATTGGACAAGGGAGGATTATAATCCTAACACCCCACTTGAATGGTAACTTGGACAATTTGTGGGCCCTAGTAACTAATACCATAGGTCACCCATTACAACAAGTAAAGTAACTTCTCAATACAAGGAGCTGGGGAATAAACCACATGGGAAAAAAGCCTCCCATCTAACTAAGAAGATAGAACCGGGATTCAAGTTTAAAGAACTTAAAATATGTTGCTGCAACCTTCATCTCTGTGATTTAGCGAATCAACATGCATGATGTTCTGTGCACAAATATCTTGGGGTCTGGCATGTAGACTTCTCCATCTTCTCGCAAATTGATGATGGAAGGAAGGAGGAATGTAACCTTTGCCTCTTTCTAGATGAAGAGGTGTATAATCCACTCTATTCTTCTGAAGGTAGTGTAACTGATTAGACCTTTCCATGTAGCATCTCACAGGGAGTTTTTTGCATCTCTATGAAGGAGGTAATATTGCATGACATAACGCAAGGTTATTTGTCTTCTGTGTGTCAGATGGATTTCCAGTCATCTTCCTAGCTTCCCGCTTGTGAGTAGGGACTAGATCTAGATCTGAATCACCCT
Organism: Pseudotsuga menziesii; assembly: GCA_001517045.1. Taxonomy (NCBI): domain Eukaryota; kingdom Viridiplantae; phylum Streptophyta; class Pinopsida; order Pinales; family Pinaceae; genus Pseudotsuga; species Pseudotsuga menziesii. The sequence continues at coordinate 615,088 of LPNX010386007.1, read as the reverse complement.
GAATCTCAATATCATAAATTGATACAGCTGGTTCTACAATACTAGTGGAAACTACAAAAGAAGTATATGGAATTCTTTTTACCTTCCCTTTCAAGTGGCAACTGAGAGTGCACTAGTTCTGAAAATGGCATGACGTGTGAGAACTCATATGCCTTGGAGGCATGATTTGTAGCACCCTTTGCTATGCTGTTCCCAGTAGAGATATCTATGATCTCCACTGAGTCAGGACCAAATATCACTCACTTTGGAGAGCTAATATGATTCATCTGGTATATAGATAACATATTTGTAGCTAAGGAGGCACATAAAGAACATATTTGAACTTTCCATGTTCAAGCTTGATAGAACCCTTCCCTTTGGCTCGAATATGACTATTATTACCCATCTGAATACTAGGAACATCAAAAGACTGCAAGGAAGAGAGTGATTCTATGGATGCAACTATATGATTGGAAGCTCCAGAATTAATGAGAAAGGCATGTGATGTTGAACAACTAGCCTTCAGTGCATGGCATGTCTCTTGTGATAGTAGGTACAGTAATTATCAGAGTTCAAAATCCCAACTCAAGTGTCTATTTCAATGTTAACTAGTCTAACTGACTGAGGTAGGTGACTAAATGTTCCTCACCAGCATGCAACCATGCAAAGCTAGTGCTAACTGAGTAGAACTAAGTCTAATAGACTAGAACTGAATGTAACTGACTCCTAACTGAGCTTTACTAGTCACCAACTGAACTCAACTAATGGAGGTTGGTGTCAGCACTCCCAATGGCTCCTAATTTGTAGGGATTGATCTAGGAGGATCCTAAACTAATGCATGCACATGCAATCAATGGTATTTAACCTCAATTAGTGTTCCCCACACTTTATTAACTGGTACATGTGCCCCAATTAGGCCAAGTGGACCCAATGATGCTAGTGACTAAAAATAGACTAAAATGACTCTTGATTTAGACATAATTGACCAAATTGGGAAAAACAGGATTATAATCCTAACATTATGGGAGCCCATTGATTTGAACTTGGTATTTGAGATCCCTTGTGTGTTTCCTATAACCTGATTAGTTCCTGATGCACTCATTTACTTGTGTACATTTTATTTGCTGGAAGAATTAGTTATTTTTGCATGATATTTAGTGTCATTTACTGTTTTATCTGCATTTTGCATCTAGGTCGTGAGATCATTTGGGTTTATACACATCACTTATGCACACATATCACGCCCTAAAATAAAATCTTGGTTTATGACCCCAAGCTAGCCTAAAAAATTAACTTAACTCAACCAACATTGTAACCTCATTTGAGGACCAAAACAATCTTGTAGTTAAGTTAGGACACTGGGGATAGGCATCTAAAACCCTTTGTCACTCACATTTGAGACATAGATGTTGTCCATTAGGGTATCAAAATCCTCTTGTACTTGTTAACATGGTCACGACCAGTCTATCAGAGATCCCCCGCTCTACGTGAGTAAGCCACAATGAAGGGGTTCCAGGATTTTGGGTGGAATACCCCACTCCATTCTATATTGAATGCTAACCCTTCATAGTCATTCTCGTGCATGCTAAATTATACCGAGTGTTAAGGGCCAAAGGGATAAAGTTCCATTAAACCACTCTAGATGTGTTATGAACGAGGTATCCTAGTTTCCATTCTATCTAGGGCTCTTGTACCCGATGTCCCTCTCGGTACTGGGATTCTCTTAGCCTATTTTTATTCCATTTTGCATTGTTTGACTGGGATTTAATCACCCTATAGAGGATATAATTTATGAGGGGCTTCCAAATTATAGCTAGGAATTTGCTTCCACTCATACCCCATAGGACTACTGCATCATTTTATTTCTAGGTAATGTTGCTTGTTGGATTTTTGTCCACTTTGTTGTAGACTCTCTTGTTGTAACACATTGTTGCAGTTCGGTTTTAGAGATTTCTTTTTAGCCTCCAAGCCACCATTTGTACACTCTCTTTTTGCACACTCAACTATAGTTTTTTTTTTGATCCTGTGTTTGACACTCTTATATGCCTACATTCATTACACAACATACCAAAATGTCATCATTTCTCCAACATGCTACTCGCATAGACTTAGGGGGAATACCCCTCAGTTCGATTCATTGAACATCACTGTTGGATCCATATTCAACATCATTCACCACCTTCATATCCATATATGGCCTCTTATTCTGATTCAGAGTCCTATCAATATGAACTTACCTTGTTCATCTCTCCATTTGGCCCCACGGCTGGTGCACCTCCTAACCCCTTCTAGGGGGGATGGTTAATATTTGGCTTGTGTTCGTTCCACCCATAATTTTGGGTATCCCTTTTGTTGGACCTACAAGTCCCAGTCCTAGTGGGCCCCTTTCCACTGTACACACTGTTGCTGGTTCGCTACCCACGAGTGGAGGCCCCACTCCAGCCACCGTGGTTCCTACCATACCACCATTCATGCATGGGGGAATTGGCCCTTCTACCACCATTCCAATTATTCCTTCCATCTCAGTGACTACTCCTATTGTCATAATTCATCCTTACCCACCCCCATTTACCCATGCAAACTACATTTTTCACTGGCGTCGACACCATTGCTGGATCTTCCTGATATAGTCTTGGTTCTATTCTACCATTCATGGCTAGTATCAACCTACCCGTTTTGGCATGGTTGACGAATGACCACATCCATCAAAACCCATTATGGCCTCCCATGCCTACCAATATCCCTTTAGACATCCCTAAGTTTGAAGGAAACGCGGGAGAAGACCCCCAAAACCACCTTATGTCATTCCACTTATGGTGTTCATCTAACAACATAGTGGATGATTCTATCTCATTGCAAATTTTCTAGCGAAAAATCACTAGTGTTGCAGCCAAATGGTATATCCAACTGCCTCATGCCACCTACCCGAAGTTTTCCTTGTTAGCCTCGATGTTTCTCCAATACTTCCAGTTACCCATTCGTTGTGATGTGGGCGTGGAAATTCTATTATCCTATAGACAAAACTAAACTACCCATTTCACAGATCATATACATGAGTGGCGTCGTTGTCATAGATTGTGTAAGATCCAATTAGATGATAGGATATTCCTAGATTGGTTTCTTAAAACCTTACCCCTCCTATTAAATTTGTGAACCATTGATCTACAAGAAAATATGAAAGTTGTAGGAAAGGAATTATACAGTGGAATCATCAAAGAGAATGTACATTGAACATGAAATTCATGCCACAAATTTCAAATAAATAAGATAAGAATTGCTCAGATAATCACAACATTGATCTTCATTCATTAATCAGTAATACAATGTTGTTACAATAAATAGAATTCGAACACAATGGATAGGATTTGAATCTACCAACTCATGCTGAATGATTAGCTAACTTAGTGTGTCTAAATCATTGCATGGAACTCACTAGTCTAACTCCAAATGTCTAAATCAGTCTACAATCAGTTAACTGATAGGGTAGGTGGAAAAAGGCACCACTGTCCCTTAAATCATGCAAAACTAGTGCTAGGCTAACTGAAAGTAATCTAACTGATTGTAACTGGAGGTTGACTTAACATAAATGCTTACCTACCACAATCAACTGATGGAAGTTGATGGTGGAACCCGGAGTGGAATCCTATAATGTAGGGATTGGCACTAGTGGAACCAATGGCACCAATGGAACCAGTGGAACTGGTGGCACCAATGGCACCAATGGCACCAATGTTCATGGTGGGACCAAAATTCCAGTAAGGTGATAAATGATCTCCTAAGCTAGGAAAATAGGACAAATAGACTATATTGGACAAAGGAGGATTAGATAATCCCAACACACCCATTGCAATGGATGTTGCATCTGAGCTCCCACAAACTGACGAGGAAGACATACTAAAGGCACAATAGTTTGATATCATCTATGCCCAATCATGTTATTGGTATACCATTCTACATAATGCTCTTCATGTTGGCTCCTCATGTCAAGATATGACAGGTGCATCCCATGTTGCTGATGGATTCATTAGCTCTATTACTCAACATCCTCACCTTCAATTCCACCTCATTCTGGTACCACCCTAGTGTTTCCCAACCAGTTTATGCCCCTATTTTTTCATGCGTAATGACTCAGTCCAGAGCCACACCTTCCTATGCGTCTCCTGCACCAGTTCCTCGTGTTCACATACCAAATTTCTTAGCACCTGTGTGTAATGGTCAAACTGTCAGCTTTGCACCCCCTCTAGTTGCTGCCTCCTATTACCCACCATGTGTGAAACCTACACTTGATCTGACCCTAACTCCTCCTGCTTCTCAAGGACAAGTCCATGCTCAACATAACCTCCCTAATCAAACCACCCCAAATAACCAACAAGGGCGGGAAGATGAAAGAGAGGTAGGAATCAGGGAACCAACGAACCTCAAGGAGGTGGTCAACAACCTAACCCTACGAATAACAATGGAGCCAATTCCCATGCATAGAATCCCTAACACCCCCTTATACCTAGGAAGAACTATTAGTTGTAGACTAACCATCCGTGCGCCATTTGTAACACTTACAAAAATTATACACATCAGTGTACTCATATGAATTGCATCTACCATTTACTCCAAACTGATAATCAACGTGACCCCAATGTGTCTACTATGGCTCAGCCAATCGGGTCCTTCACCTATGGTGTTACAAAACCTCTTACCAAATCAATATATGGTTGTAACTCAACCCTAGGTGCCAAAAAATACTGCAACCACTTCTGCAGGTCAACCCATTGATCCTGGTGTCAATCACCTAATGACATTATCATATGATGTCAACTTTTAGACTCAACAAAACCAGTACGGATCCACAACATAAACCATTAATTCCTCCACGACATCTACCTCCACCACTCTTGATATGTCTTTACATTTTTCAAGACTCCCCATGAACAAGACTTCCAAAGTCCTGCAGTTCACTTTGCATCTAGTTGCAAAAAATCTTATTTCTAGAGTCATGCTTAACTATAGTATAGTCGATGACTTGGCCCAATCTCCCTCAACCATGTCCTCTCTGGAACTTATCAAAACTTGACCTTTGCAACGCAAGGCATTTTTATCCACATTAGGTGTCGTCAATACCTTTGATTCCTAGTTGATCACTTTCGACTTGGATCAAGGATAACCTTGGATGCCATCATTTGTCACCTTCCAGGTTCTCATCACAATTCAGATTTTGGTCATTCCTCAATGCATCATCGATGAGGGGGAATCCACCTACGTTATATCAAGATTTGTTTGAAAGAAACTCAAATCCCCAACCCTTCAACTTTCCTCCACTTCCCTTCGTGCTTATGATGGTTGTGCTACTAAACCCGAGGGAGTCCTCACAAATGTCCTTGTTGAGTTATCTAGCAAAATTGTGTTGATTAACATTGAGGTTGTCAACACCCAACACGTTTACAACCTCTTCCTTGTATGTAGTTATATGTATGCAATGCAAGTCATTTCCCTTACTGTCTTTCGACTCCTGATATTCCCCTATAATGGGAATATCGTGACCACCGAACAACTAATGTATTATGATCCCAAGGGACCAGCCACACTAGAACACATCCTCCCTACTATCGACACTACCATCGACAGAGTGTCCATACCTTCACTGTTTGTCATTGGCCCAGGCTTACTTGCCAATGCTCCTTTGACATACACCTTTTTGTCTTTACCACCTCCTCCTTCACCGACTAATATATAATATTTTTGCACTGTCTTTTCCGGTAACATTTGAACCTCATAGCAGCCTCAACCGTAGACCTCAGGGAATTATTAGGGTTCATTCCCCATACACATGATCCCCTTCCTTTTTCCACCTTCCGACATCGTGAGTGAGCCCGTCATGGCTACTCTTAACCTTCTGGGATTCACTTTGGGTATTCTCTTGTGACACTTGGATCCATCCACCCCCCCCTCGACTCCACAGATCATGTTGAATCCTGTCCAACCTATTGAGAGAATGTCACACTCACCTTCTTGTACACAAATGATTACTTTGGTATCTACTACTACCCTCGCTCCTTCCATGAAGACTAGGGGAACAATGCCCAAAACAATGACAAAACCATGTCCTCCTCCTATATGTGCTTCATGCAATGTACAAGGCCACATGACACATAATTGTCCCAATTTTCCTATCCTTCACACCCACATGCACACTGTAGTCAATACCAATGATGCTCCAGTTGTCAACGTACCAACGATACCCATGGTTAAGTACAAATCGTTGTGAACCAACTATCCATGTGCAGTGTGTGGCCTATACAGTCATTATTCACACCATTTCCCAAACTTGCTCGAGTACTGGTCGCTCCTTAGTGACCTTCACAAGCACTCACGTGAGTCTGAAATCATCGTCCTTGAGGAGATCCCCCCTCCGGCCTCTTCCTCGAACACCAATAACACCATTTATATGATCTTTACTTCGAGTTTCCCTTCCCCATAATTGACCATGGAAGATCCCCCTGATCCGACACCACTTTCATGACGATGGATAGATCCTTGAAACCAACACCGGTTTTACCCCATTTCACTTAGTTGATGATGTGAAATCAATTCTTCCCATTGAATTCCATATTCCGTCACTCCTCCTTTCCGTCGAACTTCTACCTAAAACTTCATCGTTAGAAAAATTCCTACTTATGCTTAAACAAACCAATGAGGACCTTTGTGTTTCTCTCCAAATGATCTAAGTGGCTAAGACCCGGTCGAAGTCCCATTATGACTTCCACGTCCACCCACACACCTTTATCGAGGGAGACCTAGTCCTCATTTACGACCAAGCCCATGATAAGACTAGAAAAAGGGAATTTGAATCCATGTGGTATGGTCCTTATGTCATCCATCAATGTCTCGACAAGGGGGAATATCTCCTCACTGACTCTACCGATTCCTTCTTAAATAATACCCGCAATGGGATCTACTTTAATAGGTTATATGCCTGAAGTGGCTCACCATGCATACCCTTGTATCATACTTTTTCTTTGTTGTTTTACATCATTTTTTACCATGGACTGGTGACCCCCTCCAATAGTCGCTCCATGTCTAGCCACAGTGAGTCCAATGTCACCCTCTACCGCCTCCTCTGCCCATGAACGGGTGGATCTAAACCCTCCACCTTTCCCCTGTGCTGCCGGTACCCCATTGGAGGGTGTGTACCATGTCTACACATGCACACAGTATGTCATAAATATCTATCACATGTATGATCTAGCTACCACTATGCTAGTAAATTATATATTATTACAACCACAAAGCTTCATGTATACATACTGTCAAGTCCGCAGACCTATCCTGGAGATCGAGGCATATCCAGATCTCCCTGGTAGTCCATTGTCATGCATAGATAATAATCTATGAGGATAGCAAGCTATCACCACCATGCAAAAAGCTCCTAGGTGAAGAAACGACCTATGAGAATGCCTCCCTCCCTACTGATTTTTTGGGCCATTTCCCAGAGTCACCTCGATTTGTGTTCCACCACAAGAATCAAACCTTGTACTATTGTCATGTTCACGAGCCATCCGCTCCATCCACACTACAAACTTGGACTTATTTTTTTGCCGTCCACCATTCTGCAAGGAGGCCCCACTAGTGTTCCATTGTTAATTTTTATCCATATCAACCATGTTCACAAAATCATCACTTTTGGTACATCGAACACTTCCTCCTTGTTTGATTGACCATTACGGATTTTTTGTTAAGCTCTTTTCTGACTCCTAAAATAATGAAAAGATTGTCGAGCACACTTGCTTCCTTTCACACTCGTTAAAGTATTTGAAGGGGCGTCTATGTGGCCTCATTTATATCCTTTTTAGGACTATGTATACTATTTAAAGAAAAGTACCACCCCAACACCTTCTATCTAGGAATGTTTCCCTTTATATCCTTTTATACTTTGTCGGACATTGGGACCGTACTATACAAAAATATCATTTATGGGTTGTATTTAAGCTCTTTTCCATCCCTCTCATAAAGAAAATATTGTCGAGCAAACTTGGTTTCGTTCATGCTTGTAAAAGTATTTGAATGGTCATCCAATCAGTATAAGTTTAACCTTTTTTGGCTTGGTTGGACTACCTACGGAAACGAAGTATCTCTTCCCATTTCAACTGGGAGAGCTCTCCTTTATATACTTTTATCCCTTTTCGAACTGAGCAGACTACTATATGAAAAAGATACCCACTAGAGTCTTCTTCCTATTTTAGACTCTCTAAACATGAAAACACCATCGAGCATTTATCATCTCGTGATCAACAAAAATCCATGAGATAGTATCATACTGATCATACTTCTATCCCTTCTTCAAGCTCGTAAAACTATGAAGAATTCCCAAATGGTGCCTCTTGGATCCCACACATATTACATGTGATCTCACATTAGGGAAGCTTTCCCCCCATTCGGCCTCCTTTGTTCAGAGTACTCTATGATGAGTCTCCCTTGGATACCCTAGATAAAACAAGTCTAGATACTTTCCCAAGTATCTCCCATTGCAGTAATCCCCCTGGTTCCACAACTATGATACCCTACCCATGGGTTAGTATCATTTTCTGCTAGGTCATCCCTACCATCATACTCTGAACAAAGAAAGTTTGAGTCCCCCGTACTCCCCTACCTCTGTTCCCCATTCAGTGTCTCAGTCCCCTTATTATTCCATTTCTATGCTTTTACCCCTCCCTCTATTATCAAGAAAACCTCATTTCCTCAATAATTGCAAGTCTCCCTCTATCAACGTCAACACATATATTCCATAGGATAGACCAATAGGTCCCTGTATCCTAGTTTCATCCACCTAATTTATGATTTCCTTGGACCACTTGAAAGGGGTACTTAGTGCCTTTTGGGTTGGTTTTGTTTCACGTGCTTGAATTCAACTCCATCATCGCACCATTGAGATTCGTACAGGGTATTGGTTCCTTCATTATTTGGTCGAATACCCTGGTTGTCACCTGAATCTAGCACATTGGTGAGTCTATTTTTGGGATCCATACAGTTTCATGTCCCTTTTAATTTATGGGATGCGCTAGCGACAGTGTTCAAAATCCCCTCAGTGTCATGCTTCTGTGTATCTACAGTACTTGATGTTGTTTATTGTACCTCAAAGATTCTAACTCTTAGTCATTGAGTTGATACAGTTGTGTACGTCTCCAGATTCAACAGAGCATCAATTGTTATGATATTTAATTCCATGAGAATGCCATTGTTCCTATGTATCGGCTATTCAGATCAGTCTATATATTCAACCTCCCATTGAGGCCACCATTATGTACTACCATTTGTATATCTGTATTGATCGACTCCCATTGTTTGAGCCTTGATCCCCATTTTTATATTGAGAAATTGTTACGAGCATGGGTATACCCACCTCATCGATATACATGTCCGAGATTATATGTACCTCAACCATATTTAGAAGAAATACAAACCAAAAGCCATTGCAGTTCGAATGAGGAGACTCCACTCCTCCATGGTCCTCTCTAGTCTCTCCATCATTTTCATCACTTCACCCTTGATCCTATGATGTTTATCAGCCATACGATGAGCTCCTGCCCTCACACATCAAGGGGTAATATGTTATTACCAAAAAATGTTCACCTAACTCTCTATGGTCCAAACCATAATTATACATCATAATCCCACCATTATTTCCTCCATTTTGACCTTCACAACTAAAATTCCACCAAATATGGTAGAAAACATTATTATTCCTCCCCCCATAAATGAAGGGAAGTTGAGAATTTATTGTAACTTATCCCCACTCTCTCCAAAAAGGACCAAAAAACTCTAAAATGAGAATGGGTAATAAACCATAGATAAATACCATGCACAATAAAATACCATGGGTCAAAAAAACTTGGATCATCCTATAAATACATTGTAAAGGTCTCCCCAATTTTTTTTTGTCACATTACACTCCTTGATTCCATAAATCTTGGTCATCACATTACATGACATTACTTTTTGCCACTATCCCCATTTTTTTCCATATCATTTCCTACAGTGTATGTTGAGCTTTCTCCATACTCACTTGGATCCATTCCTCCTATTTGGAAACCATTAGTGGAGACAATTGGAGAACTAGACGCTGGAGTCGGTGGACCATTTCCTCAAACGACTTCAGTGGCCCACATTATAGAAAGGTATTCATGTTTTTGTTTCTTTTTGTTAGTTATATAAAAAGTATGTATAAAAATCATAAAAATATTTATGTTATTGTCATTGTTCATTATTATTTATTGCAAGTCGAGGTTGAGAAATCCCTCACACCATGAACTCTACCCTATGACCCGCTTGATCTAGGGTTGGTGATTTTGCATGTAGTAGGGGAGAAATCCATACTACATTGGTTAATATCGTTTTACTTGCAAGAGAAGCGTTATGTTTGTTATCTTTTATTAGAGTTAAGGGTAAAAATTTAAAAACTTTTAGAATTGAAAANTTGATTCTAATAAATTATAATTTTATCTATATAAAATAGTAGATTTGGAATTATATATATATATATATATATATATATATATATATATATACTTCTCTCTTTTTTACACATCTGTAAAAGGTCATCTCTTTGTTTTATTTTTTATGCTGAAAAAGTTTATAATATTATTAATATAATCAAATTACTTTGAGCATGTGCAAGCATTTAGGCTTGGTGAAGTTTTACATACCTCGCTCACATATGGTTATAAGAGATTTTACAAAACAGTTATAGTTTGAGATGGACAAATATCTCTCCTAGGTTCATCATACAATGCTCAATTAGATCATGCAATTATTGCAATAGAGAGTTTAAATGGAACTTCTTTACTTATTATAGAATCTGATAATATGTGTGATATATACAAATTAAAAACAAAATCCTTGTGAAAAAAATCAGGTAACACACTAAAAACATCTAGCAATATCTCATTAATAAGTTGCAAGATGGGTAAAATGAGTTATTGGGCCATCTTTTTCCAATGACCTGGTGACAATGCTAAACCTTCTTTAGATAATTTATCAACTTGTTTATTCATTTCTTTATTAATTTACTAGAAGGAAATGGAATGAAAGACAAATTATTGAGCCATAATACCATCAAATACAAATTGAAAGATATTATTATCACATGTTTATTCACCCTACCCATTTGATAACAACAACTGATTTATCAAAGACCTGAACCCTTTGAGCACGATGATCCCATTAAAGTTTGAGAGAAAGCTTTAGATCCATCAGCTCAATGAAATTATTGGATACTTTTCCTATCTTCGCTTAAAATATAATCTAGTGATGGTTCAATAAGTTAATTGTTACTCTAGTGCCACATGATAATGGGGTCCCTTAGGCGACTCTAATGAAATATGGCCAAGCCCAAAACATGGCTATCGACTCTTCCATAGGGTTTTTTGGAATATTTACTAGATTGTATTGAGAATGCTCATTGAAAGTAAAGTATGTTGCAATGGAGATATATATCGATCTTCAAACGAACTCAAATTTATAGATAATCATACTCCCCAAGATACAATGAGAAGAAGCGCACAATTCCTATCCCAAATTTTAGGACATTCTTCTATTGTGCCTCCATTACAAAAATTATTTGAACTTGTTAGAGCATCTAATTCCTTCTAAGCATGTCTAGTGTAAGAACACAAAATGAGCAGGTGATTAATATTTTCATTATTTTCTTTGCAGAGGGAACACCATTCAATCCCCTTTTTGTTTCTCTTTTGTAGTTTATCCCATGTAAGCACCCTGTTATTGAATGGAAACCATGTAAAATTATGGATTTTAATGGGAATTTGTACTTCCATATCTTCCTCCACCACTATATGGGCTCCTCCCTAATACCTTCTTCGAATAAAACCTTGTAGTCAATCTTATGGGAACATTTGCCTATGCTTGCATTTATTTTACTAGATGATCTCATCCTCTTCCTTTGTAATCTTGATGTGACTAAACTTCAAATTTTCTATGCACTCCTCCCACTTCAAAACTTCATCATTTAGCAGCTCAATACTCTATGTATTCTTCCATTCCAAATTCCAAACCATGAATGAGCTAATATCAACTACTTGAGAAAAATTAAAGGTACCTTTCTTTAGTCTAAGAGTACCAATTAAGTTTCACGATAACCTAAAGGATTCACCACAACTGACCCATGGGTAACACCTAGTTTGACCCTATAACCATCTCCCACGTTCCATATAAGACAATTACCTATGAGGGGAAAGGCCTTTATAGAAGCCTTATGTCGTAACCCTAGGCTTCAATGAATTCTTGGGCATGCAAACCCTTAATTGTAAAGAGGAAGCTTTGGGTTGGACATGGAAAGTTCACACTGGTAACCGATATTTGGTGTCCTTGGTGGTCAACTCATGTGTGGAAGACGTGAGTTGTTTAGGAAGACGTACTAGCATAAGAAAGGAGGAACAAGGGATGGCTTGTCAAGTGAGGGAAGGTAAATGATGAGGCCTTGAAGTCAAGACTTAGTGGAAGATGATGTGATTGGAAATGTGTTGGATGGTGTGTCATCCATGCTAGGAGAAACACATTGAGATGTGGATCAAGGGTATGTAAAAGCCTCCTGCTAGGAGGGGCATGACCTTTGGTAATCGTCAAGTGTTGGTCTATATTGGTGGCAACATCATCATACATTGGGTGATCGGTTGTTCAACTGTCCAAGATTAGGGGAATGTGTAACAAGATATCCTATGTTTCAGTGGTTATGGCATAGCATTTTCTATGGTGGAACAAACATGTTCATATTCCACAAGTATAATGTAAGACTAGATTGGGTTCAGCTAGGACGTGTTGATGAGGCTTAGTCCACATGATACAAGCTGGTTGTTTGTCATTCCCAGCTAATAAGGTCACGGTGGTTCTGAGTGGTGACAACTTCTTGAGTGGTATGGGATGCTCAGGGCGAACGATAAGTCTATCCCCATTGTAGATGGTATTAGATCCATGTTTAAATGCATTACTTATGGAAGTGTCACTTCAGTAACACCACCCCATTCAATGGGATGTTCCAATGGTAGCACATTTACAATAACATCAACATATTTAAGTGGGGGAGAATGCCATAACCCTAGGCTTTGAGTAAGTCTTGGGATTGTGAAGAGGATGCATTGGGTAGGATGGAAATTCTAAATGACAAACCAATATTTGGTAGCCACGGTTTCCATATCGTGTGTGGTAGATGTGAGTTGGTTAGGACGCCATACTAACATAATCTAGGAGGACCAAGGGATGTATTTCCTAGTGAGGACATGCAACTGACAAGGCATTGAAGTCAAGACTTATTGGAGGACAATGTGATTGACAATGTGTTGTATGGTGTGTCATCCATGTTAGGATGGGTACATTGAGATGTGGACCGATTGTATGTGATTACCTCATGTTTGTAGGGGCATGACCTTTGGGCATAATCAATTATTGTTCTATATGGATAGCAACATCATCGTACATTGGGTGTTTGGTTTCTCAATTGCGCTAGCTTGGGGGAATATGTCACAAGGTAGCATGTGGTTGGGTGGATATGGAGTATCATTTCCTATGGTGAAATGACCATGTTCATATTCCATAAGTATAATGTAGCCCTAGTTTGGGTTTGGAAAATACGTGTCGATGAGGCATAATCCATGTGATACAATTTTGTTGTTGGCCATTCCCAACAACTAAGGTAATAGTGGTGTCGAGTGGTGACTAGAATTACTAAATGGTATGGGATGCTCAAGCCGAATGATAAGTATAGCCCCATTACACCTTCCAATTGATTATTTATCTTGAAAATAATTTAAGGGAGATCTAATCCATTTTTCCACTAAGTTGGGAGAAATATACTGATGAATAATCAACTAGCACTAGATTCCCTTCCACAATATAAGCCTTCAAACACTTTTAACAAATAGAGTAGTAGCAAAATGAAAAATATTTTCTAGCCCCATCCCCTGGACTCCTTTTGGAATGCTAACTTTTTCCATTTGACAATTGGAATGCCTTTTTTTTCCATAATACTAGATTGTAGACAACTATAGCATAACCTTCTCAATTTAATCAAAATTACTTTCAGAATAAAGGCAAGAGTCATCCAATAGACAGGGATGGATTTAATCACTAATTTTGCTAACATCAACCTTTCTTCTCGATAAAACCAACAATTACACCAAATTGAGAGTTTCTTCTTAAATTTTAAAATATGCCATACCCAATCCCTTTTCCCATAGTCATTTGAATTTATGATAAGACCTAGGCATTTTAATCCATTCTACAAATCTAATTGTTGATATGGGAATAATTCTATAAGGTATCTATCCTCTACTTCCTCCATTAAATCCAAAAATATCATTGATTTCTTAATATTAAACATCATTCAAGTAGAAAAAAGTAGAGATCAAGCACTTATTTTAACCTAGAAGCATCCCCTCTCAAGCCACCATAAAACAATAAAATTCCATAAACAAATAAAAATGTATTAAATTAACCGATCCAACTAATACCCTTTAAAGTTCTCATTTTTTTGTAATAATTGGATCAGTAGTTAAACCTTCTACCATGATAAGGAGAAATAGAGGTGAAAAGAGACACCCTTGTCGTAGTCATCTTTCTGACCTGAAAATCATGTCATTGGACCATTAATCAATATAACAAAAGAAACTGTGAAAAATTAATTCATTACCAAAGTTACAAATTGTACATAGAACCCCAAGTGAATCAACATAAGCCTTAAATAGTTCTAGTTCACCATGTCACAATATTTTGTGAGCTCTATTTTGAGTACCATAGCAGACATCTTCTTGGTTTTGACTAAATGCAATCCCTCATGTGCAACACCAATCAACTTGTGGACCTGTATATCCAATAGGAAACCAAATTTCTGATCTGATATTGACTTTGAAAGAATGTATTTAACCCTCATCGTTATTACCTTCACCATTATTTTTGTATATACAATTTCATAAGGAGATAGGCTTGTATTCATGAAAGGCATATGGTTATTAGATTTTGATTAAAGCAATAAAGTATGATTTGAAGGCTGCCAACATTCTTCCATTGGATCTTGATTCCTCAATGACTCTCGATAAGTCATCACCAATTATATCATAAAACCCAAGTAACAATTCAATCGGACATTTGTTTAGCCTAATAATTTTATCCTTTTTGAATCTATGGAGAACTTCTTCTACTTCAACATTTGAAGCCTCGTCCATAAGCCTTATAATATCTTCATCCAAAACTTAGGAGGTAGGACATCATGTGATCTATTTATGCAATGTACAACCTATTTTCATTCTTATAAACCCCTTGAAAATATTCTATCCCAATTTTAGTAAAAACTTCAAAATTGGAGACATGGTCACCATCTCTTTCCTCAACTTCCAAATAGTATTAACAATTTTTTGGTGGTTAGCATACCGGTGAAAAAACTTTGTATTTTCATCACCCTTTTTCTTCTATATGGCTATACTTTTTAACCTCCATGATTCCTCTTTATCCTCCCTCTTTCTTTCCTCCAGGTAATTAGTCTTCTTTTTAACATCATTAGAAGAAACACTATCCAAATCCTAGGGATACACCAGTTCTAATTGGGTATTCACCTCCTTCAACTTCTTATTATCCTCAAATTTTCCTCATGTGCTCAATATATAACTTCTTGTTTGATCTCTTTAATATTTTGCTTGAACTGTAGTGGGGCCAGTTGAATTATAGTCCCATGAAAGGGAACCCAATTCTCCTTTATCAAGGAAATAATGTATTCTTCTTCCAACCAAGAGGGGTTGTATTTTAAGGGGATAGGAGGTTTATTCCCTACCTTGTCCATTTCTAGAAATATGGGAAAATTATTTGAGTCTCTACCTAATACAACCCATTTCCTGATTCTAATATGATCATCAAAACGGTCCTTTAGATATTATAAATATATCTAATCTCTTTGCATCATATCAACACCTACCCACTTGTTCCTCCAAGTAGATTGAATTTTAATAGAAACTACATTAAGTATACCACTATCCTCTAGTTTTTGAATAAATAATTATAGTAGGGAATAAACCTAGGTAGCTTGGTCCTAAGTTTATACTCTCCCTTATGAGAAATTTAATTCACCTCCTAAAATGAGATCATTTATTTTCAGAACATTCATCTTAAACACATTTTCCCAATATGCCACCCTCTCAATATAAGGCCCATATAAATTCAACATTGTGAACTCCCTTCCCAACTCATATGAACAAAGTGCAATAGCTAGACCTAAAATCGTGGGTGAATAGTTAGTGTTACATAAGAAATAACCTATATACCACCCCATGATTAATCCTCCTATTTTACCATGGACATTAAGAAGGAGGAATCCTATCTATCAAGCAATTTATCCCAATTCCAAAACCGATTTCCCACCATCCTCCAATGTCTCATGTAGCATAATAATACCATATTTATGAACTTCAAAAAGTCTTTTTAGAGCAAGAATTTTTTAGGAGATTCAAAAACGTCTATAGTTAAGGAATACGGAGATCATGGGAAAAATTATGAGAGAGGGGCATTTGCATTAAAGAACCTCAAATGTGTAGATTGTTTACCAAATTGAACCTTTTATGTTTCCTTATATTGTTCTTGAGATATATAAACGATCTCCCCCAACCAGACCCTTCACCTCTCTCCTTGGGTTCATAGCAAGACTGCCACTAGTCCTCATTTCTCAAACAAAGAAAAGGATTTTAATGTTCTTAGGTTATACCTATTATCATATTCCATGATTAAAAAATTTGCAATAGGTTCAATCCACAGAACATTGTAGAATAATCACACTTTTACTTGGGCTTATCTAATAATATTGCCTCTATAGTAGGACCATGTTGGAAACATAATGACCTAAGAAACATGTCCTTTCTAACTTGATTCTCCATACTAGGGGTAACATCACTAGAAATATTTGGTTGTAGTTCCTTTATTCAAGACCAATAATTCATATCCCCTCCCTTATATACACCAAGAGTAATATTCAAGGGAACTAGTTAAAAAATAAGCATACCTCTGACTAGTGGAGACTCCAAGAGTTGCACATCCTCCATAAGGCCGACAATTAGTTATGGGTTCTTACCCAGGTTAAGAGAGAAACATTTTATACTTGTCTCGCCTTGAATATTGTCAATATCATGCCCATCCACTAATTTCATAGTATCTCTATCATCATGAGCCATCATATCAACCTTTTAATCTCCAACCCTTAATGACTTATTTGAATCCACTTGAGTTTTCCCCTTTAAATATGGGAATTTAGATTTATTAACACAAAATATCTTATGAAAAGGTGACACATAATATTCTACACAGTGCCCAAGCTTGTGACATCTAAAGCACATAACTGACACTCTTGAATCTAGGTTTTCTCTAATGGCAATTCCAACTAGTATCCTAGATACTGTCATTTTACTGGTATTTAAAAATGTCATGTCTTCATCCAAGGAATTCCCTAAGGATTTATATATTTCCTTGAATCGATCAACATACCAATATTCAATAAAAGGACACAGAAGCTTCATTCATAAAGGGACTCTATCCAATATTTCTAAACATGCATCAAATTGAGGGTGATCACCCATTTAATATTAGAGGGGTATGATCTCACTACTAAGGAGATGACAAAATTTTATCTGCATCCGGTGTTGATTTAAAGGATAAATCTAACCAACCTCTCACAAGAAAAATAAAAATCAGAATGTATCCAATTAATGGCTCCCATAGCTTCCGCATCTAGTGATGAATTGTTGCATCACTAAATTGCCTACCAAATATTCTCCCCACCAAGTTTTGAGTAACTATATTGGAACCTCATTCAATTTTATATTGTCTCCTAGTACCAACCTTACAATATTACAATTTTGCTTAATGAATTTGTTCCCCTTTTTAATTTTGAAACTTGATCCAGTTATGCTACCAACACTAGTATTGATCATTGTAGAGTCCTTTCCATTGTCTTTAACCCTATCCTTCAGTCCTTTCTCCTTCTCAGGATTGGAACCACTAAAAGTTGGTAAGTGAAGCTCCTAAATCTCAACTTGTTTTGACCCACTTGGATAGATTTCAATTCCCTTATCTAGAAATTCCCTCAAGCACCTTTCCATTTTCTCTAATAAATCCTTTGCAGACGCCATACTAGGATCCTTAAACCTATGGACAACCTAAATAGAATAATTTCCTCCAAATTCTCGACTAACCAAACACTCTTATTGACAGACTCACAAATATAGTGAAACTATCAATCCCTATGCTACCAAATCAATACTTCAAATGTTTCAAATGAAGAATAGAAGGGTTATAAAGAGCTTGAATGGGATAGTGGGAAGTCATCAAATATTCATGACTACCATAAAGAGACCCAATACCCAAAATATGACAAAGATCCTTGATTGGTGCATCCACATCCTTCACAATCTTCTTATGCTTACGGTCCAATAGGAGAGCCTCCAACCCACCCAAACGTTTACATTCCCCTATGTGAGTACACTTTACACCTTGCTAACAATGGATTTGAAACCATAGATTCACTCTCCAAATATTATCTAGATGCTTTATTAGCATCTCCAATGACCCCATCACATGCTACGGTCATCTAGGATCCCATCCCTCTACCTTGTATCCACTACAAAACTTGACAGTCATAAATTTTACTAAAAAATTCGTACTCCTCCAACCCATCATCCATGCAGTCTAGAGATTTGTCATATTGATCCATACCATGAGCCCAATTAATCAATTAACAATAACTCATTTTATAACAATAGGGTGATAATGATAACAACTCCAATTCTCAAACAAGAATACATTACCACTGCAGTTATTAAAAGTCATGCTAGTATACTTGTTAGAGAATTACCTCTTTACCAACGTACCCCCCAAAATATCTAATATCCTTGTTTCTAGAACATTACCATAATCACATTCTCACTTTCATTCCTAATTACTGTAACTCATTGGTAGGTCCATGATGATTAGTTATAATTCTACCACATTAGTGGGGATCATGCTTTTCTTTTTTAACCTAGATTTACCTAAAACCTAGATAGGTTACGCGTACTTACTCCCTTTGAAAATTTCAAAGATGATGGTGGAGGTATGGATTGGACTAACAACCTTGAAGTGATCCACCCAACAATTGGCATGCTTGTCGACTTTGACAGGTTCAACATCGACTTTGACAACTCAAAACCTCGACACAACCTCGACGGGTTAGCATCTTGACATGCATCGTCAACACCCGCACCTCAACACGAACTTCAACATCCCGACATGACTATGATATATTGTCTCTCTATCTTCCAATCATATGTAATGGTGGAACTTCTGAACTATTCTAATTTCTTTGTAATTGAATGTAACGGGTAGTCACCCAAGCGTCTCAACACCCTATATAAGCATGTACACTATTGTAATATACAAGTCAATGTCTAAGAGACTATTGTGCATCATACAGTAGTAATAAAATACAAATATTGGTTTGAACTATTGCATTTTGTCTGTGTGCATCATTTCTATCTGTGTAGTGTATTTCCTACATTGCTTATTCTTTATATGCTTCCACCATAACAATTCTCTATTCATTCAATCGAACTATTGTCCCCCAACGTGTGCTTGGGCACTCAAATCATTGGTATCAAAGAAGATTCAGAGCTTAAGTTGTGTAGACACTTCTATTGAAGTTACTTGACTTATTCCTATTCAAACACACTCACAAACTCCACAATCCAACCATACACTACCTTTGACTTCCAAGTATGTATCTACTCGCACTACTAAATCGATGATGGCCGAAGAAACATGCAATAGACATGCAACTGACGAGACAAATCAACTCATAGAAAAATTACTGGCTCTCCAGTGAATCAAAATGTTTTCACAGTTCAACAATATTCTCACATGATTTGCTTCGACATCTGGAGGATCCTCGACGAGATCTCACTACGACAAAATCAGTCCCTTCTAAGTGCAAATGAATTTGGACATATCGAATATTGAAGGAAATATTGACGTGGAATCCGTAGACAATTGGTTACAACAACTAGAATCCTAGTACTATGTGAATCAAATCTCTGAAGCAGAAAAGATCACCATTGCATCCTTAAATATGTCAACCTGTGTGCACTGTTGGTGGGAAAATCAATTGACAAAGATGCAGTGAGAAGGAGACCCTATAGACACATGGGATAAATTTGTTGTGTATGTATGAAAGGAATTCTACCTGCCCAAGTACATTGAACATCAGTATAAGAAGTGGAAACAACTAAGGAAATCTAAATACCATTCCATGCAAAGTTGCACCGATGAGTTATATCTACTCATGGTGAGACTTGGAATCCAAGAAGAAGAGAAATTGCTTGTCCTCAAGTACGTTGATGGATTGTCCCCGTACATTCAGCAAGAGATGGAGTTTTTGACTATCAGTATGCTTGCAGATGCATTCCACTACGCTAGCAAGCTTGAAGCTAAATACAAAGGAAAATCACGCTTAGAGACCAAGCCGAAAGGTCAAACAATATTTGACAAGAATTCACCAGTTGACTCCGACAAGTCAATACAACCTTCTTAGTCAGCCACGACGAAGCCCGACCATGGGAAGAATCACACTTAGAAATACAGAAGGAAACATAACAAACAACCTACTACCGGGAAATGGTGTGATTATCACAATTCATCATGGCATGATATGTCAGAATGCAAAGCTCATAAGACAAATTTGAAAAAATTATCGACATCCGACTTGTCTGAAAAAACTCTGGTAGAATCCGACCCAGAAGCATCAGCCCTTTTGACATCAAAATCAACCGCTCCAACAACCTCGATTGTCGTCAATGAGGAGGAACGAGAACACTTATTCCATACACAGATATGGGTTCGAAACAATCAATTACATCTGATTGTGGATAATGGTAGCCAGAAGAACTTCATTTCCGAAGATATTGTGAAGAGACTTGTCCTTGTCACCACTCCACATTCTCATCCTTACAATATCGGTTTAATGAAGGATGGACAGGAACTAAGGATCACTCAGAAATAAAGAATCGCCTACTTCATTAATGCTTTTGAAGATGAAGTAATCTGTAACGTGGCACCGTTTTCCATAGCTCATGTTTGGGAAACCTTACTTATGGGATCGACATGGAATTTATCAATCATGACCTCAGAAGGTGATTGCCAAAATTTAGAACCAGTGGTATGGTATACCTAAACGATGACCTACACCAATGACCGCAGTTATATATGGCAAACATAAAAAGAATCTTATCAACCATGCTCGAAATTTCTCATTGATCATGATAAAGCCTAAACATTCTAGGAAGACTCCAGCAACGAGTCGACTCACCGACCAGCGTAGATCCCAAAAACAATAACATATCAACCATATTCTTGACGAATATCGAAATGTATTTCAAGAGCCAAACAGAGTACCTCTACATTTCCAAGTAAACCACTCCATTGAAATTTTTCCTAGTTCTTTGTTACCGAACGTATCTGTTTACAGAATATCCATTACCGAAAAATTAAGAGATTCACATACAGATCCAAGGTTTGATCAACAAAGGTCACATCTGACTTAGCTCCTCTCCTTGTGGAAGTCCAGTCGTTTTTGTACCAAATAAATATGGTACTTGGCACATGTGCATCAACTATCGGGCTCTCAACAAGATTTTAGTGAAGAACATATACCCTCTTCCAAGGATAGAAGAACTCATCGACTGTTTGAAAGGTGCTAAGTTCTTTACTAAGCTTGACCTCAAATCTGGATACCATTAGATTCCGATTGATTCCATCGATGTATGGAAAAGTTCTTTCAAAACCAAGGAATGATTGTTTGGATGGTTAGTCATTCTTTTCGGCTTAACCAATGCACTTACGACCTTCATGCACTATATGGATGACCTTCTATGACCTTTCATCGGTAAGTTTGTCATTGTCTATCCTTATGATATCTTGATTTTCAGTCGATCATGGGAAAAACATGTCAGATAGGTTCGACAAGTCTTCGAAACTCTCCAACAACATCGACTTTATCTAAATATGGAGAACTGCTCATTTGCGATGAACAACATCAAATATTTTGGGTATGTAATTGACTCTGCAGGCATTCACATCGACCCAGATAAAGTATAGTTCCTCAAATATTGGACCATTCCTCAAAACATTCATGAACTAAATTTTTTTCTTGGTTTGTCAAATTTATATCAACGGTTCATACTCGTCTTCAATTACATAGCCTGGCCTTTGAATCAGTTGACTAAGGGAAATGGGAAAATTGTCTTCAAATGGACACCGATACAACAACATGCATTTGAACAACACAAACATCAGCTTTGTACTACACCAATACTCGTGTTACCTAATTTGCATCATCCTTTTGACATTGAGATGGATGCATTGGACTATGCTTTAGGATTCGTGATCACTCAATCTAGTCACCCAGTCTCCTTTCTTTCTGAAACTTTCGGCGACATTGTTAGAAGGTATTCGACGTATGAAAAGAAATGGTATGCCATTGTGCAAACCCTTAAGTAATGGAGACATTACATCCTTGGGAAGGAAACAATCATCCTCACTAACCATAATCCCTTGTAGTTCACCCCATCCCAGTAAAAATTATAAACAACTCGATAAATCAAGTGGATTAGTTTCCTACAACAATTCCATTTGGTAATTAAGTATCAGAAAATTAAAACCAACATCGCAGCCGATTGTCTTAGCCGACCACCCATTACTATACTTTTTGCAGTGATGGGTATGCAAGGTTACGACACCACTACTTGGACACACTTGTATTCGGTATATCATGAATTTTTTATAGTTTATTGAAAAATTCATTCTGACACATTGTCTCCTACTGAATACTTCCTGAAAGACACCTTTCTAGACAAGCTTGGACATGTTTTTGCATCGACTAGTGAGCAACGACGACAACTCATCTCGAACGCACACTACCACAAGATTGCAAGACATTTTGTAGGAGAGAAGACCCTTGCTATCCTCCAAAATCATTTTTTATTGGCCTTCACTTAAATTTGACATCAACAGGTTCATTCAATCATGTGTGATTTGTGCCATTTCTAAACCACCGAATCAATGACAAGGACTTTATACGCCTTTGTTAGTTCCTATTCGACCATGGGAATCCATTTCTATAGACTACCTGATGGGATATCCTACTACCATACATCAACATGATGATATATTAGTAGTAGTTGACATATTTTCCAATATTGCTATTCTCATTCCATGTAAGAAGAATACGACAACACAACAAACTGCTAAGCTCTTCTTCGAACATGTTTGGAAACACCATGTAATTCTGACGACCATCAATTTTTACAGAGAATACATATTTGTCAGCATATTTTGGAAGACTCTATAGAAAAAACTCGACATGAGACTCTCTTTGTAAAAAAATTTCCATCCTTAGACAGACAGATAGATGGAAGTGATGAATCGCTTGGTAGTACAATTGCTCTACATGCACAACCACAAGCATTGTTAGACATGGGATGGAATTATCCCATACATACAACACATCTACAATCGTGCTCAACACAATGCTACGAGCAATGGTCCATTTGAGATCTGTTATGGATTTCAACTACCAACACCCATCTACTTAATCAGTTCATCGACACAGTTGAATGACACCGAATCTGACAGATGAGAAGTTGAGAAAGCATTGAAGTTTCGAGACCAAATCTACAACATCCAGAAGCAGGCACATGAAATGTTGCAACGAGCTAATGAAAAATCCAAGGCCCGACACGATAAGCATTGTATTCCTCATTCATTCCAAATTGGGATCATGGTTTGTTACATCTAAAGAAGGAGTGCTCAACTGGTCCATACCAAAAGCTGAAACTTTTGGAATATGGTCCGTACAGTATCCTTAAACAGATTAGAGAAAACAATTTTCAGCTCAACATTAATTCATGCTTGGTTTTGCATCGAGTATTCAATATGGATCTACTTCGCCCATACCATGCACCCTTGTTGGAACAAAATGACTTGCATATAGAAGAACTCGAAGACATCCATCCATATGTTTATGAGCCTCTTCTTTGCGACACCATTGTGGGATGATGCATATGCCATACAAGAATGAATTCAATTCCCTTATTTCATGTGGCTCAATCTAGACAACTCCCTACACAATGAAAGTGGTAATATGCTACTGAACTCACCAACAAGTTTCCTCACCTGAACGAGCATACAGCGGGGACCATTATTTCTTAAGGAAGGAGGAATGATCCATTCAACAATTGGCATGCTTGTCGACTTCAACAAGTTCAACATTGAATTCGACAAGTCCAAACCTAGATGCAATTGAAAGGTTAGCATCTCGACATGCATCGTTGACACCCGCACCTCGACATGAACTTCAACATCCTGACACGACTATGGAATATTGTCTCTCTATCTATCATTCGTCTATAACGTTTGAACTTCCCAACCATTCTATCTTCTTTGTAACTAAATGTAACGGATAGTCACTCAAGCGCAAAAACACTCTATATAATCATGTACACTATTGTAATATACAATTCAATGTCTAAGAGAGTACTATGCATTATACAGTAGTAATACAATACAAATATTTGTTCGTACTCTTGCATTTTGTCCATGTGTATCTTTTATGTCTGTGTAGTTTATTTCCTACTTTGCTTATTCTTTAGATGCTTCCATCATAACAATGTTTGATTCATTCAATCGAATTGTTGTCCCCCGACATACGCCTGGGTACTCAGATCATGAAATGGCCCAATAAACTATCTTCTTCTATCTGTAGAGCAACTTCAAATGTGCACTAAACCCTAAACCTAGTAAAATCATTTCCAAACATTTTCCTTGAGAGAAATATCCATTTGTAAGAAATAAAAAGGAAGTACTTCCAATATCTCTATGCACAAATTTGTCTCCAGCATAAAATATATTCTAAGGTTTATGGGCTCGGAGCAATTTCTCTACATATAGGTATCCTTAAAATAATCATAATTTTATTATGGTAAATTATCAAATCTTTATGTATATTTAATATAATCTTGATTATTAGGATATTAAGTATTTTCAATTAAAAAATATTTATTTTAATGAATAAAATATGATTTAATATTTTTTTATTAATATAGTGATTAAAAAATGATTTAGTAATAACTAACTTAAAACAGAAAGTTTTATAAGGTACTCTCAATACTTGTTATATTCTCATCATACCAACACATATCCATCTTTAATTCAGATCTACCAGAGAGGGATCAAATTAAACATATTTTTCTTAATGTGTAAACAAATTGAAGATAAAAAATTTACACCTCGATGATGATGATCATCATCATTGTGTATATGTATATGTATGCTAGATATGCAGTTAAGCTGGATTTGAGCATCCTCCTACTTTCTTACTATTCACAATTTTCATGATTCAACATTGTTACCTTATTACTATTCAACTTATTTATTATGTAGCTTGAGGTAATTTGTTTTTATTTTGTGACATCTATTTTTTTTTAAAGTTTCGTGACATATTTTACTAACGTTACAACATCTCCCCCATACTAGGTCGTGTAGCACCTCAATACTCTCGATCCAATCAAATCATGATGTGATATATGGGAATAAAGTAAACGATAATTTTTTAGGGGGTGTCTTATTAAAGTTTTTAATTATAAATATTGTGTTTTTATTTTGTGGTTTTGTTTATTTTTAAATTAAATTTTGGATATGAAGTATGGGAATTGAGTATATTTAAAAATAAAATTAGGAAAGGAGTTCAAAAACACTAAATAACAAGTTATATAAGAGTGAAAAAATAATATTCATTCTTGAAAGGGTGTTATATCCAATATAATTAAAGGCATTTCTTATGGATAAAATATGAAATATCAATTTCCATTTCTTATGGTTTGGATGTAGGGAGAAAAAAGGAATTCCTCTAGTAAAATGGAATAGATTGGCTATCAAAAATTACTTGGTAGGATGGGAGCTCAAAAACATTTCCCTTTTGTCAAAAGCCTTAGTAGCTAAAAGTATTTAGAGATTGGGTTAAGAAAATGGGTTATGGTGTAGGATGGTGAAGGAGAATGATATCAAGATTGATTCAATTGAGGAATGGATCCAAAGGTCTGGAAGGATCCATCATAATTTTTATGTGATATGGAAGTTTTTTATTCTAACATTTCCTTTAACATGTTACTAAATGGTATGGAAATTGGGATCAGGGAAAAATGCAAGAGTTGGGGAGGATCATTGGGTTAGGTGCAACATTTATTATATAATGCATGTGCACATGATTCATTCATTAAGAGAGAGAGGTGATTTCTACTTCAATATAATTGTTGATCTTGTAGAAGCTACATTTTGGAGTTAAGAATGGAAGTTTTTAGATGATATATATTTTAGAGGAAGACGTTGTAACTTGGAACAATTTTGTGGGTAATTTAAAATCCTGTCATGTAAGACTCAGAGATGAGGATGATTGATATGGTCCTAAATTTCCTTAATAGAGTGCACTCTGAAAGATGGGTATAAGGCTCTGCATTCAAGGGAGGGAAAGAAAAATCCAAAATAGTGGTGGTAGGAAGTTTGGAGATTTAAATGCCCAACAAATACCTACATATTTTTGTGGCTTCTTCTAAACAACAAATCCTTGTAATGGGACATAATATAGAAAATGAATAAAATTGGTCTTGGGAGATGTCCTCTTTGCAACTTTTCCAAGAATTATTATATATTGTGTTAGTGTGGGCGAAAATTGAGCTCTTGAATGGGATAAGGAATTTTTGTCCAAGCTCAACTATTGAAAATGATTTGAGAAATTGGTATGAAAACCCTTTATCTAAAGAGATAAGGGCTCATCCAGGATAAGAGCATGGGGAGTTTGGATATCAAGAAATAATATTATTTCTTTGGAAAGATATGTTCCTCCATTTCAATGTGCTTCTCAAGGTTTTTACATTCAATACAATTTAAATAATCCTAGATAGGAAAAATCAAGAAGGTTTTTACATTCAATCCAATTTAAAGAATCCTAGATAGGAAAAATCAAGAAGACATATTGTTGAAGAATAGATAGACAGATCAAGTGTATGGGATTTCATTGAATCTACAACTTAGGGGGGTATTTGGCTATGTGGAGTTGGTGGGTCTCTCTTCTAAAAAAATTCCCATTTTTATTAATTTCAAAGCAAGCCTAGGGTCTAGAACTAACAATTTTGCAGAGCTTACGACCTTGGTGTTAACATTGATATTGGCTATGGAAAAAAGTATTCATGGATTACAAGTGTTTGGATATTTACTTATCATTATAAATTGGGTGAATAAGTAATACTCCCTGAGAAATTTCTTATTACAACCTATTTCAAATGAGATTTTGGATTTGTCCCATACTTTTTGAACACATTTCTTATAACCATGTATATAGAGAGAGGAACTAGGTCGTTAATGGGCTATCGAAGGAATGTGTTGTGATGGAGAAAGGAACTTGGATTATTCAAGAACATGCACAAGGGAAATTTTTGGAATATAATCATATACCCTTTTCCTTAGGGATTTTAATGAGTTGTATTTTCACCATGGCTTTTAATCCTTTATGGACAACTAATACAAAAGGTCCTTATTCAAATATATTTGTGACTCTAATTTATAATCTATGGATTTATATATATGATAATCACATGGGATGAAGTTTAAAATATGTAGTCATGAAACTCCATAGGATATATGCAGTATTTTAAAGGAATATAAATATAATGCTAGTTTGTGAATTTTGTTTTCGATAAAAAAATTATGATTTTTTTCTTTTCTACAAAAAAAAGAAATTAGAATCATTGAAAACATTGATTTTATAAATATGTCAAATGATATCCATCGTCAACAATAGAATTGCAATCAAAATTAGCATAGACATGTTGAAAGGGAAGAAGACAAATTGGAACCATCAATTCAAAAAATGGTTTGAAGAGTGGGATACACAGGAAGAAAGGTGCTCAAGAGATAACAGGACATTGAAAATTCATATACAAAAATGTTATAGGAAGGGAAAATTGAAAAGGCACACCAAAGGAAAATATAAATACTATATAGGCAACGTCAAGGTAGGAGATCCAAATGAAAAATTATAAGGAGAAAACATGTCAAAAGAAAACAACAAAACTATATAGACAACTTCAATAGACATGGTTAGATCAAAGTACAAAACCATTTAAAGCTTAGCATCCCATGACATGAAAAAATGTAATAACACAATGAAGAACCAACTCACACAAGGTGAGATGTGAAATTGGAATATGGAAACAACCCAAAGATTGATGGGAGGAAAATTTATGTCATGTATGCGGAAATGGGGAGGTTGACATTGAGTAGAACTTTTCTCCTACACTATGCAATATAGTCATGAATCAACGAGAGGTTGAATTTTCATATTAGAGTATTTCAATCAGATTTATTAATGATAGGTAAAATAAGGTTTTTCCAAAAGATGAAGCAGAAAATAAGCGAATTGTTGAGATAGAGCCAATGGGACAATGAGGCCTTGATGCAAAATAAATGGAATCATAATTAATTGAATAGACCAAATTCATGATTTAGTTCCTTCCATTACACCATTGGATCTAACTATCATAATTTGTTAAAAAATGATAGTCTCTTAGAAAATGACACAATGTAAAATTTATTATATTTTAGAGATATTTTTTTGTTGGCAAGTGGAAGAACCCCCCTGACTAGAAGGTTTTCCATTGGCTAAGTTACCACAAACCAGGGGCATCTAAGCCGTAAAAATCAATCGGGGATCATACCCTTCCTGGACCTCACCAACACTTAACATGGTTTGTTTTTTGGTATCTGTGGGATTTGAACTGTCGACCTTTCCGCTTATGGAGCGTCTTAACCATACCCCACCACCAAATATTCTACATCTCACAGTTATATTATAGATATTTTTAAACTTGTAAACAATATATATATATTGCAATCCATTAATAAAAGTCACTGTTTTTTTTTAATTGTGTAGATATGTGTGTGTGTGTGTGTGTGTGTGTGTGTGTGTGTGTGTGTGTGTGTGTGTGTGTGTATCTACTCAATTAAAAAAGCTAGTTATTTTTATTAATGGAAGAGCATAAACAAGTTAATGTTTTACTAATGGAAGAAAATCCTTTAACATAATCAATGATTAACCAATTGATATGAGAGTGCCTTCAATTCCCACCACACAATCATTAAAAGAGAATTTAATGGTGAAGTGTTAACACTTTTTTATGGAAGGGAGGAACCTTAAGGTTTATGTGAGTGAATTTTTTTTTGTTAAATAGTGGTTCACTATTGTCAAGGGATACATCCACTGGGATGAATTCCAACACCTGTTATTCCAAATAATGAAGGTATGACCAAAATTACATAATCCACACAATCATTACATAGTCAAAGTCGAATCCCAAGGAGCAAGTGTTACAAAGTAAGATTTGAACCCAGGTGGGGAGGATAACAAACATTCCTCCCAACCACCCGATCTATTATGTATGGGGAATGGTTTATTATATAAAAATATAATTTTTTAAATTCAACCATGAATTTCTATATATTGGTTTGGTGGATTTTGTTTCCTAGATTTGTTTGGGGAGTCATTTTGTGAGGACAATTTGGGGACGCATAATTTCAAATGATTATGAATTGTATATACACTCTTAATAAAGTTGGTGTAATGAAAGAAAGAAAAAATTCTATCATATATATCCTGTGGTTGGCTATTATAGACCACCCTAACACCAATACATACTATTAAAGGGGGAAATACTATGTGGAAATTTCAAAAATATGACTTTTATGCAAATTTAAAATTTCACCTCAACCTTGAGGTTTTCTTAATATATTTCATGTGAACTTTCGTCATAATATGAAATATTAAATTATAACAGAAAATCTTATCTTCTCCTCAATCCAAATCATAATGTAACCCAAGAAAATAAATACCAATCAATTATATTTCAATGCAACAATCATGCAACCCTTAGGGCACATTCCCTGGGCAAATTACAAATCTAAAAATGACTTATTATAGTGATAAACATTCCCCTTTACCTTATAGATATGCATTAAATCACTTAACAAATTAAGATCAACGTTATGTCAAATCAAGATGCATATTTAACACTAGAATCTACTCAATCGTGAAGATAACATGAGCTAAAATTTAAATATGCAAGTACACAAACATTGGATAGTTGGAACACTTCACATATGTAAATAAGAATAAGTACACATACATTCCATAAATGATATAGATTTAAGTGGGAAGGAAATGAAAGAAAAAATATAGAATCATAAACACAGACATATTGCAATGAAAACAAAGATACAGTAAACACGTATTCTATTAAATGGAGGAAATATAACAGACTGTAAATACAATATCTAGAATGGTGGTATCTATCTCTAAGAAGAGATGTGGATGCTACACTCATCCATGCCAAGATGAATACAAAATTAGGCAAAAAGGGCCTATTTATAATAATCATGAGGGAAAGAACCCTAAATGTCCAAAACATAACCCTATAATATGAACTGTCATAAAGTTTGCGGCCCCACGATGGTTAGTTGAACATTCAAATTTTTGGGGTCATAACTTTTGCTTACGGTCTCTTATTTTGGAGCTCGATATCCTATTGGAAAGGTATATCCAAGATTTACTTCTTTCAACTGGGGCGAAATGCATTTTGTTGGAAACCCAATGCCCCCCCAAATCACCAAAAAATGTTAATTAGGGCCTCAAAATGACCCCGAAAGTTTAGGACGCAAAAATATATAGAAAAATAACTAGGAAAATTCCAAAATGGACAATTTCTTTGAGCCAATGGAATAGGTGGGTGGCCATCGATCTCCCATCTGGATCAATAAATCAATACATGTTGGTACAATTCAGTCTCTCCAAACTCTATCTAGGGAAACCATAATAAAATACTAGCCACTCTAATACCCCTGGTTCGATATCAGATCAGAATATTAACTCTGCTGCAAATTTGATTAAAATTTGAAATGATAATTTTGCAAACAACCAGTCATTTCTTGATACTAGGAAAACAAGGAGTGTTGCTAATAAATTTGTAAAAAGGGAAGTAGGCTAATGGAAGAAAGAAAATAAAATTTAGGACATATAAAGTACCTTCCCTAAGCACATGTAAATTGGGGACCATTTAGGTTCCGGATTCAGCTCCGCTGAAGCCTACTCCCATGCTTATGGGTGTCCCAACCATGTAAACTAGGAAGAACCTTCACATCCGTCCAACCAAGGTATCATGCAAGGTTCATATGTTTTATTAGACAGGTAATAAGCATAAAATAAGGTTTTATAATGTTAGGAACATATCTGGAATGATTCGGGGCTATTTGGAATGATTTGAGAAAAAACTAGCAGTTTTGGCCCGGGGAGAACTTGCGCAAAGGTGGCTGTCCAAACGTGGTATGAATTCAATTAATTAATATTATAAGAGATGGAATGGTTATTTTTGTGATTTAAATTCATACATAAACTTTCATAATGACATTTGAGTTTATAAAACTTCCAGAATGATAAAAACAGTAAGACTAATAAAAATTTCCTAGTCAATGAGCAAGGGTATGCAGAATTTGATAAATTTCAAATCAGATTTATTTCAGACCTGATATTAATGTATTACAGAGATTAATACATTATTTTTCACACATCATATAACTTAATTCTTCTTCCCATGGACATTAATTTATTCTTATTGCATAAAACTGATAAAAAACCCATCAAAGGGGAAAATAAAGGCTTCACTCATGAAAGATTAACACAAGGGATCTCTAGAAAATAAAAATTAATGAATTTCAGAATTCATAATGATTTAATGGGGATTATAATATCATAACAGGGTTTGTATATATGATCTCTTCAAAATGGGGTCCAAAACTGTGGGTGGGAGGCCCGAAACTAGCACCAAGCTTGGGACTGGGAGTGTAGGTGAAGTTCCCTTCACTGGAGCTCATATTAAATGGATGGATGGATACTATAGAGGTTTAATATTAATATTAGAGTGTTTATCCTTAGCTCACCATAACCTGCAGTGAAAATGGAAATGGAGATAAAAGAGAGGGGAAAGGGACTTGGGGTGCATCACCCAAGAGACTAAGGAACATCACTCAGTATGAAGCTTAGATTCACTCAATATGAAGCTTAGATTCACTCAATAAAAAATAATTCATCAACCAAACTGAAAAATGGAGTTGGAAGCATCCTTAAATAAGCATTGAGTGAATTGGGTGACTTGTTGAGCAAGTCCTTCATATGTTGAGTAAGTTTCCACTTGCTAAACCCTAGCCCTAGAAAAGTGGTACACTTTCCTTGAGAAAATAGTATGCGTGAGTCATGTGAGATGTTTCATTGTCAATAAATTTCCTCCAAATTAGAAACTACACCATCCTTATGCCCAAAGTTGCCAGTTTTTTCTTATGGCATCTCTTTTGCACATTCTTCTTTTGTAACCGATCCTTAGAATGGAAATTGAGCCCTCCTTAGGCCCATAGTTGCCTGCTTTTTCTTATGACAAATTTTCTGCACTTTCTGCTTTTGTGACTGAACCTCTAAATGGAAAATACTCCCTCCTTAGGCCCATAGTTTCCTACTTTAACTTCTAACTTATTTTCTTGGCTTTTGTTACTTTCCCTCTTTTCTGATTACTTGCTTTTGTAAGTCCCTTGTCAGTTTATAATTATCAACCTAGGCAAGTTGGCTTTCCCCAATGCACCCTCTTGACATGGAAACTTATTTCCACATATTTATTTGCACATTAATTAACAATGACAATAAATAAAACTAAGTACATTCCTCCTAAATCCTAATTTAATAAAATTTCCTAAGTTAATTAATTAATTCCACTTTTTATCCCCTAGGTTTTTGGAAATTTCAACACTTTTGATGTCCCTTCAAGGAAGAGACATGAACCACCTCCAACTCCTAGTAGCTAGGAATTTCTCGAAACTAAATCTAGTCACTATACCAAATAGCCACAACAAACAAGAACAACACACAAGCAAGTTTTCCTTGGCACCTTCACTTGCATCACACAAGTGAACAAGATAGTCTCCCTCAATATTCTCTACATCAAGCATTCAATGTAGAACTAGGGTTTCCAAATTCCACAACACCCTAATCTTATTCTCTCATAGAAATTACAATATTGAGTGCTCCCTTTTCTCTAATATTTATCCCAAATCCCAGCTTCCCATGTCTCCTTAGGAGAAACCCTGACCCCACTCTTCCCTTGAATTCCCTCAATAACTCTAGGGATCAAGGCAAAGATAAAAAATACAAATGAAAGGAGTACAAAGACATGTTTTCTCTAGCTATCACATGTCTTACAAGTAAACAATAATGAATATACTCATAGCACTCATGAATATGAAAGGTGAGGGAGGCCAATAAGAACAAGTGGACCTGGTCCACAACAAGCAACATATATACACACTAAATAATCCCACATATGGAGCACATATTAAGTCCCATGGCATGCATTTCCAATAATAAATGGTCCAAGCTTTAATGCTCGTCAAAAAATGTATAATATTTCTCCTCCAAAGGCCTTCAATGCTCCAACACTCCCTCCTAGATCTATATTTACTTATAGGTCCACCACACCTACATGATCACTCCTTAAAACCCAATCATCCTTAATTCAAGTACGTGCCTCCATGAAATTATCCTATGAATAAAATTGTGGTTGTTGATGCTATCAATCACAACAATCACCTTATGGTTCTCGATGTAGCAATAAACTTTAGAGCTTGGGGTGCAAAAAAAAAAGCATGTTGTTGGTGTACTTTCGGTCTACTCAGGTTCAAATACCTTGTTCATCAACAAAACCCAAGATATCAACCTGACAAAGAAGGAATCCATCGGCAACACCTGCAACACAGATGCAATCTCACCTGAGATATCTTATGAGAACTTCCAGAACTAGTTTTATGTAGTTATGTGGGGTTTTTCACTCTTACAGTACTTTATCCAGTCACTCGACCGAAACCAAGAATTATACTTCTTGTTCTTGTTATTCATTCAATATAATATTCTACTTATCCATCAACACATATCATAGTATTTAACATAAAATCCTTATCTAGAAAAAAACACAAAGGTGGTCTTCATCTAGCATGAGAAATAGGTTAGCACTTTTTGTCTACGCACTCATCTTGCATACTCTTCTTTAGGTATTATTTACAATTCAGACATATTTATGTTATGTCATTCTCTTTGGTTTTGGCCTATGTATTTATTATCTTCTTCTCTCAACTGTCGATTTGCACACAACCTGGATCTTTTTTCTGACCAAACAACTCTCTTTATCCTCGACTAAAAATGAACAACTCACTATCTAACCCACACCGAACTTAGTTTCATGCTTTTATAAGCCTTACGACTTTTACAATTCTTGATACAACCATCAACTGACTCATAACTATAAGTTGGAAGGCTTTATTTCTAGATTTATACATTCAGTTACATCTCAAACTAGGCATTATCGTCCTGAAAATACAATCAAGATTTATTACTAAACACAATTTTTTAGTCTAACTAACTCTTTCCAAAAAATTTGAACTCTTCTTTCCAACTGATTTATTCATCTTCTATTGTGGTTCCATTTGTTGCGGCTGCTCTCGTTGCATCTCCTTCCGTCATGGATTCTCTCATCGCATCTCCTTTTGTCACGGTTCCTTCATCGCATGGCCAAAATATTCATATTCCCAAGTAGAATTATGCCAGAATTCTACCTAACCTTTCCTAGGGCCAACAGGCCCCCAACACTCATCTGTGGCTTGTCCCAAGCCACATCAATCTAATACCTCTGTTAGTTTGACCTTGACAAATCTTGAAATATTTTCACTACCCGTTCAGCCTCCTGTCATACTTCTACTTTTGTCTTCTTCAAGTTTTCCAAAACTCCGGAAGTGATGCGTTCTGAAGTTGTAAGTCCCGCCGGCCCAAAAACTTGTCGCACTTTTTCATGTACAGATTGACTAACACCTGTAACTTTCTCTACCTCTACTTACAACTTTGCAACTCTATCGGTTCACTTTTGATGTTGCGTTCATAGTTTTGCGACCTGTTGCTGTACCTTCTTCATATCGACAGCCTTGGCCATTTTCTCTACTATTGGAAACTTCTTTACTTCATTCTTCAACTGGTTAAACTCTGCTTTTCCAGTGTGCATCTGATCTATTACTTGTTCTAATTCTTTGTCGTCAATCAAAGCTTCACATGGCTGAGAAACTTGCTTGACCACTTTGGAACAAAGTTCCTTCGCCTCTCTGATTCTCGTCACACCTTAGTTGTTACTTTTCTTCTTTCTTCCAGTACCTCTGGAGGTGTATTGGGTTTTACCTGTAATTTCAAATTAATGACCTTCCTGCATAGGTTCTTTGTAACTTCACCAATTTGAAAGACCTTGTATTCTGAAAACATCTCATGCATGATTCCTTTATCAGTAAAATTGTTTCATGCAAGTGTTATAGCCATGTCGAGCAGATGCCTGCCATCCTCCCAAGTATTAACTTTCTGCTCTATTTGTTGGACTATTTTCTTCAATTTATTAGGAGTCTTATGTGATGAATTAACCTGACTGATCTATGCATGATCTCTAACATTCATTTCTACAACTACAACATTCTGAATAGCATGCACTTCATACATCATCAACGCAGAAAAATCAATAGTAATGTGTCCTAGATATTTGACCATGGTATTCAACTCCAGTGTTAAGTCAATTTCTTGACCCACTATTGGAACCCTTATTGGTGGAGTTGGTGTCAACATATTGCTAGGACGCTCCTCATATGATCCATCTAATTCATGTGAATTAGGTAATTGTGGTGTGTAGTCAACTGCCACTTTGACTTATTTTACTACATTACAGAGTGTCTGTAGTAAATCAATGATGTTGCTTGTTAGTTATGTATGTCGCTCATCTATCTTTTTGTATCTCGCATTGGCAACTTCTGGAATTGCTTCCATCAGAAGTGTATAATCGTCGTTGGTAAGGAAGAAAAATCCAGATATTTTGTCGGCATTCCTCTTCTTGTGACCCTACGCATACTTCTCTAATTGATTTCTCTTATCCCCCATTGTTGGTTCTGATGGGGTCGTACTAGAATCATTTTGAGTATTGATGGCATAAGTATGTGGATTTTCTTCTGGTGTTGGATCATCTCCCTGTCCTCCATTCTTATTTTCTGATGGATCATCCTGTCACATATCTTCTTCTACAGATAACTGATCATCTATGACATGAACTCTCCATTTTGTCGGCCAATCTTCAATGATGGCATCAAATTTAGAAGTAGATATCTGAAATTGTGTCACCAAACATTGCTTCTGTGGGTCCTGTTGAGGCTCCAAAAATATATGATGGGCCCTGAGATCGAAGCCATTTGTTGGCATAGATTCGATCAACCCAGGTTTAAATCCCTCATTCATCAACAATGCCCAAGATATCGACCCGACAGAGAAGGACTCCATCGACAATGCCTACGACGCAGATATAGTCTCACCCTAGATATCTTATGAGAACTGCTAGATTTAGGTTTCTGCGGTTATGTGGATATTTTCACTCTTACAATACTCTAGTCACTCGACCGAAAATGGGAATTATACTTATTTTTCTTGTTATTAATTAAAGATATATCTACTTATCCGTAAACACATATAACAATATTTAACATAAAATCCTTATCACATATTCAGTCTATCAGAGGTGCGACACACACACACAAATATATATGTGTGTGTGTGGGGGGGGGGGGGGGGGGTTTATCCATAAACAGATGCTTTGCAACATATTCGGAGTAACTCATTCACAACAAACATACATTCGACATAAACATCAATATCATAGACACACAGAGATAAGATATACCAAAGAAACCCATCCAGGAAAAACTGCAAAGGTGCTCTTCATATGGCATGATCAAATATGTTAGCACGTTTTGTCTGCGCACTCAGATTGCAAACTCTTATTTAGATATTTGGAAATATATTTCTCATCTCATGCTCTCTGGTTTTGGCCTATGTATTTATTCTATTCTTCTCTCAACTGTCGATATGCACACAACTTGCATCGATTCTCTGACAAAACAACTCTGTCTATCCTCGACTAACAACAAACAACTCACTATCTAACCTGCACACATCTTGGGTTCATGCTTTTATAAGCCTTACGAATTTTACAATTATTGATCCAACCATCAACTGAATCACAACTATCAATTAACAGGCTGTCTTTCTATTTTGATAGATTGAGTTACATCTTAAAATAGGCACTGTCGACACAAAAATACAATCAAGATTTATTACTAAAAGGCATTGTCGACCCAAAAATACAATCAAGATTTATTACTAAAAGCAAGCTTTTAGTACAACTAACTCTTTCCAAAAATAGCCAAACTCTGCTTTTTTACTGCTTTATTCCTCTTCTGTCATGGTTCCTTCCATCTTTGTTGCTCTCGTCACAGCTCCTTTCGTTGTGGCTACTCTCATTACATCTCCTTCCGTCGCAGTTCCTTTGTAGCGTGACCAAGATCTTCATATTCTCGAGCAAAAATCTTCCTAACCTTTCCTAGGGCTAACACATATAGAGAAATTTGGGGCTCCTCATAAGGAGCTTGTAAGCGTGTTTCTTCTCGAGTAGGAGTGGTTGTGTCTTCAAAGTCCAATCAAAGAGTGTATTTCACTATGATGGTTTATAAGGGGTCTTTAGGGGATACATTCATTTGAAATCATTTATATTCTTTACATGTGTTCCCTTTGAAATACCATTCATCACAATTATAGGAAAACCTAATGAATTGATGTTTAACCATATCTTATAGAGACAACCTTTGGATTCTCAAGGTCTAAGAAGTCAAGGGGTCATTGGCAGTTTCCAATGAACGGAGGTTGTGAGAAGTGAATAAGGGTTTTTTGGTTTGCACATTGATCACCATATTCACTTCTTTAGCTCTCTCATAGGATTCCAACCAAGTAGATGGGTACTTCATCATAATTTCTACTATAATTTCCTCCTTGAGACCATAGATGAAACTTTATTTAAAAAATGAATCAAACTAGCCCTTTGTGCATATTTCCAATTACTCAAAGGTTGCAATACAATTTATAATTGTGCTTGTTTATAGTGTAATTTTGTCAATCAATTCAAATAGTGAGTGTTTCATTCAAAACAAGCATAAATGGCCTTAAGAAATGGCTCTAGGAAATGTATTCGCAATGAGATTTTTTCTTCCATTTCCATTACTACCAATTATTTAGATCCAAATACAAAACCCAACACTCAATTTCATTTGGTCATAAGAAATTCCATGGATAGAGGAATCATTGTTCCATTTGGGTAACCCAACTAAAGGGATCAAAACCATAAAAAAAAATTAAGTCTACTTTTGGATATCAATGCCGTGAATGGTGGCCTTGGAAGGGTGTGCGATGGTTATCCGTAAAGAGAAAATGAATGTGATACTCTTCATTTGATGAAGACTCCCCCATGGGTGGATCCATTTGTTATTATGGAACCCTGATGTCCAAAGATATACATACATATCCTATTAAGTTCTTGAGGTCAACATCCTAATGGGTAATTTCAGAGATGCCAATCCTTATTTGTAAACCTTTTCATGAGCTAAGAAATTAAGGAGTCAATATTAAGGTACTTAGTTTGTAGTTCCTCGATTTCCACTCTTCATTTTTTTCCTCTGTGGTTTCCATGTTGTGAGTATGGACCATCTTTTCCTTCTGATATGTTAGACCAAAATTATCTCAATGAGATTGATGGATTGATAGGAGTCTTTTGAGATATATCATAAAAATTGTATTGTTAGCTCCACAAAAAAGTGTTACTAGATAGGTACACCCACATAATCATCACAACAAAATGAATATTTTGAGACAGGTGTCACATAATGGTGTCTGTGGGACCTAGAGTTTTCTTTTTCTTTATTGTTCTTACACTAGTGAGAGTATTGCTCCCAATTGTGTATTTCTAAGATGGCATAATTCCCGAATTCCTTATATACTCAAATGTATAGGATTTTAGTTGGTGTACTATATAGCTTATGTTTTTCAATATCTAAGGACAAGGGAATTCCAAGTGTTCTACCTCCTTGATATACCAAAGGTTTCCAACAATAATACTCGGTTGAATCTTTCACAACACTAGCCAAGGAGGATAAATCGTACCCTTAGCCGAACTATTGATATCCATTTTAGTGAGAGCGATCTCCCCAATTGTTGTTCTCAATGTACTATAGGAACATGATGTCCACATGTTTATGTAAGGTTGGATTCTAGTAAGATTAAAGGCTTTCTAATATACTTTAATGTATGTGGAAGAAAATTATGTATACATGTGTTGTTTAATGTGGTATTGCTCAAAGGGGTACCAACAAAGGTTATTATGGTCTCCAACCAAGTGACACCACTTCTATTTTCTACATGTATTCTTCTCCATAAATCCTAAGGCTTACCCATTGAACAACATATCTCTATGCTCTATAAAATTTCCATAACACATCCTCTAGACTTGTTGGCATATAACTCACACCCTAGGTTTTATATTCATAACCAGCAATACCCCTATGAGAATCAATATTTTCAATACCCAATAGGGTAAGGTCTCACCCAATACTCTCACAAGCATTATAGAGACTGAAATAAGGCTAAGGTTGAACCAGCATTCCACAACAACACATTCTCCATATTTTACATATATTCAATACAATAACAAAAACAATATGAGAGTCACATGCAATCTATCACAAACATCATTACACCGGAGCTACAAACTATTCATTCATCAATGATAACATAGTACATTTGGTAATACTCTATGTAATTGATTCACATTGTATTCTCAAACATCAATCGCATACATGAATGAAACCAAAATAGTCCCATCCTTTTATCCTTTATACAAAATATTAGACAGTGACAAGTTTATCTTTTGTCTTTTAACTAATATTAACAACTTATACATAATCTTGATTTATCCTCAACAAATACTTCTATTGTGCATGCCACTATACAAAATACTACGCACGATAATAGAAACTATACTACACAAGCTAATACAAAATATACTGCATGACCTATTACAACATGATTTTATAGAATTTATAACAATATAACTAATACGACACCAATAGACCCCCAACATCATGTTTGTATTTCACTTCATCCAATATTCATTCTTTGGATACAATATGTTGAACTAAATGCAAAACTTGCATGATATGTTCTATAAACTCCACCAACTGTGTATGCAACTACTCCACAGATTGTAGCAATAAATCAAAATCATTCTAAAATTTAGTAGTCTATTATAAAGTAATATATTACAACTATGGTTGCACAATCTCTCCTAATTCAATAGCTTTCTTAGATTGTATCATGAATCTTATTTATCTTCAAATACTACTTCTTGGCTTGCTCTTGGAACTTCATAACTTGACTAGTCACTTGTTGTTGTGTTGCGCGAGTTGAAACTATCTTCTTAGTCAAGGATGGAATTTATGTCATAGCTTCCATCCTAGCAGACATTGGAAAATTTGTTAACCTTCTTTTACTCTTGAATTGATCTTCCCACGTATTTATTTGATGCTATTTCTTAGAAAATTTTGACACTTCTTGCAGGTGATTCCATAACTGAAAACCTGTATCTACCAATTTTGATTGAATGTGCACTCGATTTTTAGCTTTATCAAAAGTCTCTTCTACTTGAATGAATTGATTAATTAAATCAATTTTCTAGAGTCTCTATTTTACTCAATTGTTCCTTCAATACTATATTACGTGTTCACAATCCCTAAATTAATGTCTCTACTTCATCACATTGTATTTCACTTGAAGTTTGCGCAGTAGCTTCTATCTCCTCCTCTCGCACTGCTATATAAACATCTTCCACAGTAGCTGTCATGGAACTATTCTCAAAAAGGTATTTAGAAAGCTTGTGTTGGATATCACTATAAGCTCGAATCAAATCCAAATGGCATGATCCCACTTCTTCTATTACTACTACAACATATTCATGTAACTACTGAAATGAAACTTGTGAAAGGTCTACTTCGAACCCAGATAAACCAAATGCTAAGGATGAAGAACAATCCATTTCCTTGAACACCACCACACAAGGATATACACTAAGAAACATATATTTAACCATTTTTTTTAATGTGCTTATCCATACTCAATTCAGACTCCCACACAATGTCATATATATGCATGTTGAAATTTGTCGACTTGAATCTCCTAATTTCATCTTATATTTAACTTGGATAGTTGTTGAGCATAGTCCAATTGAAGTACTTTCTATGATTCAAGGTTCACTTCAATTGTATCGATGATATATTGTAGCACTATCTCTTCTCTCGACTATCTTTTCTTCTATTAAAATAACCAATTCTTAATACTCTAACCTCTCCGCGATGGCACATGATTTTGTGATTGAGACATTGCTTCTTCGTACTTACCATAGTTTTCTTGATATGAAATAGAAGACAAAAATATTGGTGTATACTTTTTCTTTTGCAACCGTAACACTTCTTCCTATGTTTCTTGCTCCTTTTTCTTCGCACTAAGCCTAGGAGAGCCGCGCACTATTGAACTTATAGAAACTTTGACGTCTTCTTTCTTCTTCTTCTTTGTTCTTGGAGTGTTCAAAATTTCAACATCAGAATCTGGTTGTACATGGAATTATGTATTCCAATTCTCCATGGCTTCCTTAATATTACTCTCCTCGATATAAAATGGAAAAACTTCAGTTATGTTCTGAGAATTGATGCATAGTGAAATTAATATACTGTGAGAAACTACCAAGAAACATACAATAGAGTGATACTTTTCTATCAATAATGGTCAAAGTACATGATGTTATCAAACTCCCTTGGCTATAGAAGGAAGGGGCATAGGAAATTATTTCAAGCCAACTTTCATATTGGAATCTATCCCTTCCAACCCTAATAGGGTTGTCTCTTACCACTCATGTTTAAGATGCTCTCTTTGAAATGGATGGTTGTGTAATCAAGGAAATGGCTAGGTATTTTGTGATTAGATTAGATTTTTTGAGTGTTTTGAAGTCTTGGGATCAGGAGAAAAACTTCATTGGGCATGGAGTCAATAAGCTGGAAAAAATCATAAGGGTGATCAATGATTGGTTGTAGAATGCTCAAGGCGGCAGAGGCAAGATAACCAATATTTCCTAGTCAATTGGATTGCTGAGGGGTGGGATAAAAATTGAGGCGGAAAATTCGTTAAAGAAGAGCATATCATGATGAATTATACCTTAAATTTGAAGGAAATGATAACAAAAAAATTGTATGAAAATGTTGAAATAGAGCATCAAGCTAAGGATGATATATGAATACAATAATCTAATTCAAACATGGAATCATAACTCATAAAATGGAAAAACTCAGAAAGATACACATTCCCAAAGAATAACATAGACTAAGAAACATAGACACGTGATTATCTGGTAAAAACATTCAGTACTTTTGCATTGATATATTTCATTAAACTTGGAAAACCAACCAGAATGCAATATTTGAGAGTTGTTTCTCTTAAAAAAAATACGAACCCTTATTACATTGAAAACTTGAAAATATATACTAATGTCTATAGAGATAATATTCAACAAACTTTTACAAAAATAGTAAATAAGAAAAATTATTGCCACATAAATCAAAATAGGCTTCCAGGTGTCTCAGGTTGCTGGAGCTGCTGGAATTTATCCCTTAGGTTTAGAAATTGGTCACCACATGTCCTTTATTCATTGCTTTGCTTTATATTTTATGTCAAGTGTGAAAGCTTAACTAAATTTGATATTGTGACTCATGAATCATTGTTCAATCAACTACTGGTGAAGTCGAGAAGAACTGAATGCTAACTTACTGATAATGTAACTTGAATACAAGTTAGATGTCAATTGTCTCTTCCACTTGTCCAACCATCTTGATATCAGATCCACTTGAGATGCCCAAAATTTATGGATCATGACTATTATGTTCAACTTCAATAACTTTTTGTAGTGGCCCCCACCTTTTTTTATGTTATGCGCTCCAAGAGTGCATTTTCAGAATTCTCATAGCACACTCCATGTTTTTCTTGTGATATGCATTGCAAGAGTGTGTTTCTAGAACTCTTGTAGCACACTCCT
Source organism: Pseudotsuga menziesii (assembly GCA_001517045.1). NCBI lineage: Eukaryota > Viridiplantae > Streptophyta > Pinopsida > Pinales > Pinaceae > Pseudotsuga > Pseudotsuga menziesii. Next base: position 571,874 of record LPNX010386007.1, on the reverse strand, counting down.
TGTTTTTAATAAGATATGTGTTGCAAGAGTTCTAGAAACAACCAAAGTTTTAGGATTCATACCAACACACTTGGTTTCCTTCCTTAGGGATAAAAAACTATTTATTTTCCCTCTTTTATGCATGATATCCATCCACACATGTGTCCACAACCTTCCATCCTAATTCCAAACCATTAAAGAAAATTGAACTCTATTGGTAATCCTAATGTTGGTACTTTGCGTGAGTAGGGTCCATGTGGTATATTACCTTTACTGAGCAATATACCTCTTCCTTCCTACTAACCACACTTCTCGTTCTTTTAATACCCCAGTGGTACGAGTACACACCTTTATGAGTAGTAGGTACCCATTTCTCAAAATTAGGGATTGTTTTTTAGGAAACCCTAGATATCCAAAATGTAAACATGTCGATCTACATCTAGTCAAAACAAAGGTTGGAATGTGAGAAAGGTATCACTCCCTTTGAGAATCCACTTCAACCAAAAGCTTTAGATTTCTCCTTGGCGTTTGTCCCTTTTTGACAAGTTGCAATTCTTCTTTGAGTGCCATGTTTTGTGCCTGTAATGATGTGTTTCTTCTATATAAATTTTGTACCGGTTGTATGAGGGGAAATCCTCTTATCAATATCCTTTTAGTATCATATAGAATTCCTTCTATCATATGTAGCTCTTTTTTAGCTTCCTCTTGTACCTTCTGCTTTCTTCTTCAACCCACACCTTTTCTTCCCTAGCCTCTTTTAGTTGTGCCTTCAATTTGTTAACTTCATACTTTGTACCTTTCAATTGGGCCTTTAACTAGTTATTCTTAGACTTTTACTCATCTCCATTTGTATATCGTTGGGTCTCTTTAGAATTATCCTTCATATGGCCAATTTTAGATTCTACATCATCTCTCTGTATGGAGGTTTGTGTTTCATGTGTTTCTCCTTTGTCCAACTGAAAAGGAGACTCGAGGAGAGTGTGAGGGGGAGATTCAATGTTATATGCAAGTGTTTCCTCACCTGTGGGAACCAAATTTTTATCTTTTGAGATGTTCCATGGTTTTCTGGGCATTGTTTTCTGAGTCACCTCAGGTGTGAACTTCAATTTTTCCCCTTTTACTTTTTCCTTCTCCTTCTAGACGTATGGACCTCTTTTTCCTTTTCCTGGCCTCTTCTCTGTCTGGACAAGTGTTTCTTATTATTCCTCCTTCCCATTTCCCTTATCAGAAACACTTTTCTTTCCCTTTGCAACCTTAGTTGGCCTCTCAACTACTTGGACTGGCATTTCTTATTCTGGTTCCTTCCTCTTCCCCTTGTCATGAATGACTACCTTAACTAATGTTGATTTCATGGATTTAGGTTCATACACAACTAAGAAGAGGAAATTATTCCATTCTCTCCATAACTTCTTCAATCCATATAGCAATAGCATATTTATGAGGCCAAAATGGAAAATGTAGGGATCTATTTCCTGGCCTTGTGGCTGTGCTTTCTCCACCATATTTCCCATGCTTCTGTAAAAATAATAGGGTATGTCTAGAGGCATCTGCCCTATGAAATGAAGCAGTAACCTAAAATGGGAGATCTCCATACTTCTATGTAATCCAGCCTTGGGAACCCCATAGGTTAAATTTGCCCCTTTATGTTCATCTTTCAAAAAATGGTCACACACTATCATTTGGAACTTGGTAACCTTGAACCACTACTATCCTCATCTTCGTATCTCAGTCACAAATTGTATGGAGTCTACAATGAGCTCCATCACCAAAGGGCCTACTTTGGTCTTCCTACCATCAAAATTTAATACAAATATCAAGCCACCTTTTTTTGATACCCATACAATTTCTCACAGAACCTCAAATATCACATGTGATGGAAGAAATGTCGAGCAATAGGTTTTGTATTTATCCATTCTATGCCTTAGGGTTCAAAATGCACCAGGGCCCCACCTTCTTGATTTTATTCTTAACAACTGCTTTCTCCATGTCACTTCTTGGTCCTTCTGTGGTTGTTGGTCTAGACAACTGTTACATTTTTTAAAAACACCAGGTTTATTAATGCGTTAAAAACATTTCCTAGTTAGCACTCTAACTTGGTGATGATGAGGGGACCGACTCTACAAACTAGTGTAAACAACATTTGGGGTGACAATTGATGGATATGACTCAACCCCACTCTAACTGGTAGGTTTAACAACTCAAGTGGCGGTTGTAACATGACTTGATCCAAACTGATAAGGTTAACTACATATGTTGGCATTTGTGACATGATTTCATGCTGACTGAAAAGATTAACAACTCATGATTTCATTTTACAAACTCTATCAATGCCTATAGTTTAGAATCACGCTTTAATGCCACAAGACTTTTGAAACTTTTGTAGCGCCCTTAGTGTAAGTATTTTTTTGGCGCTACAGGAGTGGGTAACACATATCACATTTCTTGGGGATAAAATAGTATAGGGTGCAGGTTTTGGATTTAGACTTATATGACCATGGAAATCACCTTAACCCCTTTCCTAAGCTCTTAATTAGATATGGCTAGGACTTCCAAAACATAAAAATGAAAAAACACATTTTGCAATGTGGATGACACTTGACTTAAAAATAAAAGAAACCTAACCTAGACTACCTCAAGGAGTCAATGAGAACTGTGAGTTAGGATATCACACCACTTGTGCATGCTTAGGTGCTAACACATGATATGACTTAGTTATCACTTGAATCATCTATGTGCCAGAACACGTGGTATTTTTAAGTACTAACACATGATATGAATTAGTGCTTTGTTGGACTTCCTTTTTCTATCCTATGCTGCCAAACATTAAATTTCGGTGTTGGGAATGTCTCCTTCACCTTAGTATCATATTCACTCCCATGAGGAATATTCCACTCTATCATTTCTATCGGCAACAACTCCCAACTCAAATGAAACTCCTTACCCAAATTTTAAGTATTAAGGAAATCTTGAATAAACTCCTCTAACAAACATTTTTCCCAACACATCTTAATACCTCAAGTACAATGTTCATCTACAAACACCACCACCACATGTCACTCATATTTTTTGCAGTTACGAAGCACCTTTCCTTCCAAAAGAAACATAAACAGAGTGATACTTTTCTATCAACAATGGTCGAACATGATGTTATCAAACTCCCTTATCTATAGAAGGAATGGGTAGAGGAAACTATTTCAAACCAACTTTCAAATTGGAAGCTATCCCTTCCAACCCAAATAGGGTTGTCTCTTACAGCTCGTGTTTAATATGTTCTCTTTCAATTGGATGGTTTTGTAATCAAGGAAATGGCTAGGTCTTTTGTGGGTAGATTACAGTTTTTGAGTGTTTTGAAGTGGCGGGATTAGGAGAAAAGTGGTGGGATTAGGCATGGAGTCAATAGGATGGAAAAAATCACAAGGGTGATCATTGATTGGTTGTAGAATTCTCAAGGAAGCAAACGCAAGATAACCAATATTCAATCATATTGCTGAGGGATGGGATAAAAATTGAGGCGAGCAATTCATTAAAGCAGAGCATATCATGATGAATTGTCACTTAAATTTGAAGGAAATGATAACAAAAAAATTGTATGAAAATGTTGAAGTAGAGCATCAAGATAAGGATTAATTATGAATACAATAATCTAATTCAAACATGGAATATAACACATAAAATGGAAAAACTTAGAAAGATACACATCCACAAAGAATAACATAGACTAAGAAACATATACACGTGATTCTCTGGTAAAAAAATTCAGTACGTCTGCATTGATATATTTCATTAAACTTGGAAAACCAACCAGAATACAATATTTGAGAGTTATTTCTCTTAACAAAATAAATCCAAACCCTTATTACATCGAAAACTTGAAAATATTACTAATGTCTATATAGATAATTTTCAACAAACTTTTACAAAAATAGTAAATAAGAAATAATATTTCCACATAAATCAAAATAAGCTTCCAGGTGTCTCAGGTTGCTGGAGCTGCTGGAATTTATTCCTTATATTTAGAAATTGGTCACCACATGTCCTTTATTCATTTCCTTGGTTTAGATTTTTTGTCAAGTGTGCAAGCTTAACTAAAGTTGATATGGTGAGTCATGAATCGTTGTTCAATTAACTATTGGTTAAGTCAAGAATAACTAAATGCTAACTTATTGATAATGTAACTTGAATACAGGTCAGATGTCAATTGTCTCTTCCACTTGTCCAACCATCTTGATATAGATAAGATCCACTTGAGATGTCCAAAATTTATGGATCAGGCGTATTATGTTCAACTTCAATAACTTTATGTAGCACCCCTACCTTTTTTTATGTTATGCGCTGCAAGAGTACGTTTTCATAACTCTCATAGCGCACTCCATGTTTTTCTTATGATATGAATTGCAAGAGTGTGTTTCTAGAACTCTCACAGAGCACTCCTTGTTTTTAATAAGATATGTGCTGCAGGATTTCTAGAAACTACCAAAATTTTAGGCTTCATACCAACACACTTGGGTTCCTTCCTGAGGGCTCAAAAACTATTTATTTTCCCTCTTTTATGCTTGATATCCATCCACACATGTGTCCACAACCTTCCATCTTTCCAAACCATTAAACAAAATTGAACTCTCCTGGTAACCATAATGTTGGTGCTTTGCGTGAGTAGGTTCCGGGTGGTATATTACCTTTATTGATCATACCTCTTCCTTCCTAGTGATTGCACTTCTCGTTATTTAAATACCCCAATGATACAAGTACACACCTTTATGAGTAGTAGGTACCCATTTCTCAAAATTAGGGATTGGTTTTTAGGAAACCATAGATATCCAAAATGTAACCAAGTCGATATACATCTAGTAAAAAGAGTGGTTGGGATTTGAGAAAGGTATCATTCCCTCTGAGAATCCACTTCAACCAAAAGCTTTATATTTCTCCTTGGTGTTTCTCCCTTTTTGACAAGCTGCAATTCTTCTTTGAGTGCCATGTTTTGTGCTTGTAATTATGTGTTTCTTCTATATATATTTTGTACCCGTTGTATGAGGGGGAATGCTCTTATCAATATCCTTTAAGTATCATATAGCATTACTTCTATCATATGTAGCTCTTTTGTCAGCTTCCCCTTGTACCTTCTGCTTTCTTCTTTAACCTGCACCTTTGCTTCCCTAGCCTCTTTTAGTTGTGCCTTCAATTGGTTAATTTCAGAATTCATACCTTTCAATTGGGCATTTAACTAGTTATTCTTATATTTTTTGTCATCTCCATTTGTAGAGGGTTGGGTCTCTTTAGAATGATATTTCATCTGGCCAATTTTAGATTCTACATCATCTCTTTGTATGGATGTTTGGGTTTCATGCGTTTCTCCTTTGTCCAACTGAAAAGAAGACTCAGGGAGAATGTGGGGGGAGCTTCAATGTTAGCTGCAAGTGTTTCCTCACCTGTGGGAACCAACGTTTTAGCTTTTGAGCTGGTCCATGGTTTTATGGGCATTGTTTTTTCAGTCACCTCTGGTGTAAGCATCAATTTTTCCTTCTCCTTCTAGGTGTATGGAGCCTTTTTCCTTTTCCTGATCTCTTCTCTGTCTAGATAAGTGTTTCTTCTTCTTCCTCCTTCCCCTTGACCTTATCAAAAACACTTTTATTTCCCTTTGCAATATTAACTGGCCTCTCATCTACCTAGATTGGCATTTATTATTTTGGTTCCTTCCTCTTCCCCTTGTCATGAATGACTGCCTTAACTGGTGTTGATTTCATGGATTTAGGTTCATACCCAGCCAAGAAGAGGAAATTATTCCATGCTCTCTCTAAATTCTTCAATCCATCTAGTACTAGCATATTTATGAGGCCAAAATGGAAAATGCAGTGATCTATTGTCTGGCCTTGTGACTATGCTTTCTCCACCATCTTTCCCATGCTTTTGTAAAAATAATAGGGTATGTCCATAGGCCTCTTCTCTATGAAATGAAGCAGTAAACTAAAATGGTACTGGTATTCCATATCATATCTCCCTTTTTAAGTAAAAACCTTCTAGATGACGAGTAGGAGATCTCCATACTACTATGTAATCTAAGCCGTAGGAACCCCATAGGTTAAATTTTCTGCTTTTATGTTCATTTTTCAGAAAATTGTCACACACTCTCATCTGGAACTTGGTTACCTTGAACCACAACTCTCCTCATCTTGGTATCTCAGTCGCAAATTTTATGGAGTCTACAATTATCTCAGTCGCAACTTTTATGGAGTCTACAATGACCTCCATCACCAAAGGGCCTACTTTGGTCTTTCTGCCATCAAAATTTAATACAAAATATCGAGCCACATGTTTGTGATACCCCTAAAATTCCTCACATAACCTCAAATATCACATGCAATGGAAGAAATGTCTAGCAATAGGTTTTGTATTTATCCATTCTATGCCTTGGGGTTCAAAATGCACTAGGGCCCCACCCTTCTTTCTTTTCTTCTTAATGAATGCTTGCTCCATGTCACTGCTTGGTCCTTCGGTGGTTATTGGTCTAGACAACTGTTACACTTTTGAAAAACACCATTTTTGTTAATGCGTTAAAAACATTTTCTAGTTAGCACTCTAACTTGGTGATGATGAGGGGATCGACTCTACATACTAGTGTAAACAACCTTTGGGGTGGCTATTGATGGATGTGAGTCAACCCCACTCTAACTGATAGGTTTGAAAACTCAACTGGCGGTTGTAACATGACATCATACCATATGATAAGGTTAACTACATATGTTGGCATTTGTGACATGATTCCACGCCAACTGAAAAGCTTAACAACTCATGATTTCATTTTTACAAACTTTAGGAGCGCCTATAGTTTAGAATCATGCTTTAATGCCACGAGATTTTTGAAACTTTTGTAGCGCTCTTAGTGTAAGTATTTGTTTGGCGCTACAAGAGTGGGTAACACCTATCACCATTTCTTGGGGATAAAAAGGTATGGGGGGCAGGTTTTGGATTTAGACTTATATGACCATGGACATCACCTTAACCCCTTTCCTAGGATCTTAATTAGATATGGCTAGGACTTTCAAAAAATAAAAATAAAAAACACATTTTGCAATGTGGATGACACTTGACTTAAAAATAAAAGAAACCTAACCTAGACTACCTCAGGGAGTCAATGAGGAGCATAAGTTAGGATATCACACCGCTTGTGCATGCTTAAGTTCTAACACATGATATGACTTAGTTATCACCTAAATCATCTTTGTCTGCCAGCACACATGATATTCTTAAGTACTAACACATGATATGAATTAGCGCTATGTTGGACTTCCTTTTTCTGCACTATGCTTCCAAACATTAAATTTTCGTGTTGGGAATGTCTCCTTCACCTTAGTATCATATTCACTCCTATAGATAAGATTCCACTCTATCATTTCTATCGGCAATAATTCCCAACTCAAATGAAACTCCTTACCCAAATTTTAAGTATTAAGGAAATCTTTAATAAACTCCTCTAACAAACATTTTTCCCAACACATCTTAATACCTCGAGTACAATGTTCATCTACAGACAACACCGCCACATGTCATTCATATTTTTTTCAATTATGAACCACCTTTTCTGCCAAAACCTAGGTAGCAAACAACACTTCTAGATTAGTAATATCATAAATCATTACTCCTCTTGTTCCTCTATGTGTCCCATATTTATAGTAAACTTATTTATCCTTTAGTTCATGCGCTCTTATAGCATCTACACGATCTTCTCCCTTACATGGTAGACTAGAGACTTCGTGAATAACATCAACATCCACTGGATATAGTTTTTCCAACCATAAACAAATTCCATGCATTCTACTAAAACAAAATCATATGCAATGTGTGATACTCGACCCATGCCCAAACATGGGGAACATCTAACAAAATCATAATACCCGATTTAAATGTCCTTGCTCACTGTTTAGGAATAAATTTCTTAGTTCCATCTGGCTCCTTAATAATCTTGACATAATTTGAAAACTATAAACTTGGAAAACTATTAGCATCCTATAAATTATAATCCAAAAACTTCATAGAAGGTACCTTACAAAGCAATGCCTCTTTTATATCAACCCTAGTATCCAATTCCACTAACAACATCTCGTCTTCCTTAACTGATTTGGGATTGGTGCATGATGTGTGCATGATTTGTGTAATGTAGATGTTGACTTTTCCACTCAAATATTTACAACCTTCCAACTCTCTATAAATATGCTGTTGATCTCTAATAACTCACCTTACTCACCACTACACTACCCTTCAACAAAACTAAATTATTTCACTTACACTTCACTCACTTTAAACAACATCATTAGTTCAATCATTACATCCTAATCTCATCAATGTGCCTTTCTCCTGTCATAACTTTCGATGAGGCCCATGCAATCTTTCTAATCCACCTTTTCAGTACATGTTCTATCCTTCTGATCTAACAATCATTACCTAAGTTGTTTGTATCCCAATATTCTAACATAACTATGATCATTTCCATGAATGTGACAACCCACTAGAAATTATACTTACTTTATTTAGATTTCAAATTCAGCTACGTGCACAAACTTTTTAACTAACCAACATCATCACCCATAAATATAAATAACACATGTTTTGTCCTCTACCTATATACTCAAACTATTATGTACATCATTTCCAATCATACTTAGCTATCACTCTTCTGACCCCTGCATGCCATAATATGCTTTAATTCTATTTCCATTTATCATACTTTTTAAAGGATCTTCTTATAACTTATATAACTTAACTGCACCTGCTTTAGTGATGTATGTAATTCAAAATGGCCCCATCCATCTATTGTGCAAATTCCCATGATGTTTAATGTACCTACTATCATACAACAATACCAATGATCATGGTTCCAATTCTATCCTATAAATATTTTTATTGTTCCAATCCTTTTGCTTGCTCTTTTCCACTTGTTTATTAAGTATTCAATCTTCTTATAATTCCATTCATTCATTCATTCTGTTCTGAACTTATTCTTCGCCAGTCATATTCATAGCCAATGTAATGCGCAAGCTAGGCACAACAAACTCAACAATCACCACTGCTTCATTACTATAAATAAATAAAAAGGGTGAAAATTTGGTCAAACTTTTACAATGGTAATGATAATCCCACACTATTGTTGGTATCCTTTGATCCCATTTATCATTCTCTACATTGTATACCTTTGTTAATGCATGTTCCAACAGTTTGTTGAAAGTTTATGCTATTCCATTTTCTTGAGGATGTTATGGTGTACTCTTCTAGTGATATATAGCAAATTCATGCGTCAATGTCCTAATAGTTACTCTTCTACTATATTTACCTTATGAGAACCCGAGAATCCATTTGTAAAGGAAGATGCTTCTCTTCATCCCATATTTTCTAACACTTCATCCATGAATGGGGTGGGGAATGGGTCATGTATGCATGATGTGTTCAAATCCCTCAAATATTTCATTTATTGAATGTTTAACTTATTAGGTTCTTATTCTTCAGGTCCTTCTTCAACAATCTTCCAACAATGAAACAATTCATTCATTCAAACAATTTTTGTATGTGTTGCAGAAATTACTTTATGTGAAATGACAGGGCATTTTTCATAAAATACCGATTTTTTAATCCTATGCAATATATACTTCAATCCTGTGTTACATGATGAAAAACTAAAAACATCACAAAATTGATTTCCCATCTCTTTCTAATCAATCAGTTGCGTCCTCAATTCTCCTTGCACATACCGATTCCTTGGTAATGTATCTAATGTACAAATGAACCAATGAACCTATTGTTCTAGAGGAACATTTCTCTCCTTCCACCTCTTCTCGCAAAACCATAAGTGTTCTATTGGATCATAAGTTCCTTTATACTGATTTTGCAATTCTTTCTCTAATACTGGATGAAATCTAATATTAATGTTCTACGTTTTTTTCTATTATCTATCTAACCTTTTCTTATGAGAATCCCATCATCATGTAGGAATATATTTTAATATTACATCCATCGCTTGAAACCTCATAGGTTATAGTACTTTTTCTTCCATCTATTTTACAAATTCTTCTACCACTCCTATCCCATAAAAATATGGAGGATCACATAGTTATGTTCCTATCAATTGCACAAATTTAACAACCCTTGCACATCTTCGACTTGAATCCTTATACAATCTTTTCTATCATATCTCATGTTGGTAAAAATATATGTTAAATTAATTTCCAATATTAAATTGTCAACCCAGGGCTTGTAAGCTTCGAGGTACAAGCACTATATGTGCAGGGTCAAAGCTTAAACTAGTCTACCAATAAATGCAATAAACAAAACAAGAAAAATACTATAGCTCAACACCTAAGGAAGACGGCTCTTATTGAGTGATCATATCTCACAAATTAGGTCATTAATCTATACATCGGTGAGAGCGTACGAATTGAATTTGTTGTATGGAAAATCAATTGTAAAGAATGTAAAATACATAAATCAAACTAGATTACAGAGTTCAAATTAACTTTAAAAATTAATTGCAAATTACAAATGTCAAACTAATTCTAAATTACAAATTAAATCAAATAACAACTATAAAATTTATTCTAATGTATAACTTTTTTAGCTTAATCAAATTAAATAAAACACATAATTTATCATCTAATTTGAAAATCAAATATACATTGCAAATGAGATCCCTATTTTACTAATCATAACAACCAAATTATTCTAACTTAATTAACAATAAAATTATACATCTAAATTTCTAACCTAATTTACAATAGAATTAAAACACCTACTTTATCAAGGTTAAAAGAAAACACACACTATGAAGACATAAACATCTAAAACTAAAATTCTTTAAAATCTACATTTTTAAAGTAATAAACATCTAAATAAGAAAACTTTTAAATTTAACTTTTAAATAACTATATATTATAATCACTAACTAAAATGATTAAACTACAAATACAAATTATAAACTAATTAATCTAAATTACAACATGTATTTAGCTTAGTATGGATGCTAAATTTATATTCAACATGTACCCACCCAAAACTCAGACCTGCATTCAAACCAACATTCAGACCTACATTCAAACCAACATTCAGACCTGCATTCAAACCTATGTTCAGATAATTTATTAGGAATAATATGAAAAAAAATTGCAAATAAAAGAAAACTACAATCCACAGGATGGCCAATTCCTGGCAATTTCACACAAACAATATGTACACAGAACTTGCTTTCCAGAAACCAATTCTCATTGAAGAGAGATTGAACTACAAAATAATCAGTTCAATTTACAAAATCAAAATCTTCACTATCTGATTATTATCATTCTCATCCATATGCATCTCTATTTATACAAGAAAATAATGAGCTTCTGAATTGTTTTGGTTTAGCCATTTAACATTGTCTTATTCATAGTTCCTTTTATTGAAAAATAAAACAAAATGTGAATTTGCACTAATATTTAAGCTAAACATGCAACTTTTTATTTATATACATCTTTTCTTATACTAAATAAAGAAAGAAAACATTATTCAAGTATATGATCTCTTCCAATGTTACCAAGTGTGAAGTAAGATGAAAAATATACCTTTATCCACATATGAGGGTTATTGCAGTGATTACCTGAGTATGGAGCACCAACCAACTTACTTGTTTCTGCATCATAAGGTTTCGAAAGAAGGTGTTGATTTATTTGTAACTTTGGAATGTATTCACTTGTATATCTTATGTATTGTACCCCGATGTTTATTCCGGGAAGTATCTGTAATGTAATTGAGTCATGTCATGCCCCGATGTTCCTATTGGGAGATTCAATAATGTAAACAAGTCATGTAAAGTCATTGAGGTTAACCCTCTGTAAGTCAGGGCAATAGTCCCCACAATTGAGTCAAGGTTAACCCTCCTTATCGATCAAGGGAAAATTCCCCACAATTGTGGGGCACTAGGGTTATTAGACTCTCCTAGAGAAGTCGACCCTGGTGAGTTAATGTCAAGTCGGGTCATTAGTACCCTAGTTGTGGTTACTCGAGCCTACATAACTGAGTTAGGATTACTTGAGCCTACATAACTAGGTTAAAGGTTAAGTGAATGAAAGAATATAAATAGAGAGTGAGACTCTCTATTTATTACATACACACTCACTCAACTACGGCGCATGAGTGAGAGAGAAGAAGCTGGGATCAGAGAAAGAGACTACTGTTGTCAGAGATCATATTTATGTTTTCAGGTTTTACTTTTTCTATTGGTGCTCATTCTATCTCTAATAAACTTGCATGGTTTTCTCCTTTATGGTTTCCCCGAGGAAAATTCTGTGTATCTCTTGTCTCTTGTGTTTATTATTGTGCATGTTATTCTCTCAGATACGATCCTAAGATCATATTGCTTAAATGATAAAAATCTAACATGGTATCAGAGCTAACCTGAGAAGAAGACACTGTGTAGATGCGGAAGCTAGGGATTCTTAATTTTTGGTTCTCTCTCCACAATACCTTAGCAAAAGAAGGTTAGGCTAACTCTCCATTGAAGGGCGCATCTTTTTGTCGAAGCAGAATTTTATTCCGAGCATTTTCAGTTTTTGGTGCAAGAAATTAGGGCTTTTTACAGAAGAGGATTTTTTTAGTGATCCCAGCATAGGATTAATCTCCTCATCAAAATCAAAGTTTAGAGACCTGGGTCAATATTTTTGGTTGGGTAAAACTTTGGGAAAGTCAAACCCTAATTTGACCCCGATCCGAAAAAACCCTAAATACTAAAATTGATAAGTTTTGGTAAATTTTCTATATCTTGAGATTTAAGAGGTCTCAAAGGCCACAAATTTCATAGGTTGAATATAAATTCCTTATCTACATTGTATCCAATTTTTAGCCTCATATTCGATATATTATAGGAGATATGATTCCTGCAAGTTAGGGTTCCAGCCTCTTCCAGGATTCATCCTTAAACAGGACACTTGGAGATAATTGCTATATCTCGGGATGCCAAGGTCCAAATGAAATTTCTCAATATGTTCCAAAAATAGAATAGATTTTACTTTCTGTGGTACAAGTTTCATATCCCGAATATGAAACAGTGACATGTGGAAGTCCGTACAACTTCGCTATGTTGAACAGTCCTAAAACAGGTCACCTTGGGAAAACGATCATAAGTCCCAATTGGTTAAACTAATTCTAATGAAACCTATGGTTTTGGAACAAGGACATATGAGGATACCTCATTAAAAAATTTCAGACATAGAGGAGTAGTACGTTTGGAGATACCGCAGAAATAGTATCAGGAATTTCTGCATAAGAAATTGGTAAACTAGGGCCTCCTGTTCCGGGAGCTTCCCTCCACTATTTTCAGAAAAGGAGTACATTGGATAGCTCACCTTGAAGAGGTATATATTTATATCCAATAAGATCTGAAATATTTCAAGTTTTTAAAAATAGGGTTTCTCTGACAAACCCTAGATCAACTAGCTTCGGAACCAGGACAGACAACTCAAATCAGTAAGATCTAATCTTTTGCTATTTTCATTTGAGGTTCTCATTTCAAAGTGATCTATCACATCAGCTTGATGATAAGCTTGGTGAAGTTGACAACTTCCAAGCATGGAAGTATATGATCTCTCTGAAGAATATGAATTGGACACCTACACAAGTAGAGAGGTTCCAGTTCCAGAGGGAGATGAGGCTAAAATCCTTACACAAGAAGATCATTGTTGATTCAATCACGGATCACCTTATACCACAAGTGTCTTCCCTAAAGACACCTAAAGAGATATTTGATTCCTTGACCAAGCTATTTAAAGGGAAGAACATAAATCAGAAGATGACTTCAAGGAACCAGTTGAAGAATGTGAAGATACAGAATGTTGAGACCATACAGTCATACTTTACAAGGGTCTCTCAAATCAAAGAACAACCTGAAGAAGTAGAAGAAGAAGTGGAGAATGCAGAAGTGGTGATAACCACCTTGAATGGCCTCCCATGATCATGGGATTCATTCATTCAAGTAATGTGTTCCAAAAGGAAGTGATTACTTTCAGCAGACTCTGGAAAGAGCGTACAAAAGAAGAAGCTCGACTCATAATAAGAGAAGAGGAAAGGGGAGCAACTGAATATCAAGCTCTCACAATGCAAAGAAGATCCCTCAAGCGATGAGGAATATGAAGGACTCAATTCTTGAAGAGCCTTTTATCCATCTTGAACATTTGGATAAGAAATGATGATGTCATGAATGAAGAAGATGATGAAGCAAAAGGCTCAAGAAGGAGTCTACCCATGAAACAAATAAAGATAAGTATTCAATTGTCATTTCATGATATTGTTTTGTTGTGCATTTGTTTATATTCAGTTAATGTATTATGCATGATAGAATGTTTGCATTAATGACAGTATACTACTAATAAGCATGTGATGGGTAAGTAGCTCATGGTGCTATACAACTCTCCATTTCTACTTATCTAGAATGAAACCTCTTTGCTGACATATTGGATTAGTGCACAATCTCAATGTTGTCCTGGTAGAGATGGAAGGCATCTAGAAAATTTTCCGTGAGATATGGATGAATGTTGTATTGGCTAAAATAGTTGCATGATCATATATTTATGCATAAGAATTTTCCATTATGAATATACCTTATGAAATGTTTCTAAACATACAACTAATGCATTTGACTTGTAGGAAAGATCGCGTACAATCACCTACAAGCAAAGAAGGATGAGACTTGTTCTGAAGAACAAGTGACGAAAATTCAACAAAGAATCCAAGATGAAGAATAATATGACGATACTTTCAAAGAAGAGATCTCAGACACAGTGCAGCTATGTAACACTATTGAGTGACATCATTGATGAAGAACCTTCCAAGAAGTAGCTAAGAATAAAGGGAAGGAGTGTACCAGTTCAAGAAGAATGATGTCTAGGATGCAATATCAAGACCTGAAGAGAAGTTCGTAGTTCCATCATGCAGTAGATGGAAACATCATGGGATACAAGGCAAGATTTGTAGCATGAGGCATAGACTATGAAGAGACATTTGCAGCCACTAGAAATACACATGACATGTAGAATCATGTGTGCAAATGAAAGAAGGCCTTGTACGAGCTCAGAAGACACCCATGGGATAACACATACATGAGGAGCTTGAAGATCACCTAGAGTGATGAAGATATTAACCTTTGCTACAGGTTGAAGATGAAAGCCTATAGATGATGACAAGCTCACAGATGGGTGCAAGAAGAAATTTTGAAAAGGTTCAAGATAGAGGATCTTGGTATCCAGTGACCCTAGATGGATACATAGAATATTAGTAGCAGAGGAAGCTACTTGTCACTCCAGTACAGAATGTTTCAATGCATAGAGTATGAAAGACAGAGGGAGAATGATGCTTCGCTTCAGAGGGAGTGACTGTAGAAGATCCTGAGGTTCGACATGGTACGATAGGATGGACAGATTACTGATGACTCTAGGATTTACTGAGAGTAAAGTGGATTCCAAACTTTGCTTCAAGGTTGAAGGCGGAAGACCAGTGATGCTCTTGTTATATGTCAATGACTTGTTCCTGATAGAAAAGAGGAACTCATTAAATTTGCAAGAAGGAGACTTGATGCTAAGTTCAAGATGAAGGACTTGGATATGATGCACTACTTTCTAGGCATGGAGGTGTGGCAGAATATCCATGGGACAAGGGAGGTATGAAGTAGAGATCCTGAAGAGGTTCGGGATGATGGACCGCAAGGCCATGGCCACACCTATGGCATCGAACCTGAAGCTATTGAGTGATGCTTCATTAGACTCGGTTGATGCCATGATGTATCATCAAATAATTTGTTCCTTGATGTACCTGATGAATACGAGACTGGATATTTTATTTGTTGTGAACACATTGAGACATGTTCACCTGATGGTTGCAAAGCATGCAGTGAGGTACCTGAAGGGTACAGTTGATTATGGGCTCAAGTATGAGGTGAATCCTAAGATTAACATGGAAGGTTATGTTGATTCAAATTGGGCAGGCAGTGCCATCGATAGAAAGAGCACTTAAGGGTGCTGCTTCAGTATGGGATCAGGTATGATCTATTGGTTTAGCAGGAAACAATCTTGTGTGGCACTAAGTACAGCTAGAGCAGAGTATGTTGTAGCTTGTTTAGCTATTTGTGAGGCAGTAAGGCCGAGGAAGCTACTGTATGATTTATTTGATCTCCAGTTGGATGCTACTCATATATATTGCGACAACCAGAGTTGTGTGAAGTTGTATGAGAACCCGATGTTCCATCACAAGTTGAAGCATATCGAGATCAAATATCACTATATCAGGGATATGGTGTAGAAAGGAGCAATGAAGCTCCAGTATGTTGCGATGGATGAACAGATAACTGATGTGTTGACTAATCCATTGGCCAGAGTGAAGTTTGAGTACTTCAGGGAGAAGCTTGGTGTTCTCCAGATCGAGGTTCCCTCCAAGGGGAAGTGATGAGTCCATGAGCCACTCTGAGGTGACTGTGGGATGTGTTCCCACATGATCAGATATAAGCGCTGAAGGCCATTCTCTGGGAGAATGGAGGCACCTGGTCAGTTACCAGGAATAATAAGCCTGGAGATGAGGGCCATCATGATTTGACTATGGGATGTGTTCCCACATGATCAGATGTAAGTGCAGGGTCATTCTAATGTGACTGTGGCTGGATGTGTTCCCACATGATCAGATGTAAGTGCAGAGCCATTCTGATGTGACTGTGGGATGTGTTCCCACATGATAAGATATAAGTGCAGAGCCATTTTGAGGATACTATGGGATGTGTTCCCACATGATCAGATATAAGTGTTGAGCCCTTCTAGCATGGATGCGGGATGTGTTCCCCACATGGCTAGATATAAGTGTTGAGCCCTTTTGACATGGTTCTTGGATGTGTTCCTCCAATGGTTAGATATAAGTGTTGAGCCCTTCTGACATGGTTCTTGGATGTGTTCCTCCCATGGTCAGATATAAGTGTTAAGCCCTTCTAACATGGTTCTTGGATGTGTTCCTCGCATGGTCAGATATAAGTGTTGAGCCCTTCTGACATGGTTCTTGGATGTGTTCCTCCCATGGTCAGATATAAGTGATGAGCCTTTCCGATATCGATCTTGTATGTGTTCCTCCCATGATCCGATGTGAGTGCTAAGCCTTTCTGGTATGGTTCTTGGATGTGTTCCTCCCATGATCGGATGTGAGTGTTGGGCCTTTATGACATGGTTCTTGGATGTGTTCCTCCCATGGTCAGATGTGAGTGTTGGACGTGCCTTTCTAACATGGTTGTTGGATGTGCTCCTCTCATGGTCAGATGTGAGTGATGGGTGGGCCATTCTGACTTAGGGTCAGATATAAGCGCTGAAGAATACCTACATGGAGGCTAGGCCTACAACCATCATGAAAAAGGGTTGGCTCTGGAGTCTGTAGAACTTCTTATGACGAGAAGAATCGAGAGATAGCACCAGTAATGATGACCCGACGATGATCCAAATCAAGTGATGATCCAGATCCAGTGATGATGATCCAGTAGTGATGATCCAGATCCAGTGATGATGATCCAGCAGTAATGATCCAGATCGAGTGATGATCTAGATCTAGTGATGATGATCCAGATCGAGTGATGATCCAGATCCAGTAATGAAGATGACTTGAAGATGAATATGACGAGAACTCAATGATGATCCAGTGGATACAGAGAAGAAGACTTGTGCTGATAAATTGTGTCAAGAGAATACCTTCCTAGTTAAGAGGGAGTGTTGATGTATTTGTAACTTCAGAATGTATTCACTTGTATATCTTATGTATTGTACCCCGATGTTTATTCTAGGAAGTATCTGTAATGTAATTAAGTCATGTCATGCCCTGATGTTCCTATAGGGAGATTCAATAATGTAAACAAGTCATGTAAAGCCATTGAGGTTAACCCTCCATTATAAGTCGGGGAAATAGTCCCCACAATTGAGTCAAGTTTAACCCTCCTTATTGATCAAGGGAAAATTCCCCACAGTTGTGGGGCACTAGGATTATTAGAATCTCCTAGAGAAGTCGACCCTGGTGAGTTAATGTCAAGTCGAGTCATTAGTACCCTAGTTGTGGTTACTCGAGCCTACATAACTGATTTAGGGCTACTCGAGCCTACATAACTAGGTTAAAGGTTAAGTGAATGAAAGAATATAAATAGAGAGTGAGACTCTCTATTTAATATATACACACTCACTCAACTGGAGCACATGAGTGAGAGAGAAGAAGCTGGGATCAGAGAAAGAGACAACTGCTATCGGAGATCATCTTTATGTTTTTGGGTTTTACTTTTACTATTGGTGCTCATTCTATCTCTAAGGAAGTTGCGGGGTTTTCTCCTTTATGGTTTCCCCAAGGAAAATTCTTTGTGTCTCTTGTCTCTTGTGTTTATTGATGTGCATGTTATTCTCTCAGATAAGATCCTAAGACCATATTGCTTAAATGATAAAAATATAACAGAAGGAATGGTATTGAGTCCTCGTTGCTTTTTGGAACCAACCCTCGATGAAATCCTGATACTCACCTTCCTTCCTCAAGCCATGTGGATCATCTTATTTTGAATGTTCAATTGCTTGACTACAGGAAGGATCCGTTGATATATATGTAGAGAACTCTTCAATTTCAGGTCGCTCTTCGTCGAATGTAGCCTCCAAGTTTCCAGTTCCCTTGGTAGATTAGAAAGGAGAGTTCGTTTGTATCTCATGGGGTTGTGGTTCTTCTATGATTTCTGGAGAGGTAGATAAATTCTTGACTTCTGTCAAGATGTGTTCTTCTTGAGACGAAGAAATTGAGATCACAGTTGCTGCTAGGAGTTGAGAGAGTTTTCTCAAACTGATGATCACTTTTGAATCCATTTTGTAGGTTCATGGATCCTACTTCACACATGGATTAGTGTCTAGGGTTCTTACAACTCCCAAATAGATAGAAATATATATTAATGATTTGAATAGAAAAACTACCTACACAATTATACTCCTAAATCAACTCTTTGCAAACCAAAGGAAAAACTGATTCTAAAAACTAGTTGCAAAATTGAAAAATACACCAAAGATATATATATAAGATAAACACACTTGTTACAAAGATATAAAAACCCACACCTACATTGGCATGTTGGCTACATAAAACTAGATTGCGAGAAAGTAAACAAACTCAACTTTGTATAAGAAAAACACACTTGCAGAAAAACAAAACAAACTTTGGGAATTAATTTAAACACTCCGATTGAAAAACAAATAAGAAAATCAATGGGAAAGAAATAACACTCTTGCAAAAAAATGGAACAACAAGGTTTTGGGGCGACCCACTAAAGTGGATGCGTCAGGCTACTACACTATAGAAATCACGTAGTGAAGTCATCTTTGTGTCTTATCGTTTCCCCTCCCCCTTGCTATGTAATGTAAATGCAACCTATCTAACTACATTTCAACCCCTTTAGCACCTCCCCAGTAACGACGCCAAAATGTTGGTAAAATTATATGTTAATTAATTTCCAGTATTAAATTGTCAACCTGGGGCTTGTAAGCTTCGAGGTACAAGCACTATATATGCGAGGTCAAAGCTTAAACTAGTATACCGACAGATGCAATAAACAAAACATGAAAACTACTATAGCTCAACACTTAAGGAAGAAACCTCTTATTAAGTGACCATATCTCACGAGTTAGGTCATTAATATATACATCGGTGAGAGCACAAGAATTGAATTTGTCGTATAGAAAATCAGTTGTAAAGAATGTAAAATACAGAAATCAAACTAGATGACATAGTTCAAATTAACTTTAAAAATTAATTACAAATTACAAATGTCAAACTAATTCTAAATTACAAATTAAATCAAATAACAACTATACAATTTATTCTAATGTATAACTTTTTTAGTTTAATGAAATTAAATAAAGGAGGTAATTTATCATCTAATTTGAAAAGCAAATAAACATTGCAAATTAAATCCTTATTTTACTAATCATAACAACCAAATTATTACTTAATTAACAATAAAATTATATATCTAAATTATTTTCTAACCTAATTTACACTAAAATTAAAGCACCTACTTTATCAAGGTTAACAGAAAACACACACCTTAAAGACATAAACATCTAAAACTAAAATGCTTTAAAATCTACATTTTTAAACTAATAAACATCTAAACAAGAAAACTTTTAAATTTAAATTTTAAATAACTATATATATAATCACCAACTAAAATGATTAAACTTCCAATACAAATTATAAACTAACTAATCTAAATTACAATAGATAAATTTCAAACTTAAAACACAACTATTAAACATAACTATTAGGATGTAAATGCTATCAATTAAATCAGCATTAACATATAAAAGCAAAAAAATTTATTAAAATAAAATTTGTTCTAATTCTTTAATTCTTTACTCCAAAATAACCATCTGAAAATCAATTGTGCACAACTTAGTATGGACGCTAAATTTATATTGAGCCATCATGCGCACAACTTAGTATGGACGCTAAATTTATATTGAGCCATCATACGTTTGAATTCAAAATTCAACCTGTACTCAAGCCTACATTCAGACCTATGTTTGGATAATTTATTTGGAATAATATGAAAATGAAATTGCAAATAAAATAAAACTACAATTCACAAGATGGTCAATTCCTCGGTATTCACACAAACAATATGTACACAGAACTTGCTTTCCGAAAACCAACCAATTCTCATTGAACAGAGAGTGAACGACAAAATGATTAGCTGAATTTACAAAATCAAAATCTTCACTGAGTGATTATTATCATTTTGATGTTTTAAAGTTAATAAAATTTAAACATTTATTCACATTGCAATATTATCAATAGTTTAAATAATAAGTATTTTCCATTTATTTAAATTTCCATGATGTTTATTCATTTGTGTATTTTAAAGTTAAAACAAATTTTATTAAAATGGATTAGTATGTATTAAATAATAATAATCTTTTAAATTAGTATTTTATTAATTTTGTTTATTTGCATATTTGTTTACATTTAAAATACTATTAGAGACTGATTATTAACTCAAGGCTTTAATTTGCGAGTGCAGGATCAATAGGACTAACAAAAACTAGGAGACAAAGATAAATCATTTTCTCAACAGAATAAGTCAAACTAGTAAACCAATAAGAAACATGCTATCAAACCCAATGCGGAACTTACGGTCGATTGGAGTATCATAAGAAAAGGTTGTTTGCGCAATATTCCATAGAAAATAATCAATTAGACTTCTTTTAAGTTTGATAGTTTTAATTAAATAAAATAAAGTAAAGGATAGCTTTATTAAACATATATGTACTAAATTATGGGTGCATGAGATAGGAAAGTAGTGAAAATGAAGTCATGAAAATGGACAATTTTCAGAGCCCAACATATCCATTGGTTCTTATGAATCTGTATCAAACGAATAGATACAATGCCAATTAATCTCCCCATTAGCTATAGGATTTACATAATCCTTCTTCCTCTTGGTGATTGTAGATGTTTTTTATTCCTCCATCCTCCATGATGTCTCTTACTAGTCATATATATCTTTCCCCCTCCTTTGTATCTAACAGAGAAATCACTCTTGTTTCTTCTGACTCAAAGGACATAATCCTTTGATTTAAATTCAAAATCGCATCATTCTCAAAGGGACAAACAATACCAAACAATGCCAAGTAAGGATCTGATCCATCTAGAATTTCAATCACTACATAGTATTCTATGGTTTTAATCCCATCAATATCAACCTCAACATATTTAATTCTATTTACTATATATACTCTAGATTGATTTTCCAACCTCAATCGAATAGGGGACCATACCAGTTTAGGTTTCCCCGTCACTTCCTAATATTTCTTTGGCAATATTTTCACATCAAATCCTAGATCTAAGATGACATCATACATATCATATCTCCTCAATTCAAATTTCATCTTAGAATCCCTTCATGTTCTTCTTCTTTTCCCAACTCGCTACACTTTCCTCTCTTGTAATGGCACAACTATAGGAATCTCTACTTCTTTCATGGCCATAATATTTGTAAGAATTTGTGTCAATTTCTTAGTTACATAAAAATCATTCAATACCCTAACAAAACAATGAAGGAATTCACTAACTCTACTTTTAGACTCAGTATCTGTGCACCTTTGAGTTTCTTCCACCGCTTCATGTTCCTCATGCATGAATTGTCTATGTTGCACAACATCAAACTTAGGAAACAATTTCATTTCTCTCTCGATCTTATCTTCTAACATATTCTCAACATAACCTTTCTTACCACGATATTATCCTGTTCTTGTGCCCCCTCTAGTCACAATTTGTACATTTACAAGTTCCTTTGTATTTTGATTGTTGTACAGTTCTATTGTTACCATGTTACAAAGTTGTATTATCTTCCCATTTAGTATCAAATCTGGACATTCTTCTATATTGTATTATGCACTGTGACAATATCCACATAAAGCTCTAGGATTTGTACACAACCACTCTATAGGGCTTGATTCTCCGTAGTTGAAGCAAATAGGTTGTTTTCAACCTCCTTCAAATCCTTGTCCTTGGCCTTTGAAACCCCCTCAAAATAGACCACCTATTCCTACTCCAGTGTTCTCTTTAGTCCCTACACTCGATGAGAATCAACTAAATGCTCTTTCATCAACTATAAGGCATGGAATCCATTAACATAATGCTCAACCAATTTACAAAAATTGCAGAAAGGGGTATAGTTGTGGTTTGATACTTCTACAACATAGGACAATGGGGAGGTGCATGCACCCATTTCTTACAAATTTCACACCATTCCTATTGGGGATGTGGGGAACGGATTTGGAGAACCATTAGCTACATAATTTTCCATCACAAAACATTTATTTTGGTGGTGTCCTTCTACGTGGAAGAGTGTACACCAAATAGTTTCATGCACTTCTTTCCATTTTTATATCTCTTGCAACTCTGTTGTTAATGTAGCAAGTTGAGATTGTACATATGCCATACCTATTGAAGATTCTCCATTTGGGGTATACTCCAATTGCATCACAATTTCTAATGCATTAGACTGTGTGAGAACCTTTTGTTGTGTTAACGGAACCCGTATATGTGACAACAATCTACAGTAAACTACTCTTGATGTTACACATTTTGAATCTGAAATGAGAACTTATCCTACAAGATTTTGAATATTTGATCGTAGTCTCATATTGTTTCATCGGGATACTTCTTTATCTCTTTTATTTATGTTATACATTAAGACTCCAACTTAGGTTTCTGAAACTCTTTCAACAATTCCTACTTAATATCATCCTATGATTGAGAAACTCTTGGCTTAGTTGTACTATTATACTTCATATACCAAGTTAGCGCGTGATCTCTCAATTTCATTTCCATCTACTCTATATTTTCTTTCTCATTATATACTTTCTTCATATCCTACACCACGTATCACAAGTAAACCAATGTTATTTTCATCATCCATTGCAGTCCCACGAAAGACCAAAAGTCTCAAAATCAATTAGTCATAAATATTTACATGTTCAACCTTCTAATCACTTTTCCACTTATACTATGATCTCCTACTCCTTGTAATATTTTCTGTAGAATACTCTTAACTTCTGCTTCCACTAAAATTTCTACTGTTTTTTGAAAAACACTCGGAGGGGTGGGGGGGGGATTTCAAAAGGGGGATTATACAACCCTACCGTGCATACTCTTCTCTACTAGATCCAGATGAATCCTCATGTATCAACTCATTAAAAACTTCTATCATTCCCAAAATACCCTCATAATCTATTAATTTTGTTGCAGAAGGACTCTCAAAAATCTCATTGCGCTAATATTATCCATCACTTTCTTCTTATTCCTCTACCTCATAACCTATCCACTGGGTATTCAGATCACTCACCTTCTCTTCTTCCATGTATTCCTCTGATGTGTCCTCTTCTATGACATGCTTCTCTGATATCCTATCTCCTCCTTTCTTCATTACTTCTATGCTTTCCTCTCACACTCCACACACTTCATCATGCCCCTTTGGCATGTCCCTCTTCCTTTTTGTTGCTAAAACCCCTTCTTCAACATCCTCTCTATCACTCCCTATAGTATCCATCATATCCTTCCATATAGATTCCTTTAGCACATTCCTTCTATTAGCCCTAGGAAACGATAATAGAATTTTGGTCGAAAAGATGAAGATTTTGGTCACAAGGCAAGCAATACTGCGATGGAAAAGGCTACAACAAAAGAGGAGAAGAGCAAGTTGAAACCAAGAGTTCAACTATTTTTGTAAGAGTTGGTTAGTAAGAGTCATTTAGACTGATAGCATATTTTGGGAAATATGCATGGTTATAAATTGGGCCAATAACTCCAGTATTAATGAAAGCGGGATGTTTTCAGTTAGTAGAACAACATGTCGATTGATAATTAAGAATCAATCAATGGATAAAACAAGAATTGTAAAAAGTATATAAGGGTTGATCCAAGCTATGTGTGGAGAGGAATTGATAGACTAAGAGCGGAGGATCATAATAGAGGTCAAAAGAGAGGCCTATACATGAGAGCATAAGAAGAGTAAAACCATTGTAAAGAATATCTATAAAGGAGTCTGCAAGTTGTGTGCGCATAACAAAGGTGCTGAAAATATTACTCATGCTAGATGAAGAGCACCTTTGTGGTTTTCCCATATGGGTTTCCATGTCAAATATGTGTCTTTGTGTCTTTGATATATGTGTCTGTGTTGAATTAATATCTGTCGTGAATGGACCTGTTTAAGTATGTCGAGAATCTAATGATATAATAGTATGGAATGTTAATGCGTGTTAAAAGTTGTATATTATATGTTGTTTATGTATGTCGATGAATCAATATCCTATATTATTTGATGTGTGTATGAAGATAGAAGTATACCTTTGGTTTTAGTCGAGTGACCTCGTGATGATGAGATAAGGAAATACCCTCCCACAACTACACAAACCTGTTTCTAGCATTCCCATAGATATCTCGAATGAGACCTCACCTGCGTCGCAGGTGTTGTCGATAGAATTATACTCTGTCGAGATGATATCTTGGGCTTTGTTGATAGACAGGGAAGTCTGAACCTGGGTCAAAAGAAAAGATGCCAACAAATGGTGCCATTTCTGGGACCTGAATCATTGTGATGGAGATATGTGTTGGAACCCGACGAAACTGAAAATTCAATATTGGGTTGATTATAAAGCACAAGAGTTTGCACATGAAGAAAGTAAAGGATCACAACTAATCCCGACAGAATGGTTGGAAATATATCATTACACAAAAACTCGTGATATTTTCTTTAGTGATTTTCCCATTGTATTTCATGAATGGTTGTCAAAGCTAGCAACCCAAAATAAACATTCTCAAGGCGGAGCACCTATAGAGTGGAGTCCTCAGTTGATCCAATAGTTGAAAAGAGTTAGTAATCCTATATCAAGGGCTGTAGACTTCTGGGTTGATAGTATTCTAGAGGGATATATCACTAAGATTGTAGTCGATACTATAAAGTCATACAGTGAAACTGAAAGAGAATTATTTCACGAACCTCAAGGTCTCTATAAGAAATCCTTGAAGTTGTGGATAATTATGTTGGTATAAGAAAAAGGGATTATGATGATAGAATCTGATAGATAAATCCTTGTGTGTGGAGATTTCGAGTAATGTCTCAAGAAATATTTGTATAAAATGGACCGGATTAAGCTAATATTTTTTCTATCAATAGTGATATCGAGAAAAAAGGTGGTCGACTAAGAAGTGGAAGAATATTTTGGTTGAGAGAGAGAAGAAGGACTGTGACCAGAAGAATAAGTTGCAGTGCGACCGAAATAATGGACTACGAGTTGGCGCCACATCTCAATGAAGAATCCTACAACGAAGAGGAGGAATATCGACTTATATCTGAAGGATAAGAGGAGGAAGTACCAAATCCAAATCAAGACTACGACATACCCACAACCCTACATACATATACAGAACGTGAGGTAAGACCTAAAAACACACCACCAAGTGGTTTTTTCAATCATAGTAGCAGTAATAATGGAAATAGTAGTCAGGGAAGTTCTACTAGTGGAACCTTTAATTCAGCAATACCACAAGTACATATAATGGAATAAAGTGACATTAAGTTAAATATACTAAATGGGAATGGGTTGGAGGACCTTGAGCAACATTGGTTCCTATGTGAAGTTGTCTAGACATTGTGACGGGTCAAGGATGAGGCTATAAAAAGAGCGCATATGATCACAACCTTTAGAGGTCGTGCATTTGACTGGTATATGAAATTCTCTATGGTTCTTGTAGGGATCCCTTAGAAGGCATTAGATCAAATCCGGATGAGATTGATAGAAGAGTTTAAAAATCCTGAGTCTGAGTCACATTGTATCACAAAATTAAAAGAGATTAAGCAGTTTCTGAATTAGTGTGTTTGGGGCTTAGACCAAAGATTTAAAACTCTGATGCCTAAAGTAAGTTTTCAGATGTCAGATATCCAACATAAATAATGGTTTATTGCAGCACTGGTACCACATATTCACGTTCCTTTGATGCAACAAAATATTGTATCCTAGAACGAAGCTCTCGAACTTTCTATGAAAGTGGTGGATTCGTTGGTCATAGAAACTAGTGCGGGAATGATGCAGATACAGTCGGATATTTCCAACCTCACATTGAAAATACAGGATATCAAGAAAGGGAAATACGTGCAGAAGGAAATTTGGTGTACCCGATGCATAACTGAAGGGCATCATAAAGACTCGTGCCCAACATTCATGAATTATCTTACATCAAGTGCACCAAATCCCATAAATGCACAAGGAATGCCCTGGTGTAGAATTTTTCAAATCAAAGGACATTGGTTGGAGCAATGCTTATATTTATAGAAAATAATAAGTGCATCAACTACTTATATTGTAAGTTCTGTTGATCCATGGGTCATGACACGAGAGACTACAGGGAATATCAATTGTTGCAATAGAAAACAATTGACACCTGTCTGATGAAAAATGACAAACACATGCAAGCCAAATGAGCTTAGGCACAATACCCTCAACCTAGGGGGGTATTCTTTTTAGAGGTCGAGGACAAGAATGAGTATTTTGTTACAAAAGAGGCCAAGTTATTTGTTATAATTATGGACAACCTTGACATTTTTTTAGAGATTGCACTAATACTACTGTTGGGCACCCTATATGCAAGTTAATTAAAGCCAACATATAGAGTGTTCAATATAAATTGTCAACCCAGGGAAGTCTTTTACTTCAAAGATAATGTGCATTATATATGCTTAAACACTAAGTAGCTGATACTGTAAATGAATTATCCTACCTTCCTGTTCAGCCCAACTCATCCCAAGATCAACTTAATCTAATTTACCTTCTTAAGAATGAAAAATCACAAATACCTTCTTACAATCCTTAATCTAGAAATAAGAGATTCAGAAAATAAACATCTAGATTTACTTTTGCAGAAAGTTAAATCCTAAATTACCAGGCCATCTGAAGATCCATTATAACTATCTCAATCCAACTTGATCTAGAATTCAAAAATGCAGAAATTGAACTTCAACAATTATAACTACAAATGGACTTAATTAACAAAACTCAAGAAAGACATCAATTGAAAGAACCTAAGGATGAGATCAACTGTTACAGCTAGCACACAATCTGCATAAAGGAAATTAGTCTACACAGTCGATTGTCACACCACTCTACTGCAGCTCACAGGGAATGCAATTACTGATCAATTGAAGGCACACACAATAAATAATTACTGTTGCAGCTGTTAGAAAAGAATGAATCTACTGTAACATCCACACCACACAATAGAGGAAATAAATACCTAATTAAATTGGCAATCTCTATAGGAAGGCAGGCTCAGCCTTCGAACAGAGACGCTGAAAATTAACTCATGTTAAACGTCGAGATCAGAAGAATCCTGCTTCTTGTATTAAATAATAAAACTAAAGCTACAGTCTCCGTCACAGCTTATACAATAAAATCAATTAATTTCCAACCCTTGGCTCAGAATAGTTTCCAATATTTATACATTCACAATCATCACTTCTACCCACTGATATCGGGCAGCCATGAAGATCTCTGATTTTCAGGCTGCCCCAATTACGATACGTTGTTATAGTTGTGGGCAAGATAGAAGCAGAAAATATAGGAAGGTTGTTACTCAAGCCAACAATGATATAACATGATCAATCTAGAAGATGCTCCATCGGTTGCAGCTACCCTTGAGCAGCGGCGCACTGTTGCATCCAAATCTGTTGCAGCCACCCTTGTACATCTTGCGTGGAATAGTAACCTTTGACTACGTCCTTTGTGCATAGATGGAATAGGTGGCGATCATCTCAGTAATGAATGTTCATCTCTCTCTTGACTCGTTCATCCTACTTTGTCGTCCCTTTGCACCATTTTAAACATTTCTTCTCTCTTATCTTTGGTATTGCAGTACTCCTGATATTTGTCTAGGAACACTTGTTTCATCCGGTCACAGGTGGTGACATTTCCCCCACCCAGGATCATGAACCAATGTAATGCATTGTCCTTCATAGTAACAGGAAAAAGTTTCAGCTTCTGTTCATTGGTGGTGTAATCATAGCTATAACAAAGGATGTCAAATTCAAAAATAAATTCATCCGAATCCTCTGTTGCTTTTCCATAAAAACGAGGCAACACTGATGGCAATATATTTTTCATGGGGGCTATCCCCTCTGGCTATTGAATTGGGAATTGGAGTGTAGCAACCGTCCCTTCAAGCGGGTAGTTTCCTTCCTGATGTTGATTTTCCCCTATTTCTTCTTCGTGATATTCTGGATCGCGTCTGTTGTTCATGTATTCTTCTGCTTTATCCTCTTCATGCTTCGACTGATCGTTAAATTTTTGATGGAGTTGTGTCCACTCCTCTTTTGTCACAACCTTCTCGTCAATGTGATATATCAAATCTCGGTCAATTGATCCCGCAGTACTGACTCTATCTTCCTCTGTATGGATACCCGAGGGTGTTGCAGCTTCTCATGTGTTCTCCACTGTGGAAACTGATGCTTCCACTCTAGGGGTAATCGGGCTCCTTCTTCCAGGTGATTCCTGATGGGAAGCTCCAGTAGAAGAATTGGTCCTATCAACCAGATCGTCGATGAATGTCTGTCTTCCCAATGCTGAATTTCATCCACAGCCTTGACCCCCTGCAATGTTAGTATTATGTGGGGTTCTGGGATTTATAGGAATGTCACATTGTACTCTTCTCGTATTCATGCAACCCAAAACATGCAAACTTAAAAACTGAAGAAAAATGAATACATATAGCTACTGGATACAACTACTATGGTGTCTAATGATTATCTTTCCGCGGCAACGGCGCAAAAATGTTGGGCACCCTATATGCAAGTTAATTAAAGCCAACATACAGAGTGTTCAATATAAATTGTCAACCCAGTGAAGTCTTTTATTTCAAAGATAATGTGCATTGTATATGCTTAAACACTAAGTAGCTGATATTGTAAATGAATTATCCTACCTTCTTGTTCAACCCAACTCATCCCAAGATCAACTTAATCCAATTTACCTTCTTAAGAATGCAAAATCACAAATACCTTCTTACAATCCTTAATCTAGAAATAAGAGATTCAGAAAATAAACATCTAGATTTACTTTTGCAGAAATTTAAATCCTAAATTACCAGGCCATCTGAAGATCCATTATAACTATATCAATCCAACTTGATCTAGAATTCAAAAATGCAGAAATTGAACTTCAACAATTATAACTACAAATGGACTTAGTTAACAAAACTCAAGAAAGACATCAATTGAAAGAAACTAAGGATGAGATCGGCTGTTACAACTAGCACACAATCTGCATAAAGGAAATTAGTCTACACAGTCGACTGTCACATCACTCTACTGCAGCTCACAGGGAATGCAATTACTGATCAATTGAAGGCACACACAATAAATCATTACTGTTGTAGTTGTTAGAAAAGAATGAATCTATTGTAACATCCACACCACACAATAGAGGAAATAAATACCTAATTAACTCGGCAATATCTGTAGGAAGGCAGGCCCAACCTTCAAACAAAGACGCCGAAAATTAACACACGTTAAACTCCAAGATCAGAAGAATCATGCTTCTTGTATGAAATAATAAAACTGAAGCTACAGTCTCTGTCAGCGCTTATACAATAAAATCAATTAATTTCCAACCCCTGGAAAGGAATATTTTCCAATATTTATACATTCACAATCATAACTTCTACCCGCTGATATCGGGCAGCCATGAAGATCTCTGATCTTCAGGCTGCCCCAATTACGATACGCTATTACAGTTGTGGGCAAGATAGAAGCAGAAAATATAGGAAGGCTATCACTCGAGCCAACAATGATATAACAGGATCAGTCTAGAAGATGCTCCGTCGGTTGTAGCTACCCTTGGGTAGTGGCGCACTGTTGCATTCGAATCTGTTGCAGCCACCCTTGTACATCTTGCGTGGAATAGTAACCTTTGACTACGTCCTTTGTGAAAAGATGGAATAGGTGGCGATCATCTCAATAATGAATTTTCATCTCTCTCTTGACTCATTCATCCTGCTACACATGTATCCTTTACATCTCAAATTATCTTTATAAATTCACCATATGTTAGCATAATCCAAGATTTAGAGCCTTGATTACAACAATCATAAGTCTTAATAAGATAAGACAATAATTAACCATACCTGTATGAATTGAGGGATCAAATGAAGGAAAACATCTATTTGGTGTATATAATGGAGTAAAAGGCAAAAAGGGATAGGTAAATGTGGCCAAAAAGGGGTCATTTATGGGCCCAACATCTCCCTCCAACTGCCCTGTTGCATGTCCCTATGCAACAATTTCCATTAGTCTGAATCTGAATCTAGCATTGTACTTTGTTCATGGAGAGAGGAAAAGTTATATGGGAGTTTAGGTGTTCCCTATTTTTCCAAAAATCCATTATAGACAACCCAATATCTCCAACACTTCTTCTCTTCTGCCTTTTTCAATGAGAAGTCTTCCCTGTATGGTTTTGTTGGCCACAAAATGAGAGGGAATTTTAATTTGAGTCCCAGCCAATCAACTCCACATTCCTTCATGCATCCCACATATCCCTCAACCCTGGAAAGTGCATGTTTAAAATTCCTGTAATAGTAGGGATCTCTATTTCTCAAGGTTGAAGAGGCAGCCTGCCATCTATGTTCGCTACCTTCCAAAGCCAATTGCTGATGCTTGGAAATATGGCTGACATAGGTAGAGATAAACTTTTCTTGAATTTCCATCATCTGTTGAGTTTGGATGGGACAAGTGAGTCTACTCTGCTGATGAGAAAGGAGAATACGAGGGGTTTGAGGTTCACTTCAAACCCAAAGGTTAGAGTGGGACTCATTATGAGAAAAAGTTTGGAAGGATCTTTCCCACTAAACATGATTGCTAACAAAGGAGGAAAAATCCCTTAGCCGAACATCACCTAAGAAATGGGTAGGATTCGAATGGCGGTCCAAGGGACAAGCCAACTCATGTAAATAAATTTCACAAAGCAAGTTCTGCTCAACAAAATCACTTTCTAGAAATGTTTCCAGGAATTTAGCTGAGGTTTCTATTTTATAAGGTCTCCCTTCTTTTACAACCTTCAGTTTAAACCAAATGAATTGTTCAAATAAAAACACAGGGTAAGAGGAAGATGGTGCTCTGGTACCTATCAGATCCTGGGAGAGAGTGTATAGCTGGTATTTTTCCACCTGCATGGATTTGAACTTTTTCATATCCTTTAGGTCTTTCTGTATCTTTTCCCAACTAAATTTCTGGAAAATTATTTCTATGCCTATCTTTCCTTCAATTCCTTGATGGTACTCCTATGTTCAGCAAGGGGAACCATTCCTTCTTGATACCTCTCCACCTAACTCTTCCACTTCCTCACTTCTATTCTTAAGAGTGAGAGCTCTTGGTTCAAGCTCTAGATCCCTTCATCTTCAGCATGATATTCATTATCAGAATCCAAATTGACAAAATTTTGTGAAAGTTGAGTCCATACCTAGCCACCTAATGCTTTATCTTGGACATTTTGCACTGCCTCTATAGGTATTCTTGCAATAAATTCTGGGGATGCTGGTTCTTATGTAACAACAGCCCCTCTTTGAATTTCTCCTACAACAACTTCAACTATTATAGGTGCCTCTGAAACAACTTCTGGGTATGTTGGTTCTTATGTAATAGCATCCTCTCCTTGGAGTTCTCCTACAGCAACCTTAGCAGCCAATTGTGAAGGTGTCGGTTCTTGTGTGGAAACCTCTTCCTGAATTTCAATCTCCACATCTTCCTGATTGTCAGCTATAGCTTTGATAGGGAGATGCAAGGCTACTGGTTCTTGTGTATCAGAGCCTTGCCCTTCTATTTCTCTATGTTGCTTGGGTTATTCTTGAGTTACTTCCATGTCCTCTGTAATATGGAGTTGTTCTTCGATAATTTCAGTGTCCCCCAAGGACTGTGATTGCATTTGTTCATCCTCTCCTAGATCCAAATCAGGAATTATGTCCACCTCGGGATTGATTTCTTCTTGCTGCATGAGAATATCAGTAGAAATGTCTGGGGATGTTGGTTCTTGTGTGACAACATCTTGGTCAACTTCATCATTATCCTGCTGCTGAGGTTCCATCTCTATTAATTATGTGCCTCGAGACAGTTCAGGAGTCACAACATAGACTCCTTCATTAAAATCAGGAATGTTTTCAGTCTCTGGTTCATCTGCCCCAATTTGGGTGGCAACTTCAACAAGAATGTTTGGGGATGTTGGTTCTTTTGTATCAGCACCTTGTTTATCTACTGCTTCCATCTGTTGAGGTTTCTCTTGGGGAGCTTCACTGTCCTTCCAATCAGATTGTCCTAGGAGTACTAATGTTTCTTCTGCTGGTTGTGACTGTAATTGTTCATTTTCTCCCTTTTCTATACCAAGGATCATTTCTATTTCCATTTCTTCTGCATCCCTCACTTCCACCTTAGGTGCTTCTTGTCCTTGTTCTTCCACAACTGCTGGTATGGGTTGTTGTGTCACAAAGGCATGAACTATGACTTTGTAGCCTGACTGGTTAAATATTTCCCCACACATAGGGAAGACCACTCTCTCTTCCTCCTCACCATTCTCAGTAGGAGGTGATCCTTATAATCAGTCTGCAACTTCAACCAGTGTGTGTAGATTCCTTTCTACCTGCTTCCTGCATGCTTCCTTCCAGTTTTCTAGTTCTTTCCAAAGTGTTTGTACTTCGTCTTTCAGTAGACCATTTTCGTGCAAAAGTCCCTCTACATCCAGCTCCTGTGGAGCATCATTTGCTTTGGGTCTCAGAATGAGGAATTCAATCTATGCTTCTAGGGTTTCCCATCTTGCTCGTGCTGCTTCAGCTGCTGTAACCAACCGGGTTCTTTTTCTTCTTATTGGTAGTGATGCTTGCACCTCCTCTTTTGACCTCCTTCTTTTCTTTCGTGGTGCAGGAATCTCCAGATTTGCAACTGATGTGGAAGGGATGTCTTATATCTCAGCATCCTCCTTTCTTCTTCAATCAGAGTTCCCCCCCATTCAGGGGAAGATTCAATGGTCAATACCTCTGCATTATCTTTTATTATTGTGGATCTAACATCCTCGGCTTCAGCTGTCGCAGCATCCAATGCTGCTCCAACTTTAGCCTCTGTTGTCAAAACTTCCACATTATTTAATCTTTCCACAGGGTTTTCTCTTGAATTTTTCTCCAATTCCTCTGCTTGGTCATCTGACTGATCATCTGATCCAGTCTCATCTCCCCCCCCAACTAAATTGGAGGGACTCTGATCCTCCTGTTGCTCCTCATCTCCCCCCAACTGTACATTTGCATGATCCTCTTGGATTTGAACAGCCCCCAAGAGTACAGGTACTTCTACTTCTGCCTCTATTGGAACACCAGGCAAAAGGGCGGGTTCCTGGTTTATTTGAGTTTGACCTATGAATTTCTCCCAAGTTTGGTTCCTTTGAGCTAAGGCCCTTAAGATTATTAATTTGATTAGGCCATGATGGGTAAGGGAGGAGTTTGGATGCTTGGTTATTCTGACAAACCCTTCCATATGGTGTAAGTCTTTAAATAGATAAAATGGAATATTCAGTAAGGCCCTATGGAATAGATGAGATAGTAGAGGAAGTTTAGAATAATAAACAGTCTAATACCTACCTTCACAGGTGATATACTTTTTTAGGAAGACTGCTACTTGATCCCATGGCCGAGGCAGTGATTGTAACACTATCCCTCACCTTGACTGACGAATTTGTTCCCCCTCTATTAGAAAATCTTGTATTGCGGTGGCATTGGGGGTTCTTCGACCAAACCAGGCTCTTCCCACCTGAGGAATAGCAGTGACTTCAGCCGCTATTGCTTCATAGAATTCTACATGTAACCCCCTAACCTCTGAGTGGGTTTCTGTAAGATTTAAAGAAAATTGTAGAGTTGTCTCTCGATGGAACCCATTTAGGCGTTGGAAGAATTTAGTCTAGCCCGCAGCTTCAAAAATAGTGAAAAATTCAGCATTTCTTTTCAGTTCTCGCGTATTTGGAGGTTCGTGCCAAGCTGGGATCCCAATAGATTGCAGGTCCCGACAATGGAGGTTAAAGCACAGAGTATGCGTGAACAACTGAGAGTGTAGTTGGGTAAATTCGGAAAGTTAAGATCATGGAAATGTTGGGAAAATTTATCCCAAATTAGGAAAGGTGGCGGTTATAGGATAAGCTTAAATGGCCATTAAGTTGTACGAGTGGACAGTTAACGGTATGCGGGTGTAATAATGGGTGCAAAAAGGAAGGCATGATTAATTCTGTCAAATCTAGTTAACGCTTAATCAAGTAGATAATTAGAACCATACCTTCGTAAATATGCTATCAATCGTGACCCTTAAGGATAATAAACCATGTGAAGTGCAGCCATTTAAATTTGAACATTATTGCAAGCGCACTGTCATGATATTTTCTCCCAGCGGACCAAAACCATCTTGTTAATCCTGTTGGAAACATAATGAATGCTGTGAAGTAAGTCGAAATTGCCGACAGTCAGAATTCTGGCCAGATCTGGAGGCATCGTGAACCAAAATTGTAAAGAGTTCTGCCAATATTGGGGGAGTCGCAGTCGTGAACCATAGAAAAATCAACCAGTTTGGCGAAGTTGCAGCCGTGAACCATAGAAAAATCAGTCAGTTTGGTGGAGTCGCAGCCGTCGGAAAAGGTAAAAATGGGCAAAATTCAAACAGAGTCATAGCTGCCGGAAAAGGTAAAAATGGGCAAAATTCAAATGGAGTCGCAGCCGCTGGAAAAGGTAAAAATGGGAAAAATTTAAACAGATTCACAGCCGCCAGAAAAGGTAAAAATGGGAAAAATTTAAACGGAGTCGCAGCTGCGCGGGACGGAAAAAGGAATTAGGTTACATTGTTGCAGCTGCAGATAAACTGAAAAATAGGCAAGGTTTTACGGTGTTGCAGCTGTGCGGAACGAGAAAAAGGGCGTTATTTTATGGTGTTGCAGCTGCAGGTAGATGAAAAAATAGGCAAAGTTTTACGGTTTTGCAGCTGCGCAAAACAAGGAAAAGGGCATTTTTACGGTGTTGTAGCTGCGCGGAACGGGAAAAAGGGCGATTTTGTTTCGGTGTTGCAGCTGCAAATAAATAGAAAAATAGCCAATTTTTATAGGAATCGCAGCTGCGACTAATTGTTCATTATTTATTTTTAATTTTGAGTTTTCTTCTGAAGCAGGAAGTTACAAAAGGAGGCCCCTGGTCGTTAGGCCCAATCATGACCATTGCTCCTCAGGTACATCCCTGCACATATTCTTAAAAAAAAATGGATCAAGTGCAAAGGAAAAATAAAAATAATAATAAAAATATCAATTTATTTATGTACAAAAATTTATGTAGGAATCACAGCAATTGTCTAAAGATTGACAGGGGCAGAGAAATATTCCTGCCCTTGTTCCAACTAGTATTCCAGATCAGCTGCAATCTATGAAGTGAATGCATCCTTCGAAATGGGCTTATGGTACAGTCGCAACCTGTGACCATTAGAAAATAATGGTGCACGATTCTCATCAATGGTAACTAGGTGGACTGTACCATTTTCAAATACTCTATCTACCAGGTATGGGCCCAACCATCTTGTGTGTAACTTCCCCTTGAAGTCCCTTTTGAATCTTGAATCATATAATAATGCCCAATATCCTTCATAGAAGACTTTCTTTTTGATGAATCGATCGTGCCAATTGGATCTCTGTTGCTGAATTAATAATGTTTGATCCACAGCAGCTAAACATTTCTCATCAATTTCATTCAATTGATTCAATCTGCTCCTCTCGGCTGTAGTCACATCTAAGTTTACCTCCTTAGCTATCTTCAAGGTCTTGATTTCGAATTCAATGGGGAAGATAACACTTTTTCCATACACCAAGTCATAAGGAGAGAAACCTGTAGTATTGCGCCAAGTAGTACGATATGCCCACAATGCTTCCGGAAGTCTATTAGCCCAGTCTCTACGATGGCTCCTGATTGTTTGGGTAAGGATAGCTTCAATAAATTTGTTAGTTCTCTCCACCTGGCCATTGGCCTGGGGATGGTACGATGAAGCTATTTGGTGCTGAATATGGTACTTCTATAGCAAAGCTTCAAATTTATGTGACACAAACTGAGGTCCTCCATCTATAACCACTTCCTTTGGGTACTCCAAAACAGGTAAAGATTTCACCATACATAAAATCGATTACAGCCTGGTCATTGGCTTTCACCAAAGCCACATCTTCTACCCATTTCATCATGTAGTCGGTACAAACCAAGATGTAGGATTTATACCTGGAATGAGGGTTAATAGAGCCAACCAAATCTAAGGCACATATGTCAATAGGTTCAACCACCAATTGTGGTTGAAGAGGCATTTGATCCAATCTGTTAGGTTGGCCCACCATCTAGTAGCTGTCACAAGACTAGACATATTTTTTTGCATCCTTGAAAAGTGTCGGCCAATAGTATCCCATTCTCAGCACCTTATGACCTATCCTCCTATCTGCAAAATGTCCCCCACATGGCTCGTTGTGGCAGGCCTTTAGAATATGGAATATTTCATCTTCTCTTACACATCTTCTGATCTCAAGATCAGGGCCTTTGTAGAAGAGATGACCACCTATCCAACAATACTTGGCACTTTGTTGAATGATTTTCCTCTTCTCTCTTTTTGACAAATGTGCCGAAAGCTTCCCTGCAACCAAGTAGTTAGCGAGATCTGCATACCAAGGGGAATAAGCTGAAACTGCAAATAAGTGTTCATCTAGAAAATAGTCCTCAACACGCAGATTATCATCACTGTTAGTAAAATGAAATAAGAAATCAGCGACATCATTTCTTTTCTAGGTCTGTCTATAATAGTGATATCAAATTCATGTAATAATAACAGCCATCTAGTCACCCGAGCATTTGTAACAGGTTTATTCATTAGATACTTGATGGATGAGTGGTCGGTGTGCACAAAGGTGGGATATCCAGTGATGTAGTGTCTAAATTTGTTAATGGAGTAAACAATGGCTAAAAACTCCTTCTCGGTAACAGTATAATTAAGTTTAGCAAGGGCCAAGTTTTTGCTAATGTAATAGAATGCATAAGGTGTTTGACCATCCTGTTGTCCTAAAACTGCTCCAATGGCAGTGTCAGAGGCATCTGAAGAAATGTGAAAAGGAAAGGCCCAATTGGGCCCCCTTAGGACGGGAGATGTAGAAAGCTTCTCCTTAAGTTTAACAAACGTTGTCTGGAATGCATCATTCCAAATAAATTGCACATCCTTCATTAACAAAGAAAACATAGGAGAGGCAAGTTTGGAAAAGTTTTCTATAAATCTTCTGTAATAACCAGCATCCCTAAGAAACTACGTACCTCTTTCTGAGTTCCAGGAGTGGATATATTTTCAATTACCCTGATTTTAGAGGGATCTACCTGGATGCCATCAGCAGAGATAAAATGCCCGAGCACTGCCCCTTCACTCATCATCATATGGCACTTTTCAGTGCTCAAAGATAGTTGGGTCTGCTCACAATATGTTAATACCTTTTCCAAACTTTTCAATGCTTCTTCAAAGTCCTTTCCATAAGGAGTAAAATCATCCATGAAAATTTCCATACTATCATTAACCAATTCTGAAAAGATTCCAATCACAGCTCTCTGAAATGTGGTTGGTGCATTGCATAAGCCAAAGGGAAGCACCATGTATGCAAAAGTTCCCCAGGGACAGGTGAAGGTAGTTTTATCCTGGTCTTCAGGAGCAATTTGGATTTGATTGTACCCACTAAACCCATCCAGGAAGGAGAAAAAATTCTTCCCAGATAAGGTGTCAAGTACCTGATCGATGAAAGGCAGGGGAAAGTGATCTTTTTCTGTTGCCTTGTTCAGCTCTATATAGTCCACACAGACTCTCCATTTACCATTCTTCTTGGGTACTATCATGAGTGGAGACACCCACTCGCTGTATGAGATGGGATATATAAATCCTGCTTCCAAGAGTTTTTGAATTTCTTCCTTCACTATGTCCCTAAGGTTGGGGTTCATTCTTCGTTGAGGCTGGCACACAGGCTGGGAGTCACTTTTGATATAAATATGGTGGGTGCACATATTAGAAGGGATTCCCTTCATGTCTGTGTACTCCCAGGAAAATGCCCCCTTATGTTTTTTTAAGAGAGTGATTAGGCATTCCTATTCATCCAGAGCAAGACTGGGATTGATATTTAGGGTTTTTCCAGACACTATCTCGACAGGAATACTTTTGAATTTTTCAACACTGGAACTATGTGAGTATCACTGACTAATGTCTCCTCTATGAGATTTTCTTGTTCTTCTTCACCTAGAGTAGCATTCAAAATCTGATAAATT
This sequence comes from Pseudotsuga menziesii, assembly GCA_001517045.1. Classification (NCBI taxonomy): domain Eukaryota; kingdom Viridiplantae; phylum Streptophyta; class Pinopsida; order Pinales; family Pinaceae; genus Pseudotsuga; species Pseudotsuga menziesii. Next base: position 532,973 of record LPNX010386007.1, on the reverse strand, counting down.
TGTTTATTGACATAAATGGGTTCATTGATGAAATTATTAATAGCATCGTCTTCAGTTTCATCTTTAAAATTCAAGGCCTTCCCTATCGTTAATAATGGCAGAACGCCCTCCTCTTCCTCTAGCTCCATCCATAATGGAGTTTTAGCTTCTAGACTCGGCCGAGCTAGAGGATAGAGAGTGAGGTTCTTTATCTCGGTTCCATCTGATATGGTCATAGACCCAGACCAACAGCTGATGCAAGCATCAGCTATAGCTAACCAGGGCCTTCCCAGCATCAGTGGGTGTCCTCCTAGCTGTGAATTGGGTTGTAAAACCAAGAAGTCAGCGAAATATTCCCACAAATCAACTGAGATAACGAGGTCATCCAAGATTCCATCAGGTTTAATAGTGGATCTATCTGTAAGTTCTAAAATGGTAGGAGTTGGCCTGAGATTAGTGAGCCCGAGTTTCCTTACAGTTTCAATGGTCATGATGTTAATTATTGTGCCTAAATCTGCCAGTACATTGGGTATCTACATGCTCCCAATTTGCACAGTGACAGTGGGATTCCCAGGATCATTGTATTTGGCCAAGAGGGTTTTTCCCATTATTAGTTCAGATAATTTCCCTATGACATGAACAGTGGGAGGATCCCTGGGTTTTCTTCGTGGTTTCCTTGTACATAGATCCCGAACGATTCTGGCATAGATAGGCACATCATGAAGGGCCTGAAGGAGTGGAATTTTGACATAGAGGTTTTTTAACTCTCCTAAGAGGTTAAATTGAGGTTGTCCCACTTCCTTCGGCAGTATTAATCTTTCAGGGTATGGTGGTTCCCTAACCAATTGTGTAGGTTGTGTGTCGATAGTTGTTTCTTCTTGTGTTTCATCCGGTATCTTGGTAGGATTTTCAGCGTCCTCAATAATGGGGATCCCTGTATTGGATAAATACTGTTGGTTCATCCTTTCTTCAGGCATAGAGGATGGAACATCCTCAATGACCAAAGGCTCCACTACCCTCCCTTATCGTAAGCCGATGTTGTTACAGGGAATGGGAGTAATGGAGTAAGAGGGCATGTTGGTAGTCTCAAATTTATGGACTACTTTATTGTTTGGGTTGGGGTTAGGTTGAGCAGGCAACTGCGGTCATATAGGCACACTAGGGACAACATTATTCTAAAGTTGCAGCTGCGACTGTTGATACTGCTGATAAGGCTAAGGATATTGTTGAGGAGGGTACGGTTGATGAGGAAACGTTTGATGTGGAAATTGTTGAGGAGGTTGGTTATGGGGAAGTTGGTTCCCTGGATGGAAGTTCCTCCATCCAGGAGACCAAGAATTCGGTTGGTTTGGTGGTTGTGTCCAAGAGTTCCAGGAGTTAAAATTTTGCATCAGAGGTTGAGAAGGATACCATTGATGGTTGGAATAAGATGAAGGGAATTGTGTATTCATGTGATGCATATTATTCCAATTATTCATGTTATTCAAAAATGGAAATGAGTCTGGATTCATTCCTTGATTTTGAGGCTACTAGTTCTTTTTATGTGCAATAAAGTAGGTTGGTTCCACATCTGGAGTTGATGCCTCTAGAACTTCCTTCACTTGAGGTAGTGAAGGGCATTCTTTTGTGTCATGGTTCAGCTCACAAAGCTCACACAATTCTACTTTGTCAAGTGGGCACTCCTTCAGAGGATGGTTCTTCCTACATTTAGGGCAGAATACACCAAGTGTGAGATCTTCTATTGCTTGTTTCTGCTTTTCCCTCAGGACATCTATTTCCGAGGAGATGGAGCTCATCATTTATATCTTGAAATTTTCAAGGAGATTGCCTATTTCTGCCTGGGTGGCTTCTCCATTAGATGACTTCTGTGTTCTGTCGAAGACATCTTGTTCTAATTTATCCCGTTTGTCCCATTTTTTGTTCCTAGAAGATCCCCTGGAATACCTTTTGCATAGTTCAACAATCTTTTCAAAGGACACCTTTGAGATATCCCCCTTTCCTAACAGGTTCAACATGTCTAGGAAGTCATCCCTAATCCCACGAAGTAGGATTATTTTGAGCACATCTAACCCCATATTAGTCTGTCCAGCTCTCTACACATTGTATAAAATCCTTTCAACAAAATCTTCCAGGATTTCGGCGTCCCTTTGTACCATTTTAAACAGTTCTCTCTTATCTTTGGTATTGCAGTACTCCTGATATTTCTCTAGGAACACCTGTTTCATCCGGTCCCAGGTGGTGATAATTCCCCCACCCATGCTCATGAACCAACGTAACGCATTGTCCTTCAGAGTAGTAGGAAAAAATTTCATCTTATGTTCATTGCTGGTGTAATCATAGCTGTGACAGAGGATGTCAAATTCAAAAATAAATTCATTCGGATCCTCTGCTGCTTTTCCATAAAAACGAGGCAACACTGATGGCGATATATTTTTCATCAAGGTTATCCCCTCTGGCTTTTGAATTGGGAACTGGAGTGTAGCAACCGTCCCTTCAGGCAGGGATTTTCCCTCTTGATGTTGATTTTCCCCCATTGCTTCTTCGTGATCTTCTAGATCATGTCTGTTGTTCATGTCTTCTTCTGCTTTATCCCCTTCGTGCTTTGACTGATCATTAAATTTTTTATGGAACTGTGTCCACTCCTCTTTTGTCACAACCTTCTCTTCAATATGATATATCAAATCTTGATCAGCTGATCCCGTAGTACTAACTTTGTCTTCCTCTGCAAGGATACCCAAGGGTGTTGCAGCTTCTCCTATGTTCTCCATTGTGGAAATTTATGCTTCCACTCTAGGGGTAACCGGGCTACTTCTAACAGGTGATTCCTGATGGCGAGCTCTGGTAGAAGAATTGGTCCTATGAACCAGATCGTCAATGAATGTCCATCTTCCCAATGCTAGATTTCGTCCACGGCCTTGACCACCTGCAATGTTAGTATTCTGTGGGGTTTTGGGATTTATAGGAATGTCACGTTGTACTCTTCTCGTGTTCATGCAACCCAAAACATGCAAACTTAAAAACTGAATAAAACTGAATAGATATAGCTACTGGATACAACTACTATGGTGTCTAATAATTATCTTTCCGCGGCAACGGTGCCAAAATGTTGGGCACCCTATATGCAAGTTAATTAAATCCAACATACAGAGTGTTCAATATAAATTGTCAACCCAAGGAAGTCTTTTATTTCAAAGATAATGTGCACTGTATATGCTTAAACACTAAGTAGATGATACTATAAATGAATTATCCTACCTTCCTATTCAGCCCAACTCATCCTAAGATCAACTTAATCTAATTTACCTTCTTAAGAATGCAAAATCACAAATACCTTCATACAATCCTTAATCTAGAAATAAGAGATTCAGAAAATAAACATCTAGATTTACTTTTGCAGAAAGTTAAATCCTAAATTACCAGGCCATCTGAAGATCCATTATAACTATCTCAATCCAACTTGATCTAGAATTTAGAAATGCAGAAATTGAACTTCAACAATTATAACTACAAATGGACTTAATTAACAAAACTCAAGAAAGACATCAATTGAAAGAAACTAAGGATGAGATCGGCTGTTACAGCTAGCACACAATATGCATAAAGGAAATTAGTCTACACAGTCAATTGTCACACCACTCTGCTACAGCTCACAAGGAATGCAATTATTGATCAATTGAAGGCACACACAATAAATCATTACTATTGCAGCTGTTAGAAAAGAATGAATCTACTGTAACATCCACACCACACAACAGAGGAAATAAATACCTAATTAGCTCGGCAATATCTATAAGAATGTGGGCCCAGCCTTTGAACAGAGATTCCAGAAATTAACACATGTTAAACGCCGAGATCAGAAGAATCCTGCTCCCTGTATTAAATAATAAAACTGAAGCTACAGTCTCTATCACAGCTTATACAATAAAATCAATTAATTTCCAACCCCTGGCTCGGAATAGTTTCTAATATTTATACTTTCACAATCATAACTTCTACCCACTAATATCGGGCAGCCATGAAGATCTCTGATCTTCAGGCTGCCCCAATTACGATATGTTGTTACAGCTGTGGGCAAGATAGAAGCAGAAAATATAGGAAGGCTGTTACTTGAGCCAGCAATGATATAACAGAATCAATCTAGAAGATACTCCATCAGTTGCAGCTACCCTTGAGCAGCGATGCACTGTTGCATATGAATCTGTTGCAGCCATCCTTGTATAGCTTGCATGGAATAGTAAACTTTGACTACGTCCTTTGTGCAGAGATGGAATAGGTAGCGATCATCTCAGTAATGAATGTTCATCTCTCTCTTGACTCGTTCATCCTGCTACACCTGTATCCTTTACATCTCGAATTATCTTTATAAAATCACCATATGTTAGCATAATCCAAGATATAGATCCCTTATTACAACAATCATAAGTATTAATAAGATAAGACAATAATTAACCATACATGTATCAATTGAGGGATCAAGTGAAAGAAAAAATTTGTTTGGTGTATATAATGGAGTAAGATAAGGAAAAAAGGGATAGGTAAATGAGGGCAAAAAGGGGTCATTTCTGGGCCCAACAACTACATCGACGTGTCCATATTGTAAAGCATTGGACCAAACTATTGAAGAATTCCCACATGTGATTTCTAAATGACAAGATAGAAACATGGGAAGCCAAAACCCACCTCGGAATGCCAATCCTAACATTCAAAATATTTCTTTTGAACCTTGGGAACCTAATATTACTGTTGTGACAAGAGGAGGTGTTGTGACTAGAGGAGATCAAGAAGCACCATACAGACAACCGAGGGTGACCGGCACAACAAAATAAAGTGTCATTAGATGTCTAGAAAGAAAAGAAAGTGTTATTTGCCGCATGACATGAGTTCGTCGAGAGAAATCAAACATCGAATTTTTCCGTTGTCCCAACATCGAATGAAGGACCAATCTTGGAAATGCCTCAAAGATTCAAACAATTATTTCAAAAGAAGCTAACATAAAATGACAGTAAGGAGAAATATTTCTTTACAAGTTGTTTAGCACTTATAGAAGATGAGGATGTTGTGGCAGAATTGTCAGGTTTAGTTGAAGAACCTCAACTAAATGTGTGTCCAAAAAATAAAGTTAACCACATTGGTAAAATATTGAAAAATGGTTGTGATCTAATGATGAATGCCCAGATAGGTGATTATGACATGGGTTATATCAATTTGTATTTAGGCTCAAATGTTAAGATTCTCACCAGACAAACATGGGAAAGTATGGGAAATTCGAGACTAATATGGTCTCATGTTCAACTAATATTAACTAATAAATCGAAGGTTTTTCCTATTGGTCGACTGACACAGGTTCCTGTTGAAATATAAGAACTCCAAACCTATGCATATGTCGAGGTTATAGATATTTTCAATGATACAAATCCATATCCTGCACTTTTGAGGATCGACTAGGATATTGACAATCAAACCATTATAAATTTTAAGAAGAGGATATTAACATTTGAGGATGCAGAAATACAGGTGGTCACTCTAATTGGTCCTATGGAAGGCCAGAGATATGTCAAGTAGGTAAACACTGAAGGATAAGATGGATATTTGGATCATATCTACAATATTACGTCTACAATGGAAGACTATGTTAATACGACAACCGATAGAAAAATCAGTTGGTGAAGCATTAGTGCCTTCTCACCGGACTTAGGAGAAGCTCTGGAGAACTAGTAGAATCGATTATATGAAGTATCAATGCAGAAATGCACAAGAGTCATGAATTTTTTGCGACGAGTAGGTACTGAGGCATGTGATGTACCTACTTATGAAGGTTTACCTAACATGGAATCCTTTCTTACAGAGTTTGAAGAGAAATTATTTGAACCTTGGCACTTATTATCCTTGTATGTTGCATTGAATGCTACACCTAGAAGATGGCGGGTTCCACATAAGAATACTATTTCAAAATGGTTTCAATGTTGAAGATTGCTGGTAGTATGATTTGGAGAAAAGTTTCTCTATACTAGTCATAAATATACAGGACTGACTAATCATGTCGAGCATATTGAGCATTGTCATGCAACATGGGAGGAATCTCCATGACATGAATGGGTTCATCAGTTCATACACAGTTTGGACATGATACCAAGAAACTGATATACATCAGTTGAACTGGGACGAGGAACAATTGAGTGGGAAGAGTGTAAGGTTTGTCGTTACACCAAAACCTGCAGATGTTGATGAAAATTTGAAACCAAGAACAAGGACCTATCATTAGGAGTGGTGGTTAGGCCACATTTTTATATTCCCAGGGGTGCAGCAATTATACCATGCGGTTGTATCGATACTCTAACACCCCCTCTCCGGCATAGCTCAGGGGAATTGAACCCGAAACCTCAGCTCTGATACTAGAGCAAATGTATCATTATAGTCTAATCCTTGAACTTGTGAGTATCCTTTTTCCACTAACCAATCCTTATGCTTGGTTTTGGTTCCATTAGATGTTATCTTGGTCTTGTAGACCCATTTGCACTGAATTAGTTTCTTCCCTAGAAGTAAGGAGATAAGATTCGAATCTACAAACTAAACCTGACTGATTAGATAACTTAGTGTGTCTAAATCACTGCATGGAACTAACTAGTATAAATTTGGATGTCTAAATCAATATACAATCAATTAACCGATGGGGTAGGTGGGAAAAAGGTGCCACTCTCCCTTAAATCATGCAAAATTGGTGCTAGGATAACTGAAGTTGATCTAATTGATTATAACTGGAGGTTAACTCAGCATAACTACCTACCAACCATGACCAACTGATGGAGGTTGCCGATGGCACTTAAATTGGGATCCTATACTGTAGGGATTGGCACCGGTGGCACCAATATTCATGCAGGTGGCACCAAAACTCCAGTAAGGTGATAAATCACCTCCTAAGATAGGAAATATGACCAAATAGACTATATTGGACAAAGGAGGATTAATTATTCCTAACACCCCCCCTTAATCCTAACTTTGGAAAAATTGGGCCCTGGAAACTAGGCCAAAAGTCACCCATACAATCTAAATGACATAAAATAAATTGCTTAATAAAATAAGGAAAATGGGGAAAACCTCATGGGAACCCTCCCCCTCAAAATAAGTAGGAATCAGGAACAACGAATCAAGCCTTTACACTGAGAAGAGATCTGAGAAAAACAAATCTCTTTTCTGTGAAGGACTTGATAGATATATCTACAATTTTATCCTATGTAGGGAAGTAATGCAGTGTGATAGTTTTGTCATGCACTAGTTCCCGAATATAATGCATGTGAACCTCAATATGCTTCGTCCGTTTCTTCTAGACTGGATCATTGGATATCTTTATGGTACTCTTGTTGTCACAATAGATGTCCACTGAGGGTGAAGTATGAATCTCAAATTATTTCAATATGCCATGCAACCAAACTGCCTGAATAATTGCATTTACAACCCCCCTATACTCTACTTCTGCTGAAGAGAGTGCAAGTGTTGCTTGCTTCTTACTGGACCAACAAATTGGCCCAGATCCCAACATAAACACAAATCCTGAAGTGGATTTTCTATCATTCCCATCTCCATCCCATGTCGAATCTATGAAGCAAATGATATCTAGATGTGCATCAACTATATAATGGATACCATAATCTCTAGTACCCTGCACATAGTGTAAGATACGTTTTGATGCCTTCCAGTGCAGCTCATGTGGCTCCTGCGTGTATCTGGAAACAACACTCATAGCAGAGGATATATATGATCTTGAATGTGTGAGGTATATAAGGATCCCAATGAGCTGTCTGAAAAGAGTTTTGTCTACCAATGGTGTAGAACCACCTTCTTCTAGCCTGATACTAGATAGGAAGGGAAAAGGGGCTTCTTTACAGTCTTCCATGTGGAATATTCTAATCAAATCTAATGAGTATCTAGACTTTGATATCATGATTCCTGGAGTCTTTTGACTTACTTCGATACCAATGAATTGCCTTAATAGTCCTACATCAGTCATAGCGAATGCTTTATTCAAAGATGACTTGATGCTTCTCAATCCATCAGCAGACCTACTAGTAATGAGAAAGTCATCCACATATAGCACAATCAATAGCAAGGATCCCTCTTTCTTCTGCATGTAAACATTGCAGTCTAATCTGCATCTTTCAAATATTTGTGACATGAGGAAGGAATTCATTTTGGAATACCATGCCCTTGAGACTTGTTTGAGCCCATAAAGATATTTCCTCAATTTGCAAACTAAGGAAGAATCCTCAATGTAACCATCGGGTTGTTTCATGTAAATCTTCTCTTTCAAGTCACCACGGAGGAAGGAAAATTTCACATCCATATGATGTACCTCCCACCTTTTTGAAGTTGTAAATGGCAAGATAAGTCTAATGGAGTCCATTCCTGCTATTGGAGAAAATGTATCATTATAGTCCAATCCTTGAACTTGTGAGTATCGTTTTTCCACTAATCGAGCCTTATACTTGGTTTTGGTTCCATCAGATGCTATCTTGGTCTTGTAGACCCATTTGTATAGAACTAGTTTCTTCCCTAGAGGTAAGGAGACAAGTTCCCAAGTTTTGTTGTCTTGTAGAGAATCAAATTTCTCATCCATAGTTCCTTGCCATATTGGATCATGACAAGCCTCTTTGAATGTTTGAGGACCCGTTCCCATCATTATAAAGCACCTCACAGGGGGGAGTGGATATGCGTGGGACAATGCAACATACTCATTTTTATACTGGGACCTCGTTCTTCTTCTATCATCTGGAACCGCAACAACATCCCCAACTCCTTTAATGAGCTTCTAGCCCATTTAGGTTGCTGAGATGGAATTGATGTTGGACCTATATCTATATCCTCTTGTGTAAACTCAATATCAAGATCATGTTGATCTTCCTCTGATCTTCCTCTTCATCTAAATCTAAATCTGAAATGTTAGACAATAAATCTATATCTACAAATGGAAGTAAAGGAGTTTTAATACCTTCATCTGCTTCGAATGAACGATGTGTTTGTACTAAATCTAAGTATGGCATGAAGTGTGAGAATGCACATGCTTTGGAGGCATGGTATGAAACACCTTTCACTATAAATCCCCAGTTGATGTATCTGTGATCTCTATTAAGTCAGGGCCAAATACCACTTGCTTTCGTGAGCTAGTGTGAGACATCTTATATACAAATAACAAATTTGCTGCAAAGGAGGGAACATAGAGTCATTAGGGGAGTTTTGAGGTAAAAAATGGGCCTCAAAACAAAAATTGTACCATTAAAAATCATTTTACAATAAACAATAGGATTCGATATGATGATGTCAATCATAAGGGTGAAATTTGTAAAAAAACAATGGAGGGAAAAAGCAAAAACTATTTTTTCTTATCGTATTTTTGACATGTCTCCTTATGGGTTCACCCAAATTTCAAGTTTTGGGACTCGTTGGATGTGGAATTTAATTGTGCATCCAACCCATACCCACACTGCATACTTATGAGGTTCCCACAACACCCAAAAATGAAAATTTCAATTAAAAACATATTTTACTAGTAAAATATGTTTTTTAATTGAAATTTTCATTATGGGTTAAAATATGTTTTTTACTTGAAATTTTCAGTTTTGGGTGCCATGGGCACCTCAAAAGTATGCAGTGTGGGTATGGGTTGGATGCACAATTAAATTCCACATCCAACGAGTCCCGAAACTCAAAATTTGGGTGAAGCGATAAGGAGACATGTCAAAAATACAATAAGAAAAAGTAGTTTTTCTTTTTCCCCTCCAAAATTTAGAACTTTTATTTGATTATTACAACTTATTTTATTATTTCCCTTATGAGGCCCATTTTAGACCTCAAAACTCCCCTAATGACATCTCTAAACTCTCCATGCTGGATTTGAATATAACCTCTTCATGCTGCTAGGATCTGAGAGTCATCACCTATATGAATTCTAGGTCCTCCTGAGAGATCCAGTGTTGTGAAAGATTCCTTGGACACAACCATGTGGTTGGATTCTCCAGAATCTATCAAGTAAGCCTTCGATCGAGTGAGGCCCACCTTCAAGGCGTGGCACCTCTCATGACCATTTGTCGGTTGTCCAACATCAGACTTCCTTTATCCTTGTGGAAGGGAAATAGTTTTTTGCTCAAGGAGTGTTGACAAGTGGTCGCTGGTTTTCTTCATGCACTGGCTCTCTGGATGAAATCCTCTCATACAGTATGGACACTTAGTCTTCTCGGATTTCTTCTTTTTCTTGGAACATGAGGCTCCATTAGAATATCTCCGATTCTCCTTTGGATTTGAATCAATGTTTTTAGTCTCCTTCCCTTTGTGCTTCCCTCTTGCTTGCACATTGTTCGAGTCTGTCATTAAGAGTGCTTAATTCTTGGAGGTCTGAATCACTCCCATTTTTTTTGGTCTCCTTCCCTTTGTGCTTCCCTCTTTCTTGCACATTGTTTGAGTCTGTCATTAAGAGTGCTTAAATCTTGGAGGTCTGAATCACTCCCATTTGAACCAATTTATCTTGCTCTTTTATTAAGGACTCAACAAAAGCATCTAGAGAAGGAATATTCCAATTAGGGATCGAAAGCTCTTCCGGAATGGAATGCAGAGACAAAGATTGAGTACTCTGAGCCAAAATTTCTCAACACTGACAACACAAGATGCTCATCTTTCCTCTCTAATCCACATTGTTTGCATTACAATACTAGTGACTTGTATTTTGTAAAGAATTGTTGAATAGATTCAAAATTGCTAGGCTGTAGAGAAATGAGCTCATTCTCCAAAATATGCCCTCAAAGCTCATATAATTTTCCAAACAAATATTCAAGATTATCCCAATCTTTCCTTTAGAGTCCTTAGTCCCTCAACATGGAACAAAATATCTCGGGATATATGAGTGCACATGAAGCCTAAGGATTCATCAAGTCGATTTAAAAATTTGTTCTTCTCAACATACTGTCAGGGCTCAGTTTCTCTACCCATTGTCATCCTAAATAGACCAAGCTTGTGCAAGGCTACCTGTATATCTACCCTCCAATCAGTGTAGCTTAAGGGTGTAAGGATTCAGGGTCTGAGAGATGAAGAATCCATCTTTCTATATGTTGATCAGTCAATTCCTCAAGAAGTTGTGTATGTACCTACCAAGAACACTGCAAAACCAATTCAATTCACAATAATATGTTAGTTCAAGCCTTTCCATCTCACCATTACACTTTCTCAAAGTCCTTCACACCTAGATAGACTTCTCTAGACAACATCCAGAGGGAGCAATGTTATGATTCCAATAATTATGTGGAAACTCAGCTGCTTCTAGTGTAGAATGGAGATCGAAAAATACTTGCTGCTAGCATGAATAAGGCTATGATACCATGTAAGGTTTGTCATTACACCAAAACCTGCATACATTGATGACCATTCGAAACCAAGCACAAGGCCCTATCATTAGGAGTGGCATTTAGGCCACATTTTTATATTCCCATAGGTGCAGTGGTTATACCATGCGGTTGTACCGATACTCCAACAAAGAGATAGCTTCTAGCTTCACACATACATTTGAATTTGTTGATGATAATCCTCCAATTGATGCCACTCTACAAGTAATCAGAGCTAATATATTTGAAAACATTCTTGTGTCGATGACAAGTTTCCATTAGAGCAGCACGACATTTCAACATTGGATGGATTGCTACAGTATAACAGGTGAACCTAGATATGATGATCCATGCAACATAAATATTCTTGAGTATGAGGGTGTTAACACAGTGGAAGTATCATGTGTATTAAGTGACAAGTTTCTGAATCCTCTTAAAATAAAATAAAAAGTGAACATTGGCTCTCCAGAGAATCTGAAATTTGCTAACATCAGAGACTATTGGGATGATGAGACCGTAGGGAAAATTACATACTTACTACATGAGCTCCAAGATCTCTTCCCCACTAAATTTTCATAAACGAAGGGAATTGTTGGAGATCTTGGAGAAATGAAGGTCCCCTTGAATCCCAATTCCTAACCTAACAAACAACTACCATATAGACTCAATCCAAGATATAAAGAAAAAGTCAAGATAGAATTAGATAGAATGCTAGATGCAGGAATTATAGAAATTGTCGAGGAATCTAAATGGATTAGTCCTATAATGGTGCAAGACAAGAAAACTAGTGAAGTCTATATCTGTGTCAACCTGATAAAGCTAAATGATGCTTTCCTGCATGACCCATTTTTGACCCCATTTACATATGAAGTATTGGGGAGCATTAGAGGACAAGAATTATATCCGTTCATTGATGGATTCTATGGATACCATCAGATAAAGATTACAAAACAACCTTTGCGACACAATGGGGATGCTTCCAGTATATGGTAATGCCCTTTGGACTCAATAATTATCTTGTTGTTTTTTCTAGAATGGTTGTAGCTTCTTTTAAAGATTTCATCCATAAATTTATTGAAGTATACTTTGATGATTGGATGGTATACAAGATAGTAAAATATCTCATTGAGAGTCTCAGAATTATGCTCGAACGGTGTAGACAGTTCCAAATTTCCCTTAATTTAAAGAAGTTCATTTTATGTGCCCCTTTTGGTATCTTGCTGGGTCATGTGGATTGTCGAGATGGAATATTGATGGATCCTTTCAAGTTTGTGATTATTTTCGACCTACCACCACCTTCGATAGTCAAAAAATTGAGAACTACTTTGGGACATACGGGGTATTATAGAAAATTTATCAGAGGATATGTAGAAGTTACACCTCCTATGGAAAAGTTGTTGAAAAAAGATGTCAAGTTTCAATGGAGTGAGCAATGTCAAGCGAGTCTAGATGTTCTTAAAAATAATATGGTTACAATACCTATATTAGTCTTTCTAGACTAGAAAAAGGAATTTCATCTACATGTCAATACGTCATCTATCACGCTTGGCATTGTACTTGCACAACCAAGCGAAGGTTCTTCTTATCACTCCATTTCATTTGCTAGTAGAAAAATGTCGACGATAGAAAAGAAATATACTACTATAGAAAAAGAAGGACTTGCTATGGTATATGCTCTTCAAAAGTTTCAACATTATTTGTTGGGAGAACATTTTAAGCTGTATATAGATCATTCTGCATTGAATTATTTGGTTAATAAGCTAGTGTTGGGGGGAATATTTGTCGATGGATTCTCCTATTCCAAGAGTTTGAATTTGGAATTATTGTCAATCCAGGTTGACTGAATTCAGGGCCAGACCATCTATCGAGGTTAGAAAATGGAGAATATCTTGTTAATCTCGACGATAGTCTTCCTGACACACAGTTGTTTGCAGACACGATGATTGATTATCTTACAGATATATTGTACATTTCTTATCTACATGATATGCACCAGAAGGATTTAGCATAACACATAAGAGGAAATTATTTGTAAAACCTGCATATTTCCAACTAATCGCTTGGAAATATATAAGATGGGACCAGATGAAATCCTTCTTCGTTGTGGCTTGGAACACGAGCAATGGATGGTATTGAATGAAGAACATGTTGGTGTCACAATAGGTCACTATACAGGAAAATCAATTGTGTGCAAGATATTACAAGTAGGATGGTGGTGGCCTACTTTGCATGTAGACACTAGAGATTATTGTCGCAGATGTCATATTTGTTAGAAAACTAGAAAACCGTCGCGACGAGATGAGATGTCGCTAGTACCACAAGTGACTTTGAAGGAATTTGATAAATGGATGGTTGATTTTGTGGGTCCTATTAATCCACCAGGAAAAAGAATGGGTGCACGTTATATAATCATTGTGATAGAATACTTGACCAGATGGGATGTAGTGCCAGTAAAGGATTGTACTACTGCAAGATTTTTGTTCAACCATGTAGTGACCTGATTTGGATGCCCAAAGATTTTGATAAGTGATCAAGTCACACCTTTTGTGAGTCAACTGATTGACAAATTAACTGAGGAATTTCAGATTCAATGCTGAAATACAAAATCATATCACCCACAAGAAAACGATGTTGTTGAAGCATTCAATAAAATATTGGAGAATGCATTGAAAAAAATAAGGAAAGTTCAGAGGGATGATTGGGATCAGAAGATACCTGCGGTATTATGGGCTTATTCTACAACCTGCAAAAAGTTGACAAACCAAAGTCCATTTAGATTGGTGTATGGACAAGAAGATACCGTGCCACTATAATATATTGTACCCAATCTAAGGATAGTCGTGATTACTGAGATGACAAATGTTGATTCCATAGAAGAAATATTGTTGTAGGTGGTACAACTAGAAGAATATCACTTTATCACAAGCTATCATTAGAATGTTGAGAAGGAGCGACAAAAATATTGGCATGACCATCATATTAAATTTAAGAAGTTTCATATCGAATATCTTGTTCTCCTATATGACAGTAAATTTTGGAAGCATCCTAGCAAGTTTCGAACACATTGGCTGGGACCATATGTTGTTATCCATATCACTGAAGGAGGTGCAGTACAATTACAAAATTTAGATGGCATTCCTTTCAAGGGGATGGTAAATGGAATTTGGTTAAATCCTTATCAAGATAGCCACACTTTGGTTGACTGAAACAAAAAGGGAAGGTAAAAAAAAAGTCGAATGTGTCGCAAGTTTATGAGATTTTTTTTGCAAAGTGTAGAATGTTTTCGTAGACTATATGTCTGTCGGAAGAAAAGAATTGTTGTCGCACGATGAAATTTTGTCACAAGTGACAATTGGCTAACTATTAATTTAAGGTAACGGGAGATTTCGGAGGCATGCTTTTGGTCACATCTTCCATTAATGCACAATAAATACCGTTGAACTGACAGATGAAGTGATGGTTTGATTGGAGGTTTCATTAACATTATTAGAAAGATTAATCCATGTGACAGAATTCACTGCCACCTTCTCCATTTATTGCAGGATCGTGTGAGTGAACAAGTTCTCGCATGCGTCAACCTACTTCATCTTCACACTAAAGCTTGGTCATTAAATTTCATCCAACTGACTAACTTATTGATCCATGTGACAGAATTAACTACAACCTTCTCCATTTACTGCAAGACCATGTGAGTAAACAAGTTCTTGCATGCGTCAACCTATTTCATCTTTGAGTTGAATCTTGGTCATTCAATTGCATCCAACTAACTAAATTTTTTCTGGATATGTTCCACCAAGAACAAATGAGGCACCACATGTCAAGATTAGAAATAATTCTTAGTATTCTCTGGTGAAGACAGCCATCCCAAAAGGAGTCGATGTGACGACAAACATTCTGCCAAACTTGAAGAAAATGGGATTCGTAGACCATGATCTATGAAAGTTCCCTGAACTTGACATATCAAGATACATGACTTCGATGCGGGAGACTGAAGATGGACCTATTCACTTGGTTCCAATGGAGTGGGCTATAGGACTCTAGTATTCATTATTTTTTGTCATTGATGCACATGCCACACTTTGGCCGCACCACATATGTGAATACATGTGTCAAGCAGCTGCTAGTTTGTTTTCATGGAGGAGTCTTATGGCTCAATCGACAAATTTATGTGGATGTCGACCTAATCATTTCAATAATTGGACTTCCTCTTGCAGGGGTCGACCCATCGACTTTCTTCACTGGAAAGGAACATGATTCTGGCCTCATCAACTAGATGAAATAAAAATATGATCTGTCAAGAGATACAAGAGGTTTTTTCATTGCCTCTATCAATGTTATTGATATTCATTTTTTTGCAAAAGTATTATCAAGCAAACTTCTAAGGAAGATGTGACCAAATCAATATACAGTGGGTAAAATTGTTGTGGCAGAGCAGTGTGTTTCAGGTGTGCAAATGAACTAGTCGACCTATTTGTTAAATGAATTGCTAGTAGATGTTGTTGATGCTCAAGAGAAAGGTAATCCTTTTTCTTGTTCATGGATTTTAATTTTAATATCAATTGTCGCATGGGTCGAGCCACCACACTATCTGAGGTGGATGTTCTTGTGCCATGTCGAGGGGTGTGATATCAAAACCTTTGGTATTCCAGACTTAATCAATGTCGATAGAAGGATAATAATGTCAAATTTTACTTGCATAGTGAGGCACTAACGTACCACATTGGGAAGCAAACAATGGTCGATGTGGAAATTGTCAAGCGGTTTCGCAGCATTATTAGATTTTCGGTCGAGGATCATCACATTTTTCTATAGTCGCAAAAAATATATAGAAAATCAATGGTTGGATACCCAGTTTCAGCTAACTGAACATGACATTGAACTAATTGTTCATGACTGGCTCGAGGAGTGGAAACAAGATGTTGTGCATGATCAAATATCTATCGAACTCGACATGCTGCTAAATGGAAAAACAAGTAATCAAGTAGGAGATCCACAAGCGGTAGACAACCCATGAAGCTCCCCCTATGATAGTAAAGATGAATCCAATGGGACCCCAATAGATCCAAAATTGGGGGAAAAGAGAAAAGGATTCGAAAAATCTGAGAAGACTCATAAGAAGCGGAAATATGACAAAACATATGGAATTGTTGGTCTTATTAACGATGACTATAATCTTATTTCGGATCAAATGGAGGAAGTGGTGAATGAAATTTGAAAAAATATGGATGAAAGGCACAATGAAATGGTTAGTAGCATTATATGTTTATTGTAGATTCTTTGCACCACAATAAAGGAAGTTAGAGTAGCGGTCGAGCATGAACCGTATCTGGCTGGGTCATAGGAAGAAGTTGGCCCATCTGAAGATCAAACTGTCGAAGCACCATCGACACCTCCACACAGAAATATTCAAGTGATTTCCGAGGCACTTGACTTAGGGACACCAGAACACAATTCCATTATCAAGGATATTGGTCATGTAAGTTTTGATTTTTTTGTAGTTTCGATGTATCTATTGCATACTATTCAGTAGGTTTCAATAGAGGAGATGAATACAAGAGAGAGTGAGGTTCTTAACCAAATAAAAAACTCCAACAATACCTTACGTCGCTAAAAAATAAAGTTAAGGAGACAGAGAAAAAAACAAAAAATTGGTAGGACGACACGAAAAGATTGGATGAAGCTGTCACACTAGCAACTTCTCTGATGAAGGAATTAAAATTGAGATGTTTTCCAAGGAAATCATTTTATGACTTGGGGAGGTAGCTGAAAACATCCACAAACAAGTCACAGAGACGGAAACAAAGATGACTCCTAGTACACCTCCTGAGGTATTGGAATATCGACGAAAGGCAGTGACTGAAACTACGCAGAAGATTGAGGAAGTAGAGGCACTTTGTGCCAAAGCATATGAATAGGTTTCTTAGTAATGGGAAGCCCTAATATATGATACAGAGTTAGAATAGGTAATATGGAAGCTTCGTTTGGCTGAATAGGATTTAATAAGCTGGAGGTTGAATTGAAAAAAATGTCGCTAGTAGAAAAGATGAACAAGGTTGCCGATTTAAAAATATTACATTAGCAGGTCATTAAACTGTGAACACAACAACAACAAAGAACAGACCATGTCACAACAATACAGACTGAATCCAAGAAGGTTACAGGAATAAAAACCAATTCATGAAAAGGTGTGACAGGCATTGGGAATGACAGGAATACCAACTTCAGAACATATCGATTCCGAACTTGTGGAACAAATGAAGAAAGTACAGGAAGATGTACAACAAGAAGCATAAGCAGTATTGAAGATATGTCAATATTTTGAGAGAAATATCACACCACCAACATATTTATACTAAAGTGGCTCGCGACAAGTCACAGGTAAGTGTTGGGTGCTTGTTGGCCCTAGGAAAAGATAACATAATTTTGGTTGGAAAGATGAAGATTCTAGTTGCAAGGCAAGGAAGACTGCGAAAGAAAAGGCTATGACAAAAGAGGAGAAGAGCAAGTCGAAACCAGGTGTTTGAATATTTTTGTAACAGTTAGTCAGTGAGAGTCAATCAGACTAATAGTCTTTTTTGGGAATAAAGTATGATTGTAAACTAGGTCGATAGTTCCTATATTTAAATGTAGCAAGATGTTTTGGATGGGTAGAGAAACCTGTCGACTAGCAGTTGAGAATCAGTCAACAGATAAAACAAGAATTGTAAAAAGTATATAGGGGTCAATCCAAGCTGTGTGTGGAGAGGAATTGACAGTCTAAGAGGGGAGGATCATAATATAGGTCAAAAGAGATACCTAGACATGAGAACATGAGAATAGTAAAACCATTGTTAAGAATATATATAAAGGAGTCTGCAAGCTATGTGCACAAACCAAATGTGCTAAAAATATTACTCATTCTAAATCAAGAGCACCTTTGTGGTTTTTCTCATTTGGGTTTCCATGTTAAATCTATGTCTTTGTGTCTTTGATATATGTGTCCATGTTGAATGAATATCTGTCGTGAATGAACCTATTTAAGTATGTAGAGCATCTAATGATATGATAGTATGGAATGTTAATGCGTGTAAATGTTGTATACTATATGTTGTTTATGTATGTCGATGGATCAATATGCTATATGCTTTTTTGTATGTATGAAGATAGAAGTCTACCCCCTGGTTTCAATCGAGTGACTTGGTGATGATGAGATAAGGAAATCCCCTCCCATAACTGTAGAAACTTGGTTCTGGCAGTCCCATAGATATCTCAAGCAAGACCTCACTTGCGTCGCAGGTGTTGCTGATGGAGTTATACTCTGTTAGGCCGATATCTTGGGCTATGTTGACAGACAAGGAATTCTGAACCTGGGTCAGTAGAAAAGATGCCGACAACTTCTCTCATATCTTTCCTCTTCTTCTTTTGTGTCCATCTGGGTCCATCTCTACTTTCTTTCTCATTCCATACTCCATGGCTTCTCTCCTCTTCTCTCCTTCACCTCCCCTAGTGCAGGGGGTTTTACTCTTCCATCTTATCTGTTTCCATACACATTATCCCCTATTCAACAAACAATATTTTTATCCTAGTGTGGATCTCTACTAACAATCTCTTTCTAGGTTTCGTCTCAAATTTCTCCTTTGCACAATCAAAATCTTCATTGTAATCAATAACAAACTCTATTA
This sequence comes from Pseudotsuga menziesii, assembly GCA_001517045.1. Taxonomy (NCBI): domain Eukaryota; kingdom Viridiplantae; phylum Streptophyta; class Pinopsida; order Pinales; family Pinaceae; genus Pseudotsuga; species Pseudotsuga menziesii. The sequence goes on along the minus strand of LPNX010386007.1, from coordinate 513,970 downwards.
TATAGCTCTCTTTAATTTTGTTAAACCAAAATTATATAACCATCATCCACTTTTTATCTAAACTCTTCAAACTACCTTTAGTTTCTTGAGCCCATACAATCACTTCTTGACTCCTCCACACCACATTAAATTCTACTTGTATTTTTACCCATTCATACAATAAACAAGGAAATTCAACCAAAATAAATTCATATGCATCTAAATATATGCACCTTAGTATCCATCATTGTAGATCAATGTCCAAGTTTCAAGTCTCCTTGTATGAAAATTCTTCTTCCTTGTTGATCAACCAATTATGCAATCCTCCCTCATAGGTTTCCAACTCATACATATTCAAACCCTAACCTGTTTAGGTCTCAACAATGGAATCAATTGTTGGCATATAACTCAGAACCTGCTTGCTAAATCCATAACAAAAAATACCCCTCTGAGAATTGACATTTTCAATACCCAAAAGGGTAAGGTATCGCTCGAGACTCACTCATGGATTACTAAGGTTGAACAAGCATTCAACAACAATACATTCTCCATATTTTACAGATATTTAACACAATAACATAAAAATATTAGATTCATGCGTAGTCTACCACATACATCATTACACCTGAACTACCAACTATTCATTCATCAATGATAACAAGGTGCATCTGGTAATACTCTGTGACATTCATTCACATTGTATTCTCAAACATCAGTTGCATACAAGAACGAACCCAAAACAATACTTCCTTTCAGCGTTTATTCAAAATGAAATGGTTATCGGTTTCTTAACTTCCTTTTAACTAATATTAATGACTTATACATAGTCTTGAATTATCTTTAACATATACTTCTACTGCACAAGTCACTATACAAATTATTGCACAAGTCGATACAAGCTATACTACACAAGCTAATGCAAAATATTATATTGCACAATCTATTACAACATGTTTTACAGAATTTATAACATTATAATTAATACAACACCAACAAGCTTGTCAGCAATAAATCTTGAACTTGAGATCCAAAGTCCAAAGATCAAGTGCAAGGCTAAAGGAAACTAAGAGGGAAGACATTGTCACCACACAAAACCCTTCTTCTTACTTAAGACTAGATATTCTCTAGTACGAGAACATGTCCTATAATTAGGATTGCTAAAGCATAGGATAATATGGTTCAAGGTGGGGCGAAGAGTTCCTTTATCCCAACAAAATATTATTTGATTTTTTAATATTTTTTAAAGGTGGTTGGATGTGTATGATCAATTCCCAAGACACATTTGGACATATAGAGTCAAAAGAGTGTTCGAGGGATGGAAATGGATGGGTATGATTCAACAAAGGTATTGTTAGAAAGATGCAAACATTACCAATGGTTGTTGATTTAAATTATAGGAATTATATGTTTGCATGCCCTTTTAGAGGTTCCCACTAATGAAATTGCTAATACAAAAAAATGTAATTTTATTCCAAGCTCAAGTTCACCATTAATGCTTTCTATGAAATACAACGACACAAATGGCTCAATTTAAAAATAAAAAGGGAAGTAATAATTAGTTCACCTTGTATTAATTCCCTTCTTGAAGATCTTATTGCAACATATTTGAAGTGTACTTTCCAGCACATATAAATAACAAAGTGGGATGAATGGGTAACTACACATAGTAATAAATCTCTTGAAATCACACAACCTTATAAGACAATAAACATAAATCAAGCAATAGAGTTCTTTCTCCAATTCTCCAATAATCATTAAGATATGAGAAGCTCATATTATATAGATGGAGAGCTCAAAATCTCTAATAAGATAAGAATATCCAATGTAAAAACCTAGATCTCCCTAGGGAGGAGTAAAGATACAATATCCTTCAAGTAATTCATAACAAGTCAAAAAAACTAAAGCAATGAAATACAAAACAAATGGATTTAAATATGAGGATTCCACGCGTCCCTCTCTTGTGAAAAAATATTCCTTAGTCTCGGGCATGGGCATGTTGATTATGCAAAATAATCCATGAAATAATAAACAATGATACCCAACTATGCACCCTCCAAGAAAGCCTCCAAAAATAGCATAGATTGGTGCACATAAGGGACAACTCCACTAGAACCATGATGATTTGTTTATAAGATTAAAAAAATGGCTATGGTTTATTGATTTGTAATAACTCTTGCTTCCACATGTGTGAAACAATAATAAAATAAGAGGGTCACTCCATCAAAGGTATCAAAGCATGTGTATTAGTGCTAAATCAATGGGAGTGATCAATTAGAAATGAGGGGTCAAATCTATATACACCATAATAATCCCAATATACTGTGAACGAGCCCAGGTGCTCTCTCTTCAAGGCCTCAATGGGTCACTCCACTAGAGAATATACTCAAAACGTGTGCCCAATGTGCATGTAGATGCTACAGTCATCATGAGTGAAGTGGATGACCTCAATATGTGTTTCCAAGGAGGTTAGATGCACATAAAACAACATCATGAATTCCAAAAGTATAACAAGAGGCTAATACACTATTTCCAAGACTTAACAAGATGTCAAAAATAAAATGAAAGTAGTTAGGGAATCCTATCCAAGAAACTAACCTACTTTTCCATTAAGAAAATCATGGGAATATGTGTTGGTCAACTTATAAAGTCATTATAATCACCTCCAAATGGAAACAACCTCTAGAAAGATGCTCAATAGAGGGTGCACCCTATATCCATGTTCATAAATATATAAAATAAACTTTCATGACTCGATATTTGTGCCAGAAGATGTGAACAAGGAGAGTGCCCAACTTACACTAGCAACCAACCAATGAAATAATGTTGCACCATTATCAAGTGGTCAATCTCACTAGAGTGCTCACTCATCAAGTCAATGTATCATCAAACATACAAAAATATAGCCTTTTGGAAGACTAAACCACCATAATGATATATGTATGACTAGAGCGATCAACATGACAACCAAGTACAATGATAGATGATCAAATACTGATGATAATAAACCTCATCTAACTAAGATACGTAAATAATAACCTGTTGCACATAATATCCAATGTAAACAACACTTGTGGGTATAAACACAACATTGTGCTAACCAACAATCTTGCTCAAGACAATGCACAACCATCCAAAGGTGGTTGGAAAAGTCATAAGGGAACTATCAATGAGAGTGTATGAACAACTTAAATTCCTTTCCCAATACATCATGATAGCCCATCAATAATTTTGTATCTAACTGTCTCATGCAAGGAAGAATGTCGATTGATAGCCACTAATATCCATGCATATGGTAACAATACATGGATCAAAATCCAACATACTCAAGCACAACCTTCTTAGGAAATATCTTCAAACTAGATCAAAATCCTCATTCTATATGAAGGGAAACATATCCTAAAAACGATTCTACTAAAATACGAATGTGTATTGGCTTAGGAAATAGCTATGATAACATTTGTAGTGATCCTTAACCCTTATACTTGAAGAGAATATAATATATTGAGGGAAATATAAGTGCAAAAAACATATACAAGATAAAATTAAATATGTGTAATATACACTTGTATTAATGATTATAAGAGAAAGAAAACAATGTTCACTTGCCTCTTAAGGTAGAGTGACCGTTCACTTACTAGAGCTCCAATTACAACCATACTTGATAAAAACATTCCATAACCTCCTAGTTCTTTAAAAAGGTTATGGAAGGAAAAACACTAAGTACTGATGGTCCTATCACTAGTGAGTGTTTAACTAGACCAAATGAATTTGGATTGTTGGACCAAACCATAACCAAATATCCTAAATTATTATGGACCCAAAGGGGGGTTTTCACCCCTAATTAAACCCCTAAAGTTAGTAAATACCCCAAACAAGTACGTTGAGGGTCAAAGTGAACCAAATTGGTGATCAAGTACTGCATATCAAGTGGGAAAAGGGAGCAAAGGGTCCCATTAAATTTCTAGACATCCCTAAGAGATCATAGGCCTAGAGGCTAAGGTGGTGAGAATTCTAGGAAGGGTGTCCATCATAAAATTATAGTCTAGGTAGATTCAAATGATCATTGTTGGGATCATGCATGGACATGACACAATAGAGGACCACACCAATGCCTCCTTGGTAAGTAGGCATATGTGAGTCAAAAGAGTGAAATAAAATACATATTTACCACCTTGTAGGTGCTCAATCTATGAGGCAGGAATAGTAGAAAGGTGTAATGAAAGAGCGAAGCAAGCAAAGTGAAATAAGAGTAGAAACAATAGAAAATGATGATATCTAGGGTTGTCTTGTTATTTCCTATAGTGTGAGTTAATGCCCATACATGGTGAGGGGGTATCTCCATTGTTTGGCTTCATTTAAGTTTATGAATTTTGCATGGAGATCCCATGGCTTGATAATCATTGCAAGGAGTGAAGCTAAAATGCACTTGCACATGAAGCATAATAACAAGCATATCTAAGACAAATAAAGAGAGAAAGATATGGGAGATAACTATTGGAAATTGATACCATTAATTGTTAAATTACTGATATGAGAGAGTTAGATGCTTTGTTCCATAACTTCATTTTTCACTGCATGAGTACTTCTTNCCCCCCCCCCAACTTTTTGACACACTCTTTGCAATAAAAAAATGACAAGATTTGAGTAACAAAAGCATTAATTAAATTGATGCAACCCCCCACCAACTTTTTGATACACTCATTGCAATAAAAAATGACAGGTAACATTGACTCCATTGGCTCTACCAAACTTTATGCAAGCACTATGGAAGCCATGATTAATTAATCTGGTTAGAAACAATGCAAGAAATCTATTAGTAATTTTTAGAATTGTTCAAAAGAACAGTACCATGGAGCACACCATGAATATCCACTTTATAACATTGATTTGGCATGTCTGATGCAATAAATCTCTTCAAAGTGAAGATTGAACATGCTAATCATTTTATTTAATATTGATTCTAAGGCACTCCTTAGTAGTTTAACACACTAAAAATACTTTGTGGCTAATTCCTTTAGTGATGTAAAGAAAATAATTCTAATGACCATGAAAATGTCTTGACCACCAAAACATGGTCAAAATCACACAACCAACAATGTGAAGTTTGTGTTGAGCCTATCATTATGTGGGGTAATTTTATGGTGACAATTAATGGAAAATTCTATCAACTAAGGTCTCAAGCATATAGTTGCATGAGGTGGCAACAAATGTGCAAGCTTATGGATCAATCAATAAATGACTACATGAAACAAGTTCCACTCACTTGTGGCTCTAATTAGAGATATAAAGAAGCCAAGCTCATTCTCAAGCACTAAATTGGATTACATACATCAATTATAAAATTGGTTTATTGTCCATGGTCACATTTGGGAATGCACACACACAAGTTCACACAGAATATTGATTAAAATAATAGACCCACAAATAATGTCAACCCTTTTCGTGACCAACATAATTAGAAGTCAAATGCTAAAAATAACAAAAATAAGTGGACAAAGCAATACACTATCTATAGTTAGGACAACATTACACAATCTAATTCAATCTTATTTGAAAAAATAAGGCCACACAAGTGGTCACCAACAGTGTAAGAAAAGACAATACAAGTGGTGTGAAACACACAAGATGACTTCACCCTTAAATGACAAGCATGAAGTGTGAAAAAATATCTTGGTATAGATTTTCAATGTCATGCACCTGATCAAGGGAAGTAGAGTGGGAAGTAGAGCGCAAAGTCTAAATTAAATCCCTCCAATGTTTCTAGTCTTACAACACACACAGACTCACTCACTCTTGCAAAATTGGAAAAAGAAAGAGTGATTATTACACAATCAAATGCAAGTTCAACAACATCTATTTCACTTCACTATTCACCAGAGGAATAAAAAAAATTCTAATGTCCTTAGTGATTGTTCAATGATTCAAATTATCTACCGAACCCACCTAGTATCCTACAACATTGGATGGCTAAGCTCAAGAAAGGAGTTGTGCATCACACACAAGTGCATATTCTAGTATTCCATCAACCCACTAAAGGATGATGTCAAAAGGAAATTGATTCACATATAAATTGATAAGGGTGTGGCATAGCACCTCTAAATATCCATGATGTTGTTGGGAAAACTATAGTTGCGGGAGTACTATCACATTTATAAATAACACCCTTAGAGCATTATCCTTAGTATCAAAAGGAAATTGATTCATATTTATGAGCTAAAACTCAAGTTTAAAGTTTCTTTAATGTATGTAAAGTGGTGCCATAAGTTGATCAACCACACATACACTCATTATGTTGACAATTTGGACAGGGATCACATAGTACAAGATCATTGTACCAATACAAGCCTCCCCTACAACTCAACTTACACAACAAAATAAATTATCCATGGGTCTAAAGGAATATGATTATATTCTCAAGGATCCCACTACAATACCACTCCATTGTCATGTACAACACATAATTAATCTAGTTCCTATGACATTATTACTCAACACTCCCTTGTACTATAAATCTATGTGGGATAATGAGAAAAATTAATGATAGATACCTGATAGAAACCCCATTGAGGTCCTGCCCAAGAAATATGACACTTGGGTGCCTCTAGGTTGACTACCACATCCTTAACAATAATAGAGTCAATAATAAGTATCCAATCCCCAAAATTGATTACTCTTTGGACAAAATAAAGTGAGCTAAATTCTTTACCATAATCGACTCAAAGTCTAATTTAACCACGTCCTTGTTGACCCTTATAAGATTGTATGGAAGATGGTGTTGACATATAAGGATGAGTTGTATGAGTGGTTTATGATGCCATTTAGTTTAAAGAAATGTATTGGAAACATCCATCTGCCATATGACCACATACCTGTAAATCTATTGTTTTCTACTTTGAAAATGTTCTTAACTTTAGTTGTACATGTGATCAACACTTCTTGCACATCATGTTGTTCCTCAAGTGACGACCACAATTATTTTACAACTTGGAGAAATATGCATACACTCTAAAATGTATTAGGTACCTTGGTTTTATTGTCAACAAGATAGGTATATACATGGGTCTGGAGAAGGTACAAGACATTAGAGGCTTCCCTACCTAGAGAAACCTCTGAGTCGTGAAACTTCCATGACTTTGTGAGTTTTTATTGATCTTTCCTCTTGGGATTCTCTCATATCATGCACCCTCTTCACGCTCTCTTGTGCTAAAAACAAAGAAGATGATGTTTCAATAGACTATAATGAAACAATAGGGATTTGAAGAAGTTAACTATAGGTTGTGTACAGCGTGGCCAATCTTGCACCTACCTGATTTGCACCAGCCCTTTGAAATCCACATTGACACCACAAATTATGCACTTGGATAAGTTCTTCATGACCACCCAATAACATACCACTTTGAATGCTTCAACGATGCCAACAAGAATTAGTTTATATACAACTAAAATCTATATGCAATCATTCAAGCCAATAAACATGGGGGACAAACCATCTTGGATTAGGGAACAATTCTACAATATGAACCAGAGGCCTTTATATTTTGTTGCAACCATATATCAAATTGAAGAAGGTTCCGTTGTTAAAGTGAATGATCTAGTGATCAAGCATAAGCATAGAACTTCCAATTGTGCATCAAATTACCTAAGTCGGCCACCTGTGAGTGCTTCAATGATTATCTTGGACATCTATGAACATAAAACACATGATTGGCATCACCAATGTAACATAGACCACATGCATATACATATATGTTAGACCTCCTCCAAGGTAAACCACGCCCTAATTTCTATATGCATGGAAACTTATTGCATTTCCTTAGAATTTTTTATGTCCTAGACAAAGATGAGTATGATAAAATTCTCTAGGAGACACATTATTCTAAGTCAAGAGGTCACTTTGACATCCACAAGGCTTTACATTTCTTATATAAATATTTTTACTAGTGTCACCTCTACTTCAACATGGGGAAGTTACACGTCAAGAGTTGTGTTGCACCAGTGCAAAACTAGCCAATAGGAGTACACACCATTGCTTATTCCTTCATAACCATGGGAATCTATCTCCTTGGATTTTCTAACATACCTATTCACAATGTGGTGAAACCATGAAAGTGTTTATGGTTTTCAATCAATTATCGAAGATGGCAATCCTAATGCCTTGCAAGAGGATTAACCCAATGTAGAACACATTGAAAGGGATTCTTTATTTAATATTGAAATCTCACTTAATTTTGAGTTTCCCACACCCACTTTCTCTATCAAAAACTAAAATTCATCTCCAACTTTTGGAAATCACTTTATTCTAGTGTATTGGACACAAGGCTAGACATTTGTGCATCCTCTAATCCATAGAAAGGCAGACATATAGAAAAACTATGATCCAAATTATTGTCCACATATTCTGCATATATCAATAACCCCTCCCATAGGATGACAATTTGGCATTCATCGAGCATTGCTCCAATTTAGCTCATCATATCTTGACACCGTACATAGCCCCTTTGAAGTCTAATTTTGATTACAACTTGAAGTGACAATGCATATAACATACCGAAATCCATGAGCTACAAGCACTTCTCCACCATCACATAAATAAGTCAACAAAGTATAACACAATTCATTGAGAAAATCCAAAAATGTTAAATACCAAGTTAATGGCATTTTGAGATAGAGATCCAAGAAATACAAATAGTGCATGACAAGTGTAGCTTCTTAGTTAGAGACAAGGCATGGTTTCACATACAAAAAGAAAGACTCATTGGCCAACATTATAAAGTTTGGTCATTGTGATACAATCCATTCAACATTAACGAGTAGGGTAAAAATGATTCCTTCATGTATGATCTACGATTATACCTTGGGATGCATCCAATGTTAAAATATAAGTTGCTATAGCCTTACTATCTCCAATTCTTGAGCAAAGCATTGTGCAGCTTAAGCTCCATGTCAACATAGCTATACTTTAGTGCACCTATGCCATCCAATCAAATCATTGATTGAATAATGCAACACACTCACAACAAGGCCACACAACTCTTCAATATTGTCAAAACAATTCAATCTATGGCACATGGGATATAAGTTTGCTCATAGGTTGGATAATGATAGTTATTTTTCTTATTTAGTAGAGCACACTATTGCATGTGGACCAACACTTCTCGTCATAACATAACGGGGACCATTGCTCACCAGGGTGGTGATTAATCTATTCATTCATGTGATTTTGGTTCATGCAAGCCCTTTTCTAATCTCCAATAGTTCCTCATCACAATAAGGTCCTCATAAATGATTAACACCTGATCTTCAATATGTCAATCTTTCAATGCCAACACTCAATCTAATGGTTGTGAGCTCATTAAAGATACTTATAGATAACCCATAGTGACACCTCAACTGCGACTAATGATACGTCACAACTTAGAGGATTGACACAACCGACCAGTTGGATTATCAACATTGACCAAGTCAATCTGGGGAATGACATAGTGATCAATATTGACCAAGTTGAGGCATATGTACATGAAACCCACTAATTGGGACCATCTCCATGAATAATTCGATCACTCGTTGTCGTATAAATATACGTTGCGTGTATTTGTAATGCACTAAGCACATTTGTACCTTTGGGAAATATGTCTCCACAACCATTTCCTTCACACTACATGAACCACCACAAAACTTATTTACAACGTTGAAGAGCTCTACTTAATTTTGTAACTACATTGTATCAACAATACTCTTTACCAATGAACAATCCTATGTCTTTGATTGGGTTTGATCTTATTACAATTGTTTAATCTATAATTTGATGTTTAAGTCGCATTCACACAAAACAAATGCTAAATGCCTATTCACTTAATTCCATATAAGTTAATCTGGTGCACAATGTGATTTGCACCAATGTGATTTGATGTATTCATTTTGCAACTAATCACAACATTCCTTACCGGAATCTCTGAAGCTATTAAGTTGTGCAATACACGAATCGGTCCACCTTTCACTGATAATCACTACATATAGAAGTTTTGCAGAAATACAAAAGAGTACTATTGTATCGAAATCTGTGCCCAACTACAAATCAAATTTGGTTTTGTCCATAGCTACAAGGTCATTACTTAATAAACTCCTCCTTTCACATCCAAATGTACTCTTGTATTGTTTTTTCTTTCTTTCCAATTCTGGTTTGTCAAATCCCAAAGGAATAGCAACAGTTCAGCAAAGTTTCAAGCATTTTAACTAATCACCATGGACAAAATTATTCAGCCATTTTGGTCATCATTATCCATCATTTTGGTCAAATTGTCTATCATAATAGTGGAATTTTTTTTTTATATTCTTGAAAAATATCACCAAAATATATTTACATTAAAACATAATCTTAATCAATACTATGTGGCCATGATTTTTTCATTATTGTAAATTGTGACACTCTGGTAGGTGTCATGTACATATGAGTTTTGAACCTAGGTGGGAACAATGATAGCCAATTTCACAACCACCCAGCCTACAATAGGAACCCTAAATACTATGTGTACACCATTGTCACAAGTATTGATCAAATTTAAACCCTGATTTATCAAGTATTGAGAGGGATCCACTTTCTTCGAGTGTAATTTTTATTAATCTTAAATTTTTTGGTTACTTTTCATTGGTTTAAATTTTTTATTTTACGAGTCTACATGAATTTTTAGGGGAGATGTCATGTTTGTCATATCTATTAAGAACGAAGATGGATCAAATTTTTTATGGTGTAGATTTTTTATCTAAATTTTTTTACACTTAATAAAATTACACCTCAAGAAATTGGACCCCTTTTGGTGCTTAATAGGTCCAGGTTTAAGATGGATCTATGTTGGTTTTTTGTATTACTTTACATGACAACATCTCCCACATACCTGTAAAGCACCTGGCTACTCCCCATACAAGAAAAGAAATTGGAAATTTGTGAATGAATGGGTAGACATAATATTTTTCCAATTTAAAAGCAATTGGCTCCTTGATAGCAGAACTGTATCAGTGTTTTTATACATACTTCAAGCTATAAAGACCCCAAAACTTGTTTAGAAAGATTAGTAGTTATAAGCAAAACCAAACTCCGTTGAAATTGCAAAATTCCAAAAACAAATGAAAAATTGAACATAAGACAATGTGGCTAACGGATTTTTTTGGTTGCAACTGTCTGATAATTTTTACTCTTTCACGTTGAACACTTCACCCATCATGTGAACAACAATGTAGAAAGATATTACAATCACAAACAAGCTATGTCAAACCGTGGAAGATTACAACATTACAGGGAGAAAACCAGGCATTAGAAGATCGCATAATAACCGAGCTTTGAATTTTTTGGATTAAGTGATCGTAGCTGGCAGCCACTCGTCACCCTGTATAAAGCTTTTAGCAGAATACAATCCTACATTGTTCTCAGGAATCTGATTAGACCATGCAGTTCTTCCAGAAACGTTAGCCCCCGGTCCATAATTTTGGTATTCCCCATAGTAAAGTGTGTCAAGAGCAAAATTTCCTATCCAAGGCATCCATCCCTCAGGACTAATGAACTCTCCCAAGTAAGAGTTTATGAAAATTGCTCGGGAGTACATCTTCCATGGCCGACCCAAATAGCCCTTGTGAATTTTTGGGTTGGCATAGAAATCCCTCATATATTCTTCGGTTCCATTGATAGTGCACTTGTGGAAAACAAAACCTGTGGGTTCAGCTGGATCTGTTCGGCCCTGTGCAGTTACAGGATCTGATGAGCCTTTGTTTGAGTTTATTTGACGAGGACGGACCAGAATAAGACAGTTTTCAAAGATTGCTGCAGAGTTTCCAAATATGAAGTCAACAGTGCCTTCTATTCTGCAGTATCTATAGAATTGACGAAGAGTATGAGTGTACAATGTATCCTGGTGGCCAAGAAAGGAACAGTTGTAGAAGGCAGAGAGATCACTATCTACTCTTAGGGCTACTGCTTGTTGACTACCTGGCCCTGCTGCATTTTCGAATGTTATGTCCCGTGCTACGAAGCCGTCAGCATTTACAGCTGCAGTTGTGAAACCAAATAAATTAGCAATTGTCAACAATCTAAAACAACATTTACGGGAATCGAGGAATATGGATTTGATTGAATTCAAGCCATGAAATATATATCTTAATCGCCGGATGAAACTTACTTGCCCAACTGACTGTATTCAAGCACAAAACCGATGTTTAGCCATTGTGGTTTTTTAATTTTGTTTTGCTTCTTCCTTTTCTCTGATAACAGCCGTAGGAGAAAAATTATTAGACATATTTGTTGGGTTTATCATTGGCTGTTTAGGGTCCATGGCATTGCATAGACCATGGTATTTCATATGATGAAGCCTATTTCAACACTTGGTATACTCCATTGTAATGAGCCCCATGATGGAATAGGCCTGTTGGCCTTTAAAGGCTTAGGTGGCTGGTGTAGTCCTCAAATGCAATATGTAGGCCTAAGTTGATCTAGAGAGCCAAGCAAGAATGAGCTCGCTGCAGATTACTCTTGTTAAGAGCACAGCTCTGAAAGTGCATTTTAACCATTATTAGTTGTTGAAGAATACATTGATCTAGCTTGGGAGTGTAGGGTTTTTCCCGAAAGGGTTTTCCTTGAGGAAATTGTTGTGTAATGGTTCGTTGTTTTTTTCATTTGTTTTCTGCACCTTCTTTTATTGATTAGTATAGCAAGTGTATTCGGCACCTCTAGGCTCTGTCGGACATACAATGGAAAGATAAGTACTTGGTTTATGTAATTGTATTTGGAGCAGGAGAGATGTAGCAATGAAACAGGCTGATGTTTCATAGCATCACATGTTTGAGCATACAATTGTAAGCATTTATTTTTGGATTTGTGAGTTCATTGCATGTAAATGGGCATATCATTATCAAACCTAATAATTTGTGTATACCTGGTAGTGTAAAGTCTAGACGTAGACCTAAGTGATGGGGGCATGTCGTATCGATAAACTTTGAGGGGGAAGATGTTTATCCCAATTCAATTTCAAAGAGGAGATGTTGAGTTACTCTTGACTTGGTCATAGAATAATTAAGATAACCATGATTCAGTCAATGATGGGTTTATCATGGGTGGTTGCTTGGTATACTCTATTGTGATAAGTCTCATGGAATAGGCCTTAGGAGTTGGTCTGTTGACCTGTAGGGGCCTAGGTGGCTGGTGTAGTCCTTTAGTGCATTATGTAGGCCTGGCCGCCTGAGTTGATCTCGACCCTCGAGAGCCAAGCAAGAATGAGCTCGATGCAGATTACTCCTGTTAAGAGCACAGCTCTAAAAGTTTATTGTAACCATTGGTCATTGCTGAAGAATACAATGAACTTCTTTTGGAGTGCAGGGTTTTTCTCCCAAACGGATTTTCCGAGAGGAAATCATTGTGTAATGGTTTGTTGTTTCTTTCAATTGCTTTCTGCACATTCTTCTCTCATTCATTAGTGTAGGAAGTGTATTCCACGCCTCTACTTCCTTACAATTTTTGGTTGTTTATGTGCCTCTAAGAGAAAAATTACAAGATATTTTTGGCTGTTAATGTGAGCATGGCCATACTGTGAACTTCATATTGAATATATATTTTGAACAAAGGGAAGACCATGGGAATGGTGGGATTTGCATCTGATAAATGGAAGATTATTTTTCCTGTGATTAGGGTTCAAAATGAATAATGATGGAAATTGTGAGTATTATAAATTTAGAATTAATTCCTTTTGTGTTTAGAAATATAAAACACACATATATATAGTTATCAGAAGAAACACATGATCATATTTCAGCATATGCCCATTGAAATTTTGCTCAACGCTGATCTGAACTGAGGATCAAATTTACCAACCCCAAAGCCTATCGAAGGGCATAAGCCTATCATCATGAAAGGGTTCCAACTATTTTGTCCTTAAAATGTAAAAGTTAAAACAAGCTTTATGTATTTGCTGCTTGAATAGGATAAAAGAAGGGCAGAATCTGTAGCTATAAATGCTATAGTTTTCTTATTTTGAACAACCTGTAATCTGAAGAAACACATCACTCTTACTCTTGCAAATGACAGATTACATTCGAAGCAATCTTGGGTTTTAAATTTTAATGGTTACTTTCTTCACCAAACTGAATTGTTGTTGATTCTTTCTAGATCTGCATTCCCTGGCAAGTGAATTCTAACTAAGAGTTGGATAGTCATTTTCACAGTTGATCTAGAAAGAGGCCCTCAGCCATATTTCCACATTTCTTCATGCTGTTAGTTGAATTTCATGCAGGTCGCCAGTGTTGTGGTTTGGCATTTTTATCCATCGTCCTGAGCAACAGGGCAGAAAGAGCACACTTCGTGTCACTGTAGCAGGAATTGCAAGCAATAGAAGTGTTGGATTCCTTGGCTACAAGATTGGACAAGTATTTAGAACCCTTTTGGCTCTTCACGATCCATAAGAGAATCTGCAAATGTATCAAAGATAGTTGATTCCTGGATCATATTTGCAGATTCTTCTGAGGAGCGCTTCAAGGAATGGTCTGAGGTGGATCGGACAATTTTTCTTCACCCAAATATCATGAGGTTCCTCCAGTATAATACGGAAGCTTTCATTGATCTTGTTCTAGACCTGTATGTGGTGGTGAGGCATCATTTGCAACAATTATCTACATATCGTGCAGAAGATGCCAAGACAGAGGCCAGAATCCTTGATAGAGAGGCTAGGTCGCAAGCAAGCCCTGGAGCTTTGTCTTGACTCTCAGGGAAGTTCATTTGCTGTCTTTTTTGTTTCATGCTAAATATATTTAGTTGCTGGTTAATCCTTTCCATGCTTAATGACTTTTAAGCAATTTATATACCATTATGTTGTAATTTTATCTTCACCGTAAAATTTCTTGAAAACTTTGACAGTCTAGGAATCAAACCTAAGACCAAATCCCTGCTTGTAAAATGCTCTATGACTGAACTACATGCCCTTTTCATGAATTCACCCTTGATGGTTCTATAGAAATGTGGATTGTGGTCTTCAAAATACCATCTGCCCTGCAATTTCAATGCTTAAATTCAAGCCTAATTTTTATTGAAAAAATAGCAAAAACAGAAAGCCCCTACATATCGGACTTGGTTATTGATAGACACTCTTTGACCTCATTCAATAAAATTATCATGTAACA
>LPNX010386007.1:425446-494768 GCA_001517045.1 Pseudotsuga menziesii | reverse complement strand
TCTATGACACACTATGATGCAATGAATCTCCTGGGTAATGTGATTTGGTACAATTATGTTTTGTTCTAGCTCTTTGAATCTCTTGGCTGTTATTCGCTATATTGTTTGTAGTGTTTTGGTATCTTGTAGTGCACTTATTTTGAATTCCCTTCACCTAAGGCACAGATTCACTCCACTCATTTCCACTAATTGGTTGTCGCAATTATCTATAGGATTTTATCCCAACCACTTAAAATTGTTATTTGAAACTTACCCTTGCTCTTGACTCTTTACAAACAGACCAAGGGGGAGTCATTTGTGTGTTGATCATCTTGGACTTTGTGCAGATTTATTGATTAGACGGCAGCATATACCTTTTCAGGACACCCCCTGAGAGTAGAAAAGCATCAAACTGAATGGAGAGGCATCTAATGGCGACAATGCTAGGTGGCCTATAATTATTAGGCAGGTTTGCTGGTGTAAATTCATGTGATAACAAAGAGTAAAGATACTAGCCAATAAAAGAATACAAGTAAATAAATAAATGAGAAGGACCTATTAATCATTCAGTATAAAAGTACAAGTAATGGAGAAAGAAGCATTTGTTGTTACCTTAATCAATATGAAGGTGTCAATATACTCCCTTATAATGTCATTGTGGGAGTACTAAAGGCTGAGAGGGCCTGGCTAGGTGATCCAAGAAGGAAACTGGAAGCAATAAGTATAAGTGCTCCTAATATTTGAGGCCACTGAGAAGAATCTAGAAATGGGAGCCTGGATGCCAGTTAAAGGCTAAATCAATCAATTTGTGTTATAAGGTGGTATTCCGTTGTGACCTTGTGAAACAAAGTATGTTGTCCATTGAATTGAAGAATGTATGTGGCATCATTGATTTGGTACCATGTATATCTGAGGTAGGGGTCTGCACAATGCTTGCTGCCACCTGCGGATGAGATAGGCAGCAAGGAGGTAATCTGTCTAATGTGGTTGGGTAAGAGTGAACCTCAAAAGATTTGTTGTCTACTTATAATCACCTCACACATGAAGAGAACCAAGCACCTCTAACCTAAATAGTGAAAGAAGGTAGCTAGAGTGCCCCTTAAGTCCTAGTACAAACAATGAAATCCTCCTCTGATCTCATAATAAAGGGGACATCTAAAAATGAAATGCTCCTCCAACTAAACGTCTTGTAGATAGCACAACTGATAGATCCTATCCATCCATGGGATGTGGTGGTTAGATTAGATCAAGAATTGGTGAGAGTAAATCATGAACTAGCTGAGCAGAATTTGAGGCCATGTGTCCACTATCATCAATAATACTTTGGATAGACAATAAAGTCATCCCTTAGCTGCAAGAATTGATCATAGTATAAGGTCATCTGAGCACTAAGACCCTTGTGGGGTTTGATCCAAGTGACCTATATGTACTATAGATTAAGTTTCTCTATGACAACCCTGTTTATCTCTAGTTTAGGGGGTAGGATGTGACTAGGAGCATCCAAAGAATAGCTAAAGGAGGGAGGCACCCAATAGAGATGCCCATTCATCGAAGAAGTTGAGAGGCCTTCAAAAAACCAACACCTTTTCTGCCAAAGAGGCTTGTGGAAGCAATCTCCTCAAAAGAACAATGGGTCAAATAGGGATATATCTTGAACCTTGTATATGAATCATCCACAGTGCAAATCCTGTGAAGAAAGAAGATAAGTTTGAAAATTCTCTTAAGGTGCAAAGGATGAGTGCCAAACTATGTTTGTAGAATGGCCCGTGGGACTATTTGTTTACGTTAAATCATACAGTACCACATGAGGGATTGGACACTCTCAACTTGAGCCCAATTGGGTGGTAACAACGTAGGCACCTAGATTTCAACACCGTATAGTACTACAAGTTTGATAATTGTGTCAAAAAAATGCATCTTAGAAGACATGTCTTGAAAATGCGTATGGAAGCACTCTTCATCAAGCATAGAGAGAGCCCCATACCCTTGTTAAGCTTGGGTAGAAAGGCATGCCTTGAGATAAAACCTATGGGCTATGAATTGTTTAAGCAATGGTAATCTCCACCTTGCTTCCTCTGAATAGGAAGTGGAAGTTTGATAAGGTGCTCTTGGGCACTTGATATCATGACCTTAGTTTTACTAAGGTTCACCACCAACTGTCTATGCTGCAAACAATGGTGTGGGCATCAAGTTATATATCATCAATGTATATCCCACGGAAATCTGGAGAGAAAGGACACCCCTGTTCGATTGTGATGGTGCTCCTAATGAAGTCAAAGAGTCTATGGGATGTGAGAATATGACCCATAACTACCTCATAGTGTTTCATGATTGCAACTATGAGAGACTTGGAGATGCCAATGTTGCATAGTCTTTGGAACAATGATTCCTCTAAAGTGTGAGATTTTGGAGCAATGGATCTAGAAGCTAAATGAAACAACAATACAATTAACAAGAGATAGAAGAGAGAGAATACAAGTAATTATCCAAAAAATAATCCTTATCAATAATGAATGCTCGAAAGAATGCCTGATTAATGAGACATGGGCCTTCATATATAGGCAACTTAGCTTAGGCTTAATTACATGCACCAACTTTAATGCTAGTGAAACCCTCAGCAATCACCCCTAAATGATTAAGTGCACATTCCTAAGGAAGACATAATGATTATGCAATAACCGATAAGGGATAAGGTGTAACTAGGCTCAGGACACTCCAATGAGGTGCTTTGGTGCCTAAGATTAGACAAGTACACCCTCCTTGGAAAGAAACCTTGCCATGCATGAGTGGCTAGGGTTAACTATCCCTATAGGCTATAACAACCTAATGAGGTAGTATTAGGTAGTTAACTCAATTATGCATGTGAATTTGAACACTAATTAGCCTAAAATAGTCGATTAGGTAGTTAATTGGGATAAAATAGCCATTAGTTAGTTAACTGAACATTAATTGGTAACTTAAGTGCGCAACATCCAAGAAAAGGGAAGCAAAAAATCTAAGGATTTGGCTAGGAGGGGAGAAATCCCTAAATTCTAGGGATTTTGTCTGGTAACTGTTCTCAAATCCCTAAAAACTAGGGATTTGACTTGGGAATGTGCTTTTGACCCTAGAGACAAGAATTAAACTCTTGTAGGAGCCCATTTGACCCTGATCAAAGGGTTGAAGGTGTGTATGTACACAAACAAAGAGAGGGTTAAAAGCCTTTGAAAATCCACAAAGGAACAAAAGACTATAATAACACTATCTGATTCAAAAATAGCCGAAAAAGTAAAAAAGGGCTCAGTAGTTTGATATTCTTTTCTAAAAGAAACTTGTCCCTTGGCTTTGAATTTGTTCCTTCTAGATGTTCGGTCATAATAATATTGTGACTTGTCCCAGATTTGAAGATGGGTTAGATAATATGTTGAGAGTTGAGATTACAAAGAGGAAAAGTGAGTACAAACGACATGATTAAAGAGATCAGCTATGGGCTTAACGATTAAGAATATGTGTTTCTTCATAGGAGGTCATAGATTAAAATTTGGAGGGGTAGAGTATGTACGCTTCTTCAGACTTTAGCAGTTAAATCGCTGCCTAGAAGGGGTTGCTCGTTCACAAATAAAAAAGGTCTCATACACCAAATTGGTGTCTAACTTAACTGTGATAGGAGGTCATAGATTAAAATTTGGAGTAGAGTATGTACTCCTCTTTAGACTTTAGCAGTTAAATCGCTGCCTAGAAGGGATTGCTTGTTCGCAAATAAAAAAGGTCTCATACACCAAATTGGTGTGTAACTGTGATAGTAAAAATTGATTCTTATTATTATTATAGTAAGCAAGATAACTAATACTATAATTAAGTATAGCAGACCTTCCTCATCTACTTCCTTGCTTGTGCATAAGATCCTAGCTGCTCTCTTAACGTCTCTCCTGTGGTAAATAAGTGAAGCGAGGTCAGAGGAGAGAAATATAGACTAGAGGTTGACCAAGAGGGAAGTGATCTGAAAGAACCAAGAGCAGTAACCAAAATATGAAAGTAGAGAGCAGATATTGCAACTTCGTGACAGAATTCAAGGCATTCCAAATCAGACAGGAATAACACCATGATCAAACACAATAACAAAATCAAACTCAGGCAAACAATTCAATTCCAATTTGATATGAAGAAGAACCATGCTGAGCATTACCAACAGTTGCAGAGCCATATGTCGACGGAACACCAGGCAGGGACGGCACCCGCATAGACCCCGTGATCACAGTCTTCTCCATGCCATCACCCACAAACATGAGATTGGTTTTACAGGGAGGAATCCTAACAATCTCGTTATACACCCCGGCCTTGATACGTATGATGAATCTCCGCCCAGAATTATCCGGTGCACCGTTCACTGCTTGTTGAATGCTAATGGAGGATTCATCCTTGGACACTGTAACATCGAAAACCAATTTATCAACCTCTAATACATCCCAAATTTTATCATAATAATGGTAATAATCTGCACTACTGGAGGAATTGGACGATCTCTCTGTTTTGGGAGGTCTCCATAGGACCATATTCTTCCCATATGTTTCCAGAGCATCTACCATGCTGAGGGCATTGCTGGTCAAGCTCGTGACCGTAACCAGCTCTCCCATGACTCTTTCCACCACCTGCGTGGTATTAACAAAACTGAGAGCCGAACTGCAATCATTCTGATAAGTCATTGCCGCGCTCATCCAGGCCTTGACGTCTTTAACATTCCTTGGGTTGAGCTCCCGGGTCCTGCTTTTCCCTATATATCTCATGGAACCCTGCAGGAACTCCAAGCAGTCCTTAACGGCGCCGGTGAAATTGGCGTTATCAGAAGTAGAGAGCAGCTGTTTGGAGTGAAGATAACTTTGTGCGGTTGCGTCCGATGAGAGATCCATGGCTGCACCGATGATCTCTTCTGGCCCAGCATTTTCACGAATTTTAGAATTGGACTTCAAAGATGAGTGACAGAGGTCCAGGTACTGTGATGCCTGGCACGCTAACTCTATGCTATGGCTGGCGGAGGATTTCTGAAAAAGCCTTCTGTGGCCGCCATGAGCTGAGAAATAATTAGCCGAGGAGAGTTGAACGGAGGTCGCGAGGAAGAGGAGGATTGTGATTAAGAAAAGGGAAGCCACGACATTACCTCTAAGTAACAGTGAAGACCCCATGATCATCATCCTTTAATTCGTCTTATAATTCTGTCCATTAATGTGAATATATGCCGCTACATACACACAACAGTTTTGCAAAATATCAGAAATGGGCCCATACTTCATGGGGAGGACTTCACGGTATGTGAAATGTTTCGGAATCCAAACGGAAAATTTCCGCCAGAAGCAGCTGACAGAGAAACTGCGGATAGCGCAATAAAGCTGAGGTGAAGTTCACATGTTATCTCTCAGCTAGTGGGAACAGGGAAAATCACGATACTGCCGAGTCGCCGACCCAAATTCTAGTTGGTATTGACAGTATGTGAAGGTTGGAATCACGAAGGAAAGTAGTGTAATGATTTGGACATGACGTTTTGTCATGGTATTGGTTTTGTTTGGCATTGGTTTCCACCAGCTTCTGATAAATGACCAACGAAAATTAAAGAGGAAGCTGCTCAGCTTTAATGCCACGGTACCTGTTTAGCAGGAGTTTGAGATCCAATGGCTTGCTTCGTCTTTCTTGGCAACTGCTATCGCATTATTGAAATCCAAAAGTCTGCTATCGCATTATTGAGATTTAAAAGTCTGAGAAAGCTGACTTAGCATTAAAGCCTGACCAGTAAGTTAATTATTAATAGCACTATTTTTTTGGTGGTATTTTTCTCATAAACTTATGGGAATTTAATAAGAACTCAGATCGATATAGAATTGTAACGGTGTAAGTTAAATTCTCGATTATTTGTGAGATTTTATTAAATTTGAAATTTGGCAATTTTTTTGTCAAAATTTTGTGGAAATTGTTTAAATGGTAGTTTTTAGTGATTGAAATTGTATAATTTTAATATTCCAATAATAATCTAAGATATTGAATCCATTTTTACAATAAATTGACACTGAAAATCTCATTTTCAACAATAAATAGTGTTACCAAAATCCAACCAAACTTGTTTCAAAACAAGTTTGAAATATATAAATGATCAAGAGTTTAACCAACTCCATTAACCAACTCCATTTGTAATTACAATGCTTAAAATGCAACTTTGCACTCAATCCACCAAGTCTAAAATCTAGCTAGATGCCTAAAATCTTGATTTAGGCACTGCAATTTCAATCGCTTTATGATTTTGGATGGTTTTGGTAAATTAGATTTATATAATTTTTTAAAGATTTTGAAAACAGTTAAAGTCACAAATTATAGAGTTTGCTTTTGCTTATTTAAATTGATTTGAAATTTATATTAATAGTGAATTAATTGAAATTTTAATTATTAATTTAGAATTATAAGTGGTTTTAAAAGAATATTTTGTTTATATATTAAAAACAAAAAAAAAATTACATAATAAAGACTATGCAAATGCAAAATTAAATAGAAAAATGTATATAAAATATAGATACAAATGGAAATAGAATATATATATTAGTTTTTATAACTAGGAAAAGTTTATAACAAGAATAGAGTATTTGAAAAATGTTTTTTGGTTTATATATATATATATATATATATATATATATAGCCCGTGGTGGGCAGAGCAAGTGGTAAAATGGAATTGTTAAAATTGGTTGTAATTGGAAGTTTTCGTGTTCAAATTCTCCCAAATTTACTCATGCGCCATGGTTCGAGCCTTGTGGATGCACCTAGGGGTATAGTGGTAGCGGGATTGGATCCCTGGACCCCGTGTCACGCGAGTACCAGCCCGTCCCCTGTTGTCGATTCCCCTAGTTACAAAAAATGTGTGTGTGTGTGTGTGTGTGTGTGTGTGTGTGTGATTTCATTAATGGGGAGCTCTGCGGCTACGGTTCTGCAGCTTATGGAAGGAGCGTATGTAGGAGCCCGCGAGGGCTCCACTAAGGACTGGGAGGCCAAAACGAAAGGCAGCAATTGAAGGACTTTTGGGTGAAGGAGTTTTTTTGTTTTTTTCACTATTCACCCGACAGTGAAACTGTCTCGGTCAGCATGGAACCCGACGAGGATTTAACTGCAGAAGCTGAGATGGTAGACTATTCTGAGGACCCGTGGTAAGGGATAACAGTTTTCTCGACCCCAAAAATCACCGAAATTCCTTCTCTGGCATCAGTCTGGGATAGGATGGAGAAACTGCCAGCTGGGAGCAAAGCTAGGATTCTGGTTTCTCCGTCCTTTGCTAGGGATAATGAGCTTGGGAATCTTGCAGCAAGGTCGTTGAACCCTTCTCTAGGAGGGGCACCGTATACTCTTTTTCCCTCCGCCACAGCTCTACTCGCATCGGACATTGTAATTACACACAGTGAACCCTTCCAGCCAACTCCACAACTCTTGTCAACTCAGCATGACAATGAGTTTCATAGGGAGCTAGACTCTTTTTTCACAGAACAACACATTTCCACGGTAGAACTTGGAACACAGAATCTAGGGGCGTGCACTTTTAGCCCAGAAGACATTGTATCCTCATGACCGCAACAAGGGTTTCAGAATAGGCCCTCACCAGACCCTAGCAAGGGAGAGGAAGAT
This sequence comes from Pseudotsuga menziesii, assembly GCA_001517045.1. Lineage (NCBI taxonomy): Eukaryota > Viridiplantae > Streptophyta > Pinopsida > Pinales > Pinaceae > Pseudotsuga > Pseudotsuga menziesii. Next base: position 487,160 of record LPNX010386007.1, on the reverse strand, counting down.
ACAAAATCAGCTTCGATGAACAGAAGTTCGGAAGGTACAATACTAGACACCAAAAAGTAGAAAAACCGCTGCCTAAACCCTTATGGCAGAACTGTGAATTTGGTCTGTGGAGTTAACCTCTCCATTGCAGAAGCCCAAGAAATGGAGGTTATGGCTTTAGTTGGGAAAATAAGGGGCCGAAACCCCTCTCAAGGGAAAATGGAAGAATGGGTTCAGAGGAATTGGATAGGATTCCAAGGTAAGGACCCTGAAATCACACCACTAGCAAAAGGTTGGTTTAACTTCCATTTTGGCTGCAAAGAAGATGCAGATTTTGCTCTAGGGAAGGTCTAGAATTATGGAACAACCCCCTTCAAGCTGAAAAGATGGACACCGTTGTTCGACGTAGACACAAAAAGGATAGATACGATTCCAATATGGGTTTGGCTACCGGGATTACCTTGGGAATTCTGGAACCTGGCCTCACTTGGAGATATTGGAAGGGCGTTAGGATCGTACATTGAGGCGGACCTCTCTTTCCTTCAAACAAGGATAAGGAAGGTGGTAAGAATTCTAGTCTCCTTGAACATTAGGACCAATCTCTGGGATCACATAAACCTAATTTGGGGAACCAAGACAAGGAAGCAGCTTTTAGATTACGAAGGGCTTCCTTTCAAATGTCATAAATGCCATGAAACGCGATATTTGGCTAAAAACTGCCCTAACTATGTGCCCTCAACAACAGGAAGGAAGAAATGGTCCAGAAAGGAAGAAGAGACCCCACGACCAAAAGATACTGCCCTGGATCAAGGCCCGGAGAATGAACAACAAGCACCAGAAGTACCAGGATAGCCGTTGGGTCAGACTGAGGAGCTCGCTACTGAAGACACTTCCATAGGGCCTCCATCAGCACGCTAGGCAGAGCAATACACTGAACCGTTGACCTCATCGGGTATTAATCATTAAGCAAGCAATTACATGATTTATCTTTAAATGAGGACACACATTTGATCTCTCCCTTATCAACCAGTGCTCCCCTTACCCCCCCGGCTTCCCTTCTCCCCATAGATCAACACCCCTGACCCCCTTCTCGACAGCCCCTCCCCCACTTACAAACCCCGACCCTCAAAACTCCTCCTCCTCCATCCAATTCCATCTCAGATCAAGGGACGTTCCAGCTTTAATGAATCAAAAAGTCCCCCCAAAAGGTCTTGGGGTAAACCCTTCCATCCCTTTTAAAGGAAGAGGAAGAGGAAGACCCTCCCATCTCTCTGTAGCATAGAACAAGGCCCTCAGGGATCAGGCAAACGGAAGACAACAAACCCTCTTTGGGGCACTTAGAACGGTGCATGCCCCGGATGGTTTTCCAAAATGAAACTACTCTCCCTCAACTGTAGGGGTCTGGGAAGTACCCGGAAAAAACTTTCCCTCAAGAGGATGCTCTTGGTTCAAAAACCAGAGGTTATTCTTCTACAAGAAACTATGGGCTCAGAATTGGAAGTGGAAAATTTGTTATCTTCAATCTCGCCTCTCTACTCTTTCATAGCACAGAGTGCAAAAGGACACTCAGGAGGGCTTGCAATAGGATGGAAAAAGTCCTCCATAAGATGCACAAATACTTGGGGGTCCACACTAGGTTTAGGGGCTCAGATTTGCTGGGCGGAGTCAAACCTAACCCTAATTGTCTTGAACATTTATGGGCCTTACAACAACAGAACATAATTCTAGGACTCTTTCAAGAACTATGGGATGTCCAAAGAAGAGAACCTGATCATTGAAGGAGATTTAAATTTAACCATGGGGGCTCATGAAATTTGGGGTCCAAAGGCGAGAACGGATCCCTTAGCCTCCTACTTTAGCAATCTCCTACTAGATCTAAAACTGATAGATCTAGATCCTCGGAATTTAAAACCAACCTGGACAAATAGACGGGTGGGAGAATAAAGAATTGCAAAAAGGTTGGACAGATTTCTGCTGACAGGGGATCTCTTGGAGGAGGACCTTATGTTCAAACAATGGGTGGATTCTGGAGCAAACTCTCACCACTTACTTGTATGCCTGGAAATCCAGAAACAACCAAAAATGCCAGCCAGCCCTTTCAAACTCTGCTCCGCCTGGTTCAAGAATGAAGAGGTAACCCAAATCATTAAAAAAAAACGGTTGCCTTACTAAGCAGAGAATGGCACAAGGGATGCTGTTCATTTTACTCAAAACCTAATCAGAATAAAAAAACTTCTCAAGGATTGGGCCATTAAAAAAAAACTCAGGATGAACAAGCAATCACCCAAATCGAGGCAAAGTTGAAAGAGCTCCAAAACAAAGATGGAGGGGGCTTTCTCACGCAGGAAGACAAGGAGAAGCTCTACTCGCTAGAGGCTTCCAAAAATAAAATCCTGAAGGAAAGACAGGAGGTTTTGAGGCTAAAGAGCAAATCCATTTGGATGGAATGCGGTGATGATAATATGAAATTCTTCTAGGCATTTGCAAAAGGAAGGAAACAACAAAACACCATTTGGGAGCTAAAAAAGGAGAACAATGAGACAGCAACAACCTTTGAGGATCTAGATGAGACATGGAAGGCTTATTTTGAAAACATCTTCAAAGCAAACCAACATGCAGCTATATATGAGGTAATCCGAATCTCACAATTTTCCCAGAGAGCATCAGTGAGGAAGATAATCTAGAATTATTGGAAGAGGTCTCAAAGGAGGAGTTGAAAGCAACTTTAAGCAACTTTCAAAAGGACAAAAGCCCGGGACCTGATGGGTAGACAGTGGAATTCTTCCTGGTTGGTTATGATACCATTGGCCCTGATCTTCTGCAGCTAGTAGAGGAAACAAGATTAAATGGTGTCCTCCATCTTCCCCTGAACTCAACTTTCCTAGCTCTAATTTCGAAGAAGGATAACCCATAAAGTTTGGAAGACTACAAGCCTATTTCCCCGTGCAACATCACTTATAAGGTGATCACAAAGATAATTGCACAAAGATTCAGAAAGGTACTTTCAAAACTTATCTCTAAGGAACAGTTTGGCTTCTTGGAATATAGACAAATTCACGAAGCTATTGGGGTTGCATAGGAGGGCCTTCATAGTGCAAAGATCAAAAAAGAAAATGGGGCTATTCTCAAAATTGATCTCTCCAAGGCCTTTGACAGAGCCAACTGGATCTACCTAGGACTGGTCCATACACATCTGGGTTTCAATTACTCCTTTATAAAATGGATATTTGCATGCATCTCAACAACCTCCTTTGCAGTCCTCATCAATGGAGCAGCATCACACTTTTTCCACTATGAAAGAGGCCTACGACAGGGATGCCCTCTTTCCCCCCTGCTCTTCTTACTAGTTGTAGAAGTTTTAAGTAGAGCCCTTCTAGATGCAAAAAGGAGAGGTTTCTTCGAGGGAATTAATATTGCTGCAAACCTGAACATCCCACACCTTCTGTTCGTAGATGACATCCTCATTTTCTGCAATGGCTCAATCAGAGAAGAAGAAGGACTTTCAGAACTTTTAACTTTGTTCTGTAAAGCTACAGGTATGCAAATCAATTTTCATAAGTCCACAATTACAACACTCAACCTGGAAGAGGAAGTCTTGAGGACTTTTCTTGAGCTCTTCCCTTTCCATCATTTCTCTCTAGATGATGGAATAAAATACCTGGGCTTTAGACTCAAACCAAATTGCTATAAGAAAGAAGATTGGAATTGGCTGCTAGCCAAATTGGAAGTTAAAGTGAATAATTGGTGTAACAGATGGCTCTCAAGAGCTGGCAGGCTAGTTCTAGTTAAACCAGTCCTTGAAGCAATTCCAGTATACTGGATGGCACTAGCTCAGATCCCAAAGTCAATTCTGAATAAAACAAAGAGAATTTGCTCAACTTTCCTATGGACAGGGAAGAAAGAGAAAAAAGTACTCCCTTGGGTAAAATGGGATCAAATAGCCATACCAAAAACACTGGGAGGTTGGGGTCTAAAAAATCCTTTCCTCTTTTCAAAGGCATTCACTGCAAAAGTAGGGTGGAGGCACATCTCAACTCAAAACCTGTGGACCGAAGTCATCATCCAAAAATACATTGCACCAACCCCTCTCCAGGATTGGATCAGAGACATGGGCAATACAAGCCTACCAAATAGCTCAATCATTTGGAAAGCATTATGCAATGCCCTCCCACTCATCCTAGAAAGGCTTGTTTGGAAAGTAGGGGACGGTGCAAATGTCAGAATTGGTGCAGATCCATGGCCAGGCTGCTCAGAAAACCACTTACTCCCAAATCAATTATTGCAATTGTTACATCAGAAAGGGTTTTTCCACCTAAACCAAATAGCTGATCCCAACTCAACAAACCTTTGGCATCGAGGATGGAAAGGAAGCCAGGCTCTAGAACTTCGAGAACCATGGACCAGGGTTTGGGACCACTTCATCTCTGCCCTGCAATCTTCACACATTCGGCTAACAGACAAAGCTGGCGAGCTGATTTGGGAGCATGCCCAACAAGGTCATTACACACATAAAACTGGCTATCAGCAACTCTACTCCCAACACTTCCAACAAGATCAGAAATGGTGGAAGATAGGTATTTGGAAGCTCAAGTCTCCATTAAAGGCAAAAATCTTCATGTGGTGCACTCTTGCAAAAAAAATCCCTACTTGGGACCATCTCCAAAAAAGACAATTTGCAGGGCTTGGATGGTGTTGTCTTTACAAAGACAATGAGGAAAATACAAACCATCTTTTCCTAAGCTGCAACATCTCCAAGCAAGTATGGGAGCACTCAGAATCTCTCACCTCCTCCAGATACAGCTGGGCAGGCCCCACATTGGACGATGCCTGGAAAACCTGGTCATCATCACCCCTAACCACTAAGACAAGAGCCCTTCCGCTTCTCCACCTGTGGGGAATATGGTTAGCTAGAAACAAAGCCATCTTCTTTGAGAAAAGCCTCCTCCCCAGAAGAAGTAGCAAAGCATGGACTTGACATTCTTTCCTACTTTCCCCAAACTAAAAACAAACTCAAACTGAGAGTTATTACTGATGAACAGTTGAACAAAGACATCCCTTGGGATTTTTTAGATGGAGCCTCTCAGGACTTGAAATGTGGGGGAGGAGCCACCCTCTTCCTAAACCCAACTCATCACTTCCAAATTTCAATGGGACCGAGCTCTGGAACAAACAATTATGCTGAACTTATGGCTTTGAAGCTTCTCCTATGTTTTGCAATTGAAATAAATTGTAAAAAACTACAAGTATTTGGTGACTCTCTGGTTGTAATAAATTGGATTAATAAAATTCAGAAGCGCAGAAACACCTCACTAGATGCACTATTTGAAGAAGTTAGTAGACTTCTTACAAATTTTGAATCTCTTACAATCAAATATGTCTACAGGGAACGAAACATGGATGCGGACAGACTATCAAAGGCAGGAATAAACTTGGTGTGGGGAACATGGAAGTTCATAGAGACAAAGGAGACAACGACCAATGAGTTCTATCATAGGCCATTCATGGATCTGCTGCCAGGGCAAGGCAGTTTTTAGACATTTTTGCAGAACAACTCTAAACTCAGATAGTTTTTTGGTTTCAAACAGGATCTCAGTTTGTAGTTTCATAAAAAGTAAACGCTATTTACAGTTTTTTTCCAGCAGGAAGCTCCTTATGGGAGAAACAGTTGCATAGGACAACTTTTTTGATTCAGCATGGTTTCTTTTGTTGCGTATATGCAAAAAAGAAGGAAATGCATCATATATGATGCGATCTTTTTGTTGTAAATCTACTAGCAGCAGGAACAATACATACTTCTGTATGTAAATATTTCTTGATCAACATAATCCGTTTTTTTTCTTTTAGAATATATATATATATAAGAATGTAAATTTGTTACAATCTATATTTTGATGGTAAAAATGGATTCAATACTTCTAAATACTTTTGAAGCACCCAAAATTCCAAAACTTAATAATTTTAACCTAAATTTTTAAAAATTTCAATTAGATTTTATCAAAATTATAAAAAAAAAAATCAAAATCAGCATATTCAAACTGAACTCTCAAACAAAAAAAATAAAAAAAAATCTTTATTAAAGACTTTATTTTATTCCCTTTTAAAAAAAATTAAAATATTTACATATGATTTTTTATAAAAATATAAAAAAAAAATATTTACGAGCTAAATTGTCCATATCATGAATTTTTTTCCCGTTGATATCGCTACTCTTTTAATTGCGAATTTTGACTTTGGTTGCTGAGGATGTAAAAAGTCGGAGACAAAAATGGGTCCCTTTTTAAGTCATGGCTCAACATGGTTCCGCGGCCTCCTTAAATTCTAAGTGGGTGCGTTGTCTTAGACGTTTGGAGGCAAAGTATTTAAAAGTCTTTTGTAATGTTGAAATTCGATGTTTTATTAAAAACAAACAGCCTAGCTTAAACTTTCGGCGTAACAAAAATTGAAATTGGGGTTTTTTTCAAGTTTGACTTTAGTTTTATGTTTTAATTATATTTATTAGACAAATTCACTCCTATTTATTTTCGGCATAACAAAAATTGCAATTGGGGTTACTTTTAAGTTTGATTTTAGTTTTATGTTTTAATTATATTTATTAGTCAAATTCTATTTATTAGATAAATTTAGATAATTTTGATATTTATTTTATTTTATTTTAAATTTATTAAAAAAATGGATAATTTAAAAATTTTATTTTAAGTTTGATTAGATAAGTTTAATTGATTTTGATATTTTTGACTTTTTATTTTTGTGTTAATTATTATAAATAATTATAAGTGTAACTTCACTCATATTTATTAGGAAAAGTTAGTTAATTTTAATATTTTTTACTAAACAAACTTGATTATTTTTTATATTTTATATTTTTCTTTTATATTATTCTTATTTTAAGTAATTATGTTTTGTTGTTAATTATCTATTATATTGTGTTATTAACTTAATTATTTTAAATAATTATGTTTTGTTGTTAATTATCCATTATATTATGTTATCAACTTAACTAACTTGCATAGTACACTTTTTCCTTAGTTTTTTTTTTCCATAAAAAAGATCTTATATATTATATATATAAAAAAGGTATCACCTGTTTTTACAATATGGAGTCTTTTCAACACCTGTCCCGTTCATATTTTACATCTACATATCAGCAAAAGTTTCCTACTCCTACCCATTTCCCCCATTTCCATAAATTCTATCATCACCCACCTGGTATTTACCATGTTGATTATGTAATTTCCATTACAAAAACATCAATAGATAAATATAACCCCGATATGAACCATAAGATATAACAATCTTATGCATTCATATATAAATGCCAAAATACCTAGTAAGAACAAAAAAAAAACAAAAGTTGATGGATCACGGCCATCCCCTCGAGCCACCAAAAACTGACCTACCGGCCCTGCTAATGCCTTCTTAGATAAATAATCAGCATCAACATTTATCTCCCTATATACATGCTGTATGTTGATCTCCTGAAATTGACCCTTCAGCTGTATTATACGGTCCATCCAATAGGTAAGGTGTATCAATTCCAATTGGTTAGAACCCCTGAACCATTCAACTATAACCATGGAGTCTCCAGCAATCTGTATAGCATCAATACCTAATGAACGTGCAAAGTGTAGAATACTCCATAAAGCAAGTAACTCAGACCTCGTATTTGTACCATAACCACAGTTCCACATGATATTATATCTGCCCAGTAGAGGCGATATAAGGATAGCCCCCACGCCACACTTGGTTCCTCCATCCTGTGATGCCCCATCAAAGAAACCGATGGCCAAGTCATGATTAAAAGATGGTTGCAGAATAATACGATCCTTATGTGCTCTGTTCTTCTTGGGACCCGCAAACCAGTTGTTCTGAACCTTATTAACAATCTGCAAAGGAGTGGAATATTTATCCCGGAATATGATGTAATTCCTTGCCAGCCAGATATATCTACAGACGTGAAAGGGTAGAGTCCTCAGTTTACAGCCACTAGATATTGAATTATAGAATGCCTTAGTAGTATGCAATCCATGCCAAATATGTTCTGTTCCAAATAATATCCCAATATGATGCCACACCTGCACAGTGAAAGGACAGTCGATCATCAAATGTTTGATACTTTCCGCATCATTATGACATAATTGGAATATCCCAGGTCCTTCGAAGCCTCTGCGCTGTAGCATGTTCCAGGTGAGTATACGATCAACCAACAACAACCAAGAGAATAACACCGTCTTAAGAGGAAGATTCCAGTGCCAAACCTCCCTAAACCATAATGGAATATGTTCCGCAAATGAGGAATCGACAGAGGATGTATATGCCAGTGCCGCAGTGATAATACCAGATCTCCCATTCTTGCTCCAATAAAGTGAATCCTTACAATGTTTCGGACAATAACCAGAATTCTGGATCAAGTAAATATAATCGTTCCATTCTGAAGCCAGTGCACCTTCCAGATCAATTTCCCGTGCATCCACCCACCCCATAAAGCGCTCATCATCATAATATTTGGCTGCCTGAGCCAAGAAATATATTCTTCTATTAAGCAAATGAGTCAAGAGTGGTTCTGAAAGCCTGAAGGATCCAGCCATACCCAATATAGGATCTCTACCCACCCTAATACTCCACCCATCACCAGGACGCCACGCCAACCATTGTTTCAGTAAAGGCATCGCCTTCATAAGAGCCCTCCATATATTTGAAATTGATCTCAGGTCGTATTCATGCAATCTGATCCATTCAGATATCGGCCAGCCCCGGATGTATTTAGCAGATATCACTCTATGCCAAAGGCATGGAACAAAGATACACCGCCACAGGTTCTTTGCATTTAGGGCCCTACCAAAAGCTGCAATGTCCTTCAATCCCCAGCCCCCACACTCCTTAGGCTTTGCCAAAAGCTCCCATCTAGCCAAGTAGATGGCTGGCCTATCCCTGCAGCCCGACCAAATGAATCACGTCACACGGCTCTGTATCTGTCTAATAATAGCCCGCGGAATCCAGGATAAGGAGAACCAATATACTGGAATGCCTTCCAGAACAGATTTGGCTAAAATAAGTCTACCACCGATTGATAAGAAACGATGTCCCCAGTATCCAATGCGAGACTCAATCCTCTGTAATAACCATTTCCAATCCCTGATATGATAGTTATTGGGCTTCAAAAAATACCCCAGGTACCTAAAGCCATGATCAAGGGGAGAAACATCATAAGAAAACTGTTGTTGTAATACCACCAGCTCCTCAGGAGCCCACAACGATTGATAAAACAGTGATTTGTTCGGACTAACACTCATACCCGTAGCACCACAGAATATATCAAGTGCATATTTAAAAGGCATCCATTCTCGAATGGTACCCCCACTGAACAATAGGATGTCGTCCACAAACAACAGATGGGTAATAAATATACCAGCTGCCACCTCAATACCCAAAATATCACCATGTTCAGATAATTCTTTAATCATCCTACTGAAGCCCTCAGCAATAAGAAGAAATAATAACGGTGACATCGGGCACCCCTGTCGTAAGCCCCTAGATGCCGAGAAGAAAAGAGTGGGGCTACCATTGACCAGTATAGAATAATTTGCCGATACCACACATCAATAAAAGTCAACAACAATAATTTGATTATACTTTCATTAAATCAAAGACTTGACATTGTTCCTATTGAGCCTTAAATTTACTTGAATCTCGTGCTAAGACTTAAGACATTGCTCTTAATGAGCTTTAAATTTACATGGGTTAAGTGGGTCATGTTGTATTGACTTTGTTGGTATGGGCTAAGTATTAAGTATAGTGTTGAAATTTGATGTTTTATATGAATATTTTTTAAAGGATGATTATTATTAAGTATTTGTATAGACTTATGTGGTTAATTTCAAATATGCTAAATTCATTTTTTTTAGTGTTTTTTTTATGGTTTTGTTGATATAAACAAATGTTCTTGCCAACTTCATAGGTCCATTCAATGAAAGGGCCATTTAGATCTTTCTATATTGAAATGGTGAATACTTCGGTTATGGCTTAACTACAATATTATATAATATAAAAAATATGAAAATGAGCTATATGCATCTAACTAATCATGGCCAAGTGCACTAACCACCGGTGGTAATACAATTATAGCAAGGGAAAAGTCAATTGGTACCACTATAAATAAACCTAACGGAACTTTCTCATCTTTCATGAAGCTAAAAAGACTTGACTATTGAGAACACTTGTTTGTCAAAAAAATCAACAATCTAAACTAAACAATTTAGTCATGTCACATCATAAGTGAGAATAGTCTACTACTATATTTAAATGAATTACCAAGCCCATCAACACCTAAGAATAATCTACAAAATACAAAAAGACTCATTGTTCCAAATCAAATGTTAGTAGGTAAAAATTAAATGAACAATAAATAAAGTAGCTAAAGAAAAGTCTACATAATACAATGTTAAAAACTAGAAGCACCAAGAGACTTAGGAAACAAGGGAATAATCCACAACATAGCCCATAATTAGAGTATAAAAAATTAGCCCACAATAGTCTCTTTATTAACATACAAGAAAGTTTACAATGACAAGAAAAAGGTATTTTGCAAAATTGTGATGGTTATATTTATAAGATTTAATGAATCTTGGATTTCTATTTTCCTTACTCTCGACCTTCTAGTTTATAAACTCTTGGCCTTCCTACCTTTCTTGGATTTCCAGCATTAATAATTGTTTTTTTTATCCCCAAGTGAATTAGCGAGTGTAATATCCCTAGTTTATCTATAAGTTTTGATTGTGTAAATATGTTGATAATTTTTTGTGAGACACTCTATAATATTGATTAGTAAAGTAAATTCAAATTAAGTGTATTTCATTAATTAGAAATTGTACCTTCTTACAAACAGATACTAATGGGAAAGGAATTACTACTGACATATACTATATCGTCCTATACTGCATAATTGGTTCCCTTTCATCGCCATACCTATGGTTTTTACTTACCACACTAAATACCTTTTAACTCCTAGAATAAGATAGGAAGTATAAGAAGTAGTAGGAATATGAAGTCTCATTATGTAGACATAGATGGAATGGAAGATAAAGAAGACCGTCTCTAAAGTAAAGCAGTGTCAGGACAACCTTATCTCTTTTATTGCTAGATATAGTAATTAGGGACTCTTTGTTCAAGTAAGTAGAAATTAGTATGGAACTCTTTATCTATTTTACTATTCTATTAGATTAGTTTCTAAGTCTGCTTTTTGTAGGTCTAATAGTAGGTTTATATATTGGTAGATTGTTACTAAGGATTTTGAAACATGAAAAAATGGATAAGTAACTGGGATCTATATCCTCTCTATTCGTCCTTCTCTATATTAGTGAAGTAGAGTCTAAAGTGATTAGATAGGTTCTCTTTTAGTATGTAGTAGGAAGTTAATAGTCTCCTAGAGATATTGGTGAGAGGTCATATATATAAGAGATTGTTGGTCCATTAGTAGGTTTTATGTCTTGGGTTCTCTTTCCTCTATTTGTTAGATAGAAAAAGTATTAGGAGTTTAGTTTCTTTAGTTTATTTAAAGGAGATAGATAGGCACTTGATTCTATCTAGAGTAGTGAGGGCTTGATGGATAGAATTCATAGCTTTTCTCTATAGGTGAATGGCATTAGTATATATGTAATTATGCAAATAATGCGCAATCATGCTCGAATAGAGGGAAAGGCTTTTCACTCCCAAAATAACTACTTCTATTGGTTCATTTTCTTACACCGAGACACCGAGAGCCATTATTTATATATTTAATAAAAAAAACTATTAGAAAATACTTGCCATCGTAGCATAAGTCATAACAGGAATTAAGAGAGGAATTTCCTGAATCCTATGGAAATTGAACCCAAGTGATAGATCAATTACACTCGGAAAATTGCTAATCAAACACGCAAAATTCACACAAAAGGAGACTGAAATTGGAGCATAACTTAATCGTGTATTGAATAAGTGTACATAAGCCAACCATATGAAGTAATAGGCTGCTAAAATATATAATTACATGATATATTCGAAAGCACTATGTTGCTATTCGAATTGGTCAAAAAGAAGGCTTACTAAATCAAGTCAAATCCCCCATAGGTGCAAAAAGGACTTTCCAAATCTATGAATATCCTCACGAATTGGATAAAGAAAGTTGGAAAGCTAATAAGTGATGGAAAGACAACTCATTCATGCTTTTGTTTGGAGAAAATGAAGGAGGATGATGTGGGCAAAAAACAAGGCAAGTTCCCCTAGACTAGCTTTTCCTTTATGCCTTAAAACTACTGTAAAGCAAGGCAGCTTTCAGAAAAAGCAGATATGCGCTTTTAGGAATTAGTAATAAAAGCAGACTTGCTAAATATGTTTCCAGGATGATTCCAAATTTCTCCATGACCCATTTTAGCAAGTATTGACTTCTAGGAACATGTGGAAGCTAATTAGCATAGAGAGGAATCTAGGAATCTAGGAATAAGACAAAACTGATTAATTAATGTCAAATATGGGTAACTATGAGTTGATTATTCTAACACTCCCCCTTAATCCTGACTTTATGAGTAAATATCATAAAATTATAAGGCCTAACAACAAGGCTTAGTCACCCTTTTACATACTGCATGTCCATACAACCAAGGAAAGAGGCAAAAACCCAGTGGGAAAATCCTCCCTTAAACATGGACAAGAAACAAAATTTTTGAAATATTGTTATCAATCATTCTTCACCACATGATCAGCAATCCCCAACACTGATTTGAGATTGCTGAAGGTCTTCTCACATAATACTTTGGTGAAGATATCTGCTACTTGTTCTAAAGATGCGCAGTAGAGTAGAGCAATGGTACCATCATGCACAAGCTCCCTTATATAGTGTATATGGATCTCAATGTTCTTGGATCTTTGTCTTTGAATTGGATTAGTGGAGATTCGAATGGTTCTTTGATTGTCACAATAGATCACTATTGAAAACTCTGATTCGAAACCACATTCACCAAGTATCCCCTACAACCACAAACATTAAGTAGCTACATTCACAACTCCTTTATACTCTGCCTCTGTAGATGAGAGTTCTATGGCACTATGTTTCTTACTTGACCAACTGATTAATCCTTCTACAAGCATGAACACATACCCTGAGGTAGAATTTCGATCTGTGTTGTCACCTGCCCAATCACTGTCAGTAAATCCAACTAGCTCTAAGTCATATTTTTCTTTGTAGAAAATCTCATTAGTCCTTGTTCCCTGAACAAAGTTTAGGATCCTCTTTGCTGCTCTCCAATGGATCTCATGAGGTTGATCCATGTATCTTGAAGCCACACTAACTGCATAAGATAAGTCAGGTCGAGTATGTGTAAGATAAAGCAAACACCCAATCAATTGCCTATATACAGTGTATTATTTACCAAAGGAGAAGAACCTGCTTCCTCAAGCTTAACTCTTGAAAGGAATGGAGTCTTGCTTGGATTGCAATATTTCATGCTCAAGTTGTTGAGAAAATATGAAGCATACTTTGACTAATGAACCTTGATTCCATGTTGGGATTGAGTAATTTCGAGACCCAAGAATTGGCTCAACAATCCCAAATCTGTCATAGAAAAGGCATGGTTCATTGCATCCTTCAAGGAGGCAATCTCTTTCTTTGAACTTCCTATGATCAGTAGGTCATCCACATATAAAACAATCATCATTAAAGAACCATGAATCAACTTCATATAGACATTATGATTAGAATTACATCGAACAAAACTCAATGACAACAGAAAGCCATCAATCTTGGCATACCAAGCCTTGGGGGCTTGCTTGAACCCATACAATGATTTCTTTAACCTGCACACTAAAGATGGATTAGATACAAAACTTTGTGGTTTCTACATATAAATCTCTTCATTTAGATCTCCATTTAGGAAGGCACACTTCACATCCATGTGATGTACCTCCCATTGCCTTGAAGCTACAATGGCTAGAGTTAGCTTTATGGAGTCCATCTTTGCCATTGGTGCAAAGGTCTCATTGTAATCAATACCATGGACTTGAGAGTAGCCCTTGGATACCAATCTTGCATTATATTTCAAATGTGAACCATCAACAACAAACTTAGTTTTAAAGACCCACTTACACTTCACTAGATTTCTCCCTGGGGGAAGATCAACCAGTTCCCATGTGTTGTTCTTCTAGAGCGAGCTTAATTCTTCTTTCATGGTTGTTTTCCATCTTGGATCATGTGCTGCATCTTCATATGTCTGTGGATCATAATCTATCATCAAATAACACTTCTTAGCAAAGAGTGGATCTTTCACACAAAGGGCACTCTCAAATTGAGATCTAGTCCTCCTAGTGTCATTAGGATTTCCAGCTAGTTCCCCAACTGCATGAATAGTACTTGCTGCCAAATTTGGTCTTGTAGGGCTGTTAGGATCTGCAATTAATTCATCATTATCAGACATACCGGAATCAACAAACTCATCAGTCTCTTCACTTATAATCAATGGCTATGGTGGTGAAGAGGACTCTCCAACTTCAACTACTGTTAAAGGCTCTTCTTCAAACTGAACACTTCTTTCAATGAAATATTTGTTAGTGATCAAGTTGATCAAAATGTACCCTTTTTAATCTTCAAAATACCCAACAAATAGGCACTCTTGTCTTTGGGGTTGCAAATCCTTCCTCTTTTCAGTTGGAATTCTAGCCTAAGCCTTTGAGCCAAAAATCCTGAAATGGGTCAGATCTGGCTTGTGCCCACTCCAAGCTTCGAAAGAAGAATACCATCAAGATTCTTATGTGGTGCACTATTCTGGATATAGGATGCACAGTTTATAGCCTCGGCCCAAAACTTTGGTGGCAAAGTTTTATCCTCCATCATGCAAGTTGCCATCTCCTTCAGTGATCTGTTCTTTCTCTCAACAACACCATTTTGTTGTGGTGTGTAAGGAATAGAATGTTGCATCTAGATACCTGCATCTTTGCAATACTGGATGAACTTAGACTTGACATAATCTCCACCATTTTCAGATATGAGGATATTGAGTTTCCTCCTAGACTGGTTCTCAACCAAGGCTCTAAAGACTTTGAAAAGGTCAAAAACTTCAGGCTTATTCTTTAGGAAGTAAACCCAACAATACCTTGAAAAGTCATCTATGAAGGTGAGTGCATATTTGGCTTGAATCATGGACATATGAGGGAATGGACCATCAATGTCATTGTGGATTAACTCAAGAGGTGCAGAGATTCTCTCATGACTAGCTCTCTCATACTTGTGCTTTGGGTGTTTTCCTAGGATACAACCTTGACAGACTCCCTTAGAAAACTTAATCTTTAGTAACTCTATGACCTTATCTTTGTCACTCAAATCAGAAAGATACCATATTTAAGATGGAAAAATATTTCATGCCAATTCTTGCTTGCTTCATTAGCATGAGTAAGAAGAGTAGAGGGGTTTGAGTAGGGTAGAAAATTGGAAAACTTGTATACCTTCGAAGTGTGATCAACAACACCTTTTTCTATGACTTTACCATTCAAAATATCAGTGATTTCAACTTCAATGGGGGAGAAGATGACTTTCTTTGGAGACCCAGTGTGAGTCATCTGATACACTGACAAGAGATTAGAGGCAACACTTGGAACATACAACACATTACTGAAATTACCATGGTCAAGATCAATCCTACCCTTTCCCATACTGTCAGTCAGAGAGTTATCTCCCAAAACTATTGGTGGACCTTTCGACATGTCAAGAGAGGAAAATATCTCCCTTGTCGAAACTATATGTCTGGAAGCTCCAGAATCAATGATGAAACTAGGTGAGCTTGAGGTGCAAGAAACCAAGGCATGTACTCTCTCCTTGTCTTTTGAATTTGATCCTTCTTCCCTCTTCTTTGAGCAATCAGGAAGGGAGATGTTGTTCTTCTCTAGGAGTTGGGTCAACATGTCAATTTTATTTTTTCATAAAAGAGCTCTCAGGATGATAGACCTTACTGCAGTATGCACACTTGCTCATTTCTCCTTTGTTCTTCTTCTTTTGGGGGTTCTTCTTGGATCCCGAGGACTCCTCTTGAGACTTCGACTTGTCTCTCTTTTTCTCCGGTGGCATTTTAGCTTTTTTCTTTCTTTTTGAATCCACCTTTGAATCTCTAGCAACCAAAGTTTGGTCTTTGGAAGGTTTGATGGTGCCCATCATCACCAATTTATCTTGCTCCTAGGTGAGGGATTCCATGAACTCAACAAGCTTAGGCATATTCCAGGTTCGAGTTGTCAATTTAGTGGCATAGAAGGTAAAAAAAAACACTGAATATTCAGGACCAAGATTTGAAAGAATGGTCAAAACTAGTTGATCTTCCTTCTTTTCAATCCCACATTGTTTTCATTGCAAAACAAGGGCCTTAAACTTGGTAAAATAGAGTTGCAATGATTCGAAGCTACTGGGACTCAATGAGATCAATTCATTCTCGATTTGATGTCCTCTCATCTCATCTGTGTTTCCAAAAATATCTTCAATATTCTCCCACACCTCATTAGGAGATGTCAATGAATCAAGATGAAAGAGGAGGTCGCTTGAAATACTCAGACACAAAAGACCATAGTCCTCATCCCTCCTGTTGTGCCATTTGATTTTCTTTGCAGCTGCATTGGGCTCTAACTCAGTAGCCATGGTAAACCCTTAGATACCTTTCTCTCTCAACAATATCTCCATCTCATCTTTCCATTCGAATAAATTGAATGGATTCGAGATGATCCTTTGAGATTGGTCCATATCTTAGCTCCTGTGCCCTTCAGTCAGCAAAATGCGCTCCCAATCAATGATGTCGAACTTGCAATAACAATTCGGAAGGAGAGAAATCAATCTGCAAAGGCTTTGATACCATGTGGAAATTGAACCCAAGTGATAGATCAATTACACTCACAAAATTGCTAACCAAACATGCAAAATTCACACAAAAGGAGACTGAAATTGGAGCATAAATTAATCCTGTATTGAATAATTGTACATAATCCAACCATATGAAGTAATAGGCTTCGCAAATATATAATTACATGAGATATTTGAAAGCACTAGGTTGCTATTCGAATTGGTCAAAAAGCAGGCTTACTAAATCAAGTCAAATCCCCCATAGGTGCAAAAAGTACTTTCCAAATCTATGAAGATCCTCATGAATTGGCTAAAGCAAGTGGGAAAGCTAATAAGTGATGGAAAGAAAACTCATTCATGCTTTTTTTTGGAGAAAAGGAAGGAGGATGATGTGGAAAAAAGCAAGGCAAGTTCCCCTAGACTAGCTTTTCCTTTATACATTAAAACTGGTGTAAAGCAAGGCAGCGTTCATAAATAGTAGAACTGCGCTTTTAGGAACCAAGAATAAAAGCAAACTTGCTAAATATATTTCCAGGATGATTCCAAAGCGCTCCATGACCCAGTTTAGCAAGTATTGACTTCTCTGAACATGTGGAAGCCAACTAGCATAGATAGGAATCTGGGAATCTAGGAATAAGACAAAAATCATTAATTAATGTCAAATATGGGTAACTGTGGGTTGATTATTCTAACAAATCCAAGGTGAGGTTATTCGACTTATTACTTGCCTTTGTAGTGGGGTTTTACTTTCCTTACTAAAAGGTTAGGTTATCTGACTTATTACTTGATACTAGTTCCGCTACTTGCTCTTCTACCACAATGAAGATGTTTCGACCCACAAACCAAGTAATGATATCCCGCCTAGAAATGCACCTTCATTGTATGGCCACTTTAAGCCTTTGAAGGTACAAATGGCCCCTCCTAGTAAAATGACGCATGATCACTAACAAAAAATATATTTAAATATTCCTATATATACAATGAATTCCTCACACCTTAATGGGAGCTACTGCCAATTTCTGAGAGATGATGACACGTGAATCAATCGATTCCCCCCCGGTATCCATAGAGTAAATGCTACAATACGGGTATGGGTGCGGAGGCTCTTAACTTTTTTTCTAGAAAAAGCAAGCGGAGTGAGCAAGTGAAAGCACAAGTAAGTCGTTCCTACACGAATTGAACTACCCTAGTGATGTCTGCCATCTCACCGTGATTGGATTGGTTGGTGAGTATTTCACTAAATCACTTACCTCAAGCTTTGTATAAGGGATTTCACTCACTTACCTGCATGGGAAGCGATCGATCAATCATATCGTTAGCATGCATCATATGAAAAGATACAAGATAAATGGACATGGTAATCCCTTCCCAGAGCGCAGTTTTTTGTTCTCGGTTCGATCCTAAGATACAAAGTCCCCAGCGGATACCACCTCACCAGTTCAATATATCCACATTCCCAGTTAAAAAGCCATAAAAGGTCCTTATAGGATGAGATTAAGCTGCTTGAATTCGTCTTCTGATGATCCAACCGCTCTCGGGTAGGTATGAAAATCCTTTTGAATCGATAAAAAGTCTGTTGTTTATGCATTTAGCAGTTATTGTTCCATGATTAATAGCCTAATATATTGTATTTCTCTAGATGAATTGTTCAAAGATGATTTTATTTTAGCTTTTCCCACCCACCCATTCCATATATAATATTCCCAAATTATGCAACCTCTTATTTCCAGAGGATCCTAGGTCTTTAGATTATTTAACCGGTTGGTTTTCAGCCATCCTCGAGCATCCAACCGCTCCAAGGTCTCCAACCTCTATAACCGCTCTCACAAGATGATCGGGGTTTAAATCGTTCTTGTCTGTATAGCGTTCCTTGTGTGTGTTCTTGCATGCCTACCTTTGTTGAACTTAATGCCAATGTTGTTAGCTTTCTGCTGAACCTGAATATAATACTTGACCCCAAGTTTAAATAAGAAGAGAAAGTGCTCTTCCTAGCAGTAGCATAACCTATCCAATTTAAATCCATAAAGCCATGCAACATAAACTCCATCCCCAACATACCTTAACCCATAATAAAATATGTCCTTTAAGTAGCAAAATGAATTGGCTCAATGTATTCAATGCGATGCAAATATTAGGTTGCGTATTCACCAAATACATGAGGGAACCTATAAATTTCCTATACATTGAAGGATCAACCAAATCTTAATTTGAATCCAAAATTAACTTTCTATTTGGATCCATAAGACACTCTACCATAAGTGATACATGGGTTTACTACTCCATATATGTCAAGTTTGTTCACTAGGAGGCACTAATTAATTGTATGAATATGAAGTCATATGAGTTAAGGATAATCAAGTGTAGTACTAGTACAACAAACAATACTAACAAGCTATAAGCATTACAATACATGACCTATTAGCTTCTTGTGATCAAGATCATGACTAGTATCATTCCAGTATTATGCTTACAGTAATACGAGCTTAGTTCTAATCCCTATAATAACCAACCTATATCTAATTATTATGCTTATACAATATAAATGACCAATAAGCAATGGTATAATCCTATGTTGCATTTCTTATGTTCTCGGTTATGTTGTTTGTTATAATGGTTATACATATTTTGTTATTTATTATTTGTAAGAAATGATCCCATGTCGACCATGTAAAATGGGTTTGTCGTAGATGTTACAGGGGATAAATGGCAAAAAATTCTTAATAAAGTTGCAGTTGTTGTACTCAAGGTGCAATGTTACCAAGGGGAATTGTCGCAGTTGTTGCACTCAGGGAATGTGATAGTGAATTTTAGAGTGAAAAAATGGGTGAGCTCTGAACATATTCACAAAGGGAACGTCAAAAGGGACTCTGATACTTTTGATTGTAAATTTTCACTTAAAATTGGCCAAAAAAAGGTGCTAAAATGGGTATCGTAAGAAAGGCGAGTGTATCATTCCCCAAGAGGTGGAATGTTGATAATATAAGTGATAGCTACTTCTGTCTTTTAAAATATCCAAATGAGAAAGTAGCAGCTAGGTGCAAAGTATCCTACTCAATATACTATTGGGTTTCTCATTAACCTCACCTTCTTCCTCCTTGTAAAAGCTCCCTGTAAAAGAGCCCTTTAGCCTTCTCCCTTTAATCTATATCTTGGTAAGTTAGCCTAGATCTTGGTAAGTTGCTTTGCAAGTGTAATATACTCTCCTTTTAGTCGAGACCTCCTTCCGTCAGACCTCGACGATGTCATCATTTTGGGTGCCTCAATGGGATACAGGCTCCAACAGATTAGGTTAGTGAGAGAGGCTCCTTCTCTTTGTGGAATTTCCAATAGATTAGGTTAGTGAGATAGGCTCCTTCCTTTGTGAGTATAAGGCCTCGACACAATAGGTGAGGTACGAGGTGCTTGGAAAGATAAAGGAAGGCCTTTTTCCTTTGTGAGTAGATCCTACCGCCTCTTTGTTGAGTAAGGAATATTCCCTTGCGAGAAGGTTATGACCGTTGATGTAATAGGTTTAGGGTGTGAAGCTATGACATAAATTGATAGTGAAGAAGGGTCATTAGTGGAAGGACCCGACAACTATTGTTAGTTAGAAAAGAATCTATTTGTGTTAGTGAAAGGCTCCATTTGCTGAGGAACGAAGGCTCATTGTAAAGAAAAAGGATTCTTTGCTTTAGCTCCTAGAAGTAAGCTTTCTTTTTCTCTTTATTTATGGCTAGTACTAAGGCAATAATAAAAGAGAAGCTAAGATTCCATTAGGGATAAATCCGACTTGGGAAAAATACAAAGAGATAAGTTAAATGAATCTATTTAAGTTTCAATAATTAAAAAGATTGGAAAATGTTAAAACATTATTACTTCAAGATTAGGGTTAGGTATCCTCCCTAGGTTCAAGGGAGTGAACCCCATGAAAATAGTAATCCTCCCCTCCTCAAGGAACTCGATGGAGGAGGAAGAGATTACTTAAACCCATAACTTAAACAAGAAAAATGTTTTTCTCTTCTTGAAAAAGAGAGAGACAAAAGAGAACTTAAGAAAAGGTAAAAAGGGAAGCCTAAACGAGTGTGGTTCATTGGTGTCACTTGCTATGAAGTCACTTGTTGTAAAGGAGGTCATGAGATCAAATCTCACCCTAGTTTACCTGTGTCCCATGGGTTGCGGGATGTTGTGGGGCACCTAGGGGTATAGTGGTAGCAAGAATGATCCTTGGACCCCATGTCATGCAAGTACAATCCCAGCCCCAGTTGTTGATTCCCTTAGTAAACAAAACAAAAGGTAAAAAGGGCAAATTTGTTAAGTGTGGAAAAGAGGAATTTCTGAAAAGGATTTCTTGAATTCAAGTTCAATTTGGTCCAAAGAAGGCTAAAAAATTCTATATGGCTATAGAGTGACTGCATTGGTGTGTGCTAATTGGGCAAGATGTGTTTTCCTGGAAATGACCATTAAAGATGGTAAAAGAAAGTCCTTAAACCAAACTTAGCCCTTGATTACTTATACTCTTTGGTGCTCATAGAGGTATAGAGACGAGATAAAAGAACCGATAAAGTTCTATTATAAAACTTTATACATTAAAACTGCAAGAACCTAAGTGATTATCTCTAGTGGAATCTTGGCTTGAATCGAAGGTGATTAAAGAGTAGAAAGGAAAAATTGTTCTTGCTAGTCAATGGTTGGGAGGCCCGATGATGCTCATGTGTATTTTTGGAAGACTTAATACTATTACATATGTGTACCTAACCTCTTTATTAATAGAGTTTATGAATTTAAATGCCTTAATCATTTATAGTTTATTTATGAATAATAGAGACATATTTGGCATGGTTCCTTGATTCTTTATGAATGAAAAGGAAAATATACAACCTCTTTATTAATAGAGTTTATGATTTTAAATGCCTTAGTCATTTGAAATTTATTTGTGAATAATAGATACATATTTGGCATGGTTCATTGATTCTTTATGAATGAAAATGCAAATATAGAATGCTACTCTGTGTTAATGTAGACAAATTTTATATTCCATATAAATTATATGTCGTGGATAAAATATTTAGGAATAGAAAGAAAATAAATTAAGAGGATTATGCACATTGTAACTATTTAGTATCACATCCTTAATTAAAATGACTAGATTGTAGTATTATGTTTTTTCAAGATAACCTTATTATACAGAAGACAATCCTCTTAAAAGATACCAAATAAACTAAAAAATACTAAATCGTAATCTACAAAAGAAGAGTACTTTGATAAAGATCATATATGAAACACGTAAAAAAAAGAAAATGCAAACATTTATTTTGAGTTAAATTTTAAATAAATAACCTCAATCAAACCTCGGCAATACAAGAATAAGAAAAGGTTTATTATCTGGGAGATTAAGCACCTAAGAATAAATTCTTTAGTAGTCTAAGTAGAACGTCCTTGAAAACAAGTATGGTGATACCCATATGACAAACTGAAATATATGAAATACATGAATCAAATGCATTCTTGAAAATATAAGATTTCATTGGTAAAACCATAGAGAATGAAATTGTGATTTTACTATTTTATTTCACCCAATTCCCAAATAGTAAATTATTATGAAAATACAAGAACCATTTCATAGGAGGAAAAACAAAGGTAATTATTGTAGAAGCACATCAACAGTCAACAGTACGAATCTAACGGATCGAGTTGCCCTTGTCATGTCATGAGACTATGCTGTCATGAGATGTACACAACGTAAATGATAAATTGGACTACAATAATAGACTAGCGATTGCCCCAAGGAAGGTGCAATAATACGCCGTTAAGGTAGTTGTTAGCGGGAAAGCAAGAAAATAAAGTGTAACATTGAAGTGAGCAAAAAAAAAATGGAGAATAAATATATATTATGTGCCAATATTGAGAGAGGTCACTTGTTGCAAACGAGAATTTATGGAGATCCCAACGCTATTCTAGGAAAAGCCACCTGGTGATAAAGAAGGGTTTCCGATCTTACTATGGAGGACGAAAATGTCAGAAATAAGATATGGTGCACTATGGTATTGAAACTCAAGCAAGGGTTGATGACCTCTTGTACAACAAAGAAAGCGAAGATTCTGATTCTAGGCCAAATCCAATTGAGAATATGGCAGTATGGATGATCGTGGCATTGATAGTGAGATTTTAGTAGTACCCGAAAGGTTTTTCTACCTAGAGAAATCAATGTTGAATCCAGTTGCAATTCCTGTGTCCAATCGAAACTACAATTGAGACGACGTGTAGGATTTGCACAAATCAAAAGACATGGTGCCTCATCTCAAAATGAGAAAGATATCGGAGGAGCTGGTTCTTAGAAAGGCAATAAACCACAACCAACTTAACCACCAAAAAATAAAACAACCAGGTCCCATTTTTTCTTTACTCCATATTGATCAACTTGTTTTCTTAGTTCCCACCCAAATCATGTCCAATACAATGTTCTTAAAACTACTAATTTCTAACCATATAGTGGATATGCTACAAACTATGGCTATACTCATATGTGCTTACAAAACCATATCTATGTCTACACTTTTCACCTTAAGTTATTTTACTCAGGTATAGGACAAAAACAAATATCAGCTTTCAGATTTCATTATATGATATGATTGTCTATGCAAAGATCACCCTCAAGAAGACATGCATTTTCTTATGGTATAAACTTCAACAACTCCATGAATATGAGCCTTCTTAATCATACCTTTTAAACGTGTTTATAACAAGAATGTGAAATTGTTAAATATGTATAATGTTCATTGTTAATAAACTAATCTTCTTCACTGGTGGCTCAGCATGGACAACAATTGCATTCTTGATTCGCAGAAAAAATGACTGATATAGAAGCTTCACTGAAGTACATCAAAATTTACATTAGCACAAGATGAGAGGTGAACTCTTGCATGTTAAAACTCCCTATGCGAATCAAACATCCTCTTGTTAAGGGCACTTCCACAATATAATTCTAGCACTTTGCAAGTACCCAATAGATTATCCATAGTTTTCTTAAACCACAATTACCAGTTATACACCCATGGTGTAGGTTTTGGTATTTTGGCTACACTAAATTTTACTGTAAATGGTAACCGCTAAAGTTTTTGTTATTTACATGCAAAATCCATTTAGTTTATCTTCATGGGCCACGCCTTTGAACTTCAAGAGTGCACAATGCTTCATATGGTACCACTTAAAAACATAGTAAAAACTCCACCCATATTAAAAACGTAGTAAAAACAAGCCCAAAGATCCCTTTTACCAAGCAACCATAACATCATACCATCATACCATCATAATACTCAAATGCCCAAAACTTATTGTTATTCAAATGCACCCATTGATGTATTATAGTTTGATCTCATGTATGAAGTATAAACATCATATTTCTGGCTCACTTCACTAGGATCAGAAGTTACTCCAATGGAAACCTTCCAGTACTAGTTGATCTTGGCTCACTTAACTAGGATCAGCAGTAACTGCAATGCCCAACCTTCATGTACTAGTTCATAGCTTGATCCTGGCCCAACCCTACTGAACCTTTGGCACTTGATGTATATAACTTGATCTCCTTTGCTTCCTTTAAGAGTATAATGATTTCCTTTGCTTCCTGTATGAAGTATAAACACCATAACACTGGCTCACTTGATTAGGATCAGCAGTAGCTCTAGCCTCCATTTCCCAATCTTTCGTAATCGTTGATTCTGCCTTCCATGAAGAAGTGTGCCAAGTATTTGCATCACAACCTGCATATCAAGTAGTAGTGGAATACAATCACCACCTGTATGAATTGGTTGGATCTCTTTCATCGTCACTGCCCAACCTTCCGTACTCGTTGCTTCTACCTTCCATCAATAAGTTGCCAAGTATCTACATCACAAGATGCATATCAAGTAGCAGTGGAATACAATCACCACCTGTACGACTTGGTTGGATCTCTTTCATCATCCTCTATTGCACCAGATAAAGTTGTCTAACTCTCTAAAGGATTAAATTGGAAACTTACTGTGAAACTCTTTCAAGGATATATGAAATTGCAGTAATCACTATCAGATATGCAGAGGGCTCAAAAGGGGATAAGGCAGCCAGTTCCCTTTGATAGATGTGGCAGTTGTGAAGTCTACTAAGCAACTGGAAGGGTTGAAGTAGGCACTGATGCATGAAAAGCTTGAGAAATTGATGAACACTGCATAGGGCTGATATATCATTGAACTGAATTGAGCCAAACTGTGTACTCAACACCAAAGATTTCTACTGTAACAATAATATAGGTTTATTTTTCTGTTGCTGCTTTGATGATGGATAACACTTTCATTGTGAACCTAATGTCCATTGAAGATGGTTTTGAGAAGATGCTTCTGGAATTCCTGAACTAGAGGCAAGCTTAGTCTACAATTAATTATATATCTCTAGAAAACAAAAAAAAAGAAGCTGAGTCAAAAGAACTACCTAATGGACCCATAAATGGTTGTTACAGTAATGTAGTTTATTTTTCAATTCCTGCTTTATTGATGGCTGGCACTTTCATTCTAAACCTAATGTCCATTGAAGAAGGTTTTGAGCAGATTCTTTTGGAATTCCTGAACCAGAGGCAAGCTCAGATCCCCAACTGAGGTACACGCCTCAATGTGATAGAGGAAAGCAAGATCCTCATTGTCTAGCTCCTTTGGATTGATATGAAACTGCAAACCATTGATGAAATAGAACAAATTAAAATTGATATAAAATTGTGTTTTATCATGAAAAAAACAAAGCAAAATACAAATCCCCAGTATTAACATGAAGCAAAGATAAAGAAAGAAAAATACAAACCCCAAGTACTAATCCGAAGAAGAGAGAAACATGTAGTCTAGTATCTATCATCGCCTAACCAGCACAACCTATTAATAAGAAAAACAACATCATTGGCAAACACATAAGAATTCCACCGATTGACCAAGTTGCAAGATTAAATTGACCAAGTTGCAGCAATTTCAAATGTGAAGCATCCCAAGTTCCATTTTTGCACATTTAGATATTGACTTTTCAAAGAGTCTAGCAAACCCATATCCATTTCCATGCATGTTAGACAGCTATTTTTCTTTATATGTTGCCTTTTAACTTGATTTTAATTTTGAGCTGCAAATCTTAGGGATCAAGTAGAACACTATGCATTTTCTTTTACACTCATTTCCAGAACTAATAGGCAGATTTATTCACAACACATAAGCCTAGGTGCAGAGCTACTACTTACAGCAGGAGAAGACCAACTTCCACAACACAATGCAAAGGTAATCAATGGTTCATACCACTCTAAACCATAACACTCCGCATCATAGCCTTCTCTTCAGATTTTCCATTTTTCCAATAGGCCTAGCATTCAATCAACTTGGGAAGGTCAGCTAGATACATAACTGGAAGAATTTAAAATGTCTTTTCTGAAATGGAAAATTATTACATAAACAAACTTACATCTTTTGAGTGAAAGGGTGGTCGAAGTATGAAATGTTCAATAGCCAACGCATTCATCAACTTCCCTCCAACAGTAAGGACTGCGTGTAACCCTCCCATCACAGTATTCACAGAAATTAAATGACTGCAAAACAGTGGCAATTGAAATTGTACAAATTATGTCATAATCTTATTTCCATTGCAGAATCAGGGTAACCTATCATTATATAAGTTATAAAAAGTGCCTTCAATGTTCACCCTCTGATATAGGTAGCTACTACTGTAGGAAACGAGCAATAAAGTCAATTGATTGCATTCTTCATTTTTGGCTGTCATACCTCGCGCATGAGTGAAACAACCTTATGAGGGGTGCTTGGTATTCCATGTTCAATGAAGGCCTAAAGTTTCTCAAGTGAAAAAGTTAAATTTGTATTAGTCATAAGAAGATGCATCCTAAAGTGAAGATCAACTGTTTAGAAAGCAATAGACAAAAACTGGGAGAGCCCATTAATGAGTTTGTTGTGATAGCAATAAAAATAAGCTATAGATGTAAATCAGGGGTTATGTTATCATCATACATGCATCATGCAGGCATTGTAAATGTTGATCCAAAAGGCTAGCTTCTGCTGATATGTTAAGCCCTTTACATCTCCAGAACATAGTTTGCTCACAAGAAATCTGAAAAGTAGAGACTTATAAATTAGGCCAAACCTAAAAATGACTAAATGAGAATGGAAACCTTGTAAGGGCTTGTAATTGACCTTTCAATGATCAACACAAATAATCTAGATTGTTTACAGTAAAGGAATCAGTACAGGTGAACGATTTGGCCAAATAGCATTTAAGCGATGTTTATTGGCATTCTAATAAAGTGACAAACACACCTCAATCTTCTGAATAAAGAAGCACAGCTTGGGAGCTGATCCAAGTCAAATGAGACTGTAGAGATATCATGGAAATGTTTTTATGGACCAATATCTCTCATAATTGATTCAGAACAAACACCATAAGGATCTTTGAAATGTATTTCTTCTGAATATTCCATAGGTATTTTACAGTTTAAAGTGCTTCTTGAGCCATAGCTTTTTGGGCTTACACTTGAAAAAGTTGACCGTGAAGCTATTGATGGTGTCTCCTTATTGGTTTCCAATGATGGCATTGTTAGCTTCAAAAAAATACTCATTAAGCACTTTACAATATCTTCAGAAAGCTTATTTTGTCGTGTACTTTTCCGATCTTCAAAAATATTGAGAGATGGTAGTTTCGTTGGTCCAAAATGAGTAATCACTGGAGTATGCTGTGTCTAGCAGATGTCATAATATCATACATAATTGAATCAATATATACTCATATAATATTCTTAAAGTGCAGGTGCACATAAAAAAAATGTATGTTCTTTACAACTTGAAATGAATACTTATATAATATTCTTAAAGTGCAGGTGCACATAAAAAAATGTATGTTCTTTAAGCAAGTCTTTTGATATCATACAAGATTCCAAATTTGCTACCTTTTTCTTTGGTGTTAGGGGTTGTGTCTCCATAAGATATGTACAAATGAGTGAGCTTTGTTTTTGAGCTCCGGTCTTTCCTTTTGGGAGTGGAGACAAAGCATGTAGGTTCTTAGCTTTCAAATGCAACTGGTTCTCTTTCTCATGGCTAACAACTGGTATCCTTGATTTCCTTTGCTCTGTTGAGAGTTCTAATGCCTTTTTTTCTTCAAGCCCCCTATAAAAATGAAGGCTAACATTCATATCCTGGGATAGAAAGAAGACGCTATGGGTGTCTGGTATAGAGCCCAGAGACAGTTGTCTTCTATGAAAACTTGCATGAGGTAGACTTCCTACAAAAGAATAGTGTTTTCCTTGTTTCCTAACATGATCAGATAAATCTCCCGATGAGGGAGACCTACGCAATACTCTCTTTGCCTTCAATTGTTCAGCATTTCCAAGAGGTTCCTTCTGCTTTGTGGATGATGGGGCATGCTCTTCATTCTGATACATACCTTGTCTCATGTGTACAATTTGTTCCTCTAGGTGAACAAATTCTTCCTCAACTAGAGCTACTTCTGCAAGAAGCTGCTTTGTCTGAAGAGGCCAGTAAGAAAGCATATCTGTCAAATATATTTCAGTATAATAGATTCTAGACACCTCCACTCAGGCAAAACCAATTTGAGAAATTTAATAGCTCACACTTTATTTTTGTGAAGGCCTATAATTAGAGCAGAAAGTCATCCCTTACAAATAGTTCCACCTATCAATCCATTGTAGGTTTTTCTATAATTTTTTTTTATCTGTCATTCCCTTACGAGAGGGAAAGAAATCCATCATTTGAAGACAAGAATATGGATATGATTTAAGAATCTGAATAGGATTATAAAACTCTCATACAAGAATAAGTGAAGCGAAAGATATGCCCATCTTGTTTCATCCATAATTCTAAATGCTAACTTTTCACTAAAACATTATGGTTGCAAACTAGATCTTCAAGGCATTCATTCAATGATTTTAATCACCTACTAAAGCTTGTTGTGTTCATCATATTTTAAGTTTACCTTTTGAGGAAGAAATGATGGAAGATGAGGGAGAACTCCTAAAGGTCTTGTGAAGGCTCTTTCCAATGCTCTGTACACATCCTCCTGATGCCTAAGTGTTCTGTGTAGCCTATCAACCTACAATTTGAAGAGAACACATAGTCAATAATATAGACATTAGACTTTGGCTACAGATAATTATTCCATTCAGATATATACCAAGGAGAATTTCAATCACATTGCAGAGATGAAAACAACCCAAAATCTGGACAAATTGGGAATAGTCAGAATCAATCAACAATGTGCATTGCTCATATAAAACAATTAGCTCACACATAGGTGAACTATTGGATTTTTACCATTTACCAATTTATAGAGGGATATGAACCGTGGAGCACCCCAACTTGAACCACTATGAGAACAAATTTCAGTACTTGAACTACAATGGTTAAAGTTTATAAGAGGGTGTAGACCTTCCAAGCCATGGTGAGAAATGTGTGGCTAATATGCTCACGGATGTATGAAAGCTGAGCTTTTCCAGCTCAAAATTAAAAATCAAAATCATCAAATCACAGATCTTTATACATTAGAGTTGAATTACTAACTATTAAGGAAAACCCTGATTGGAATTTGGTTGTAGTTAGCAACTCTAGCAAGCAGCAAGAGAGAGAGAGAGAGAGAGAGAGAGAGAGAGAGAGAGAGAATTAATAGTAACAAATATCATACATCTTGCTCGAGGCTTAATATTCTTTCCCGACATGAAGACATTCGAGAGCAAGCATTCCCTGCTGTGGGTCTTTGAAATTCTTGTCTTTGAATACCCTTAAGGGAAAAAAATCAACATCAGTTATTGAGTTAAACAAGGATGGATCGCATTCTGTTGGATGGAGTCTAAACCTTAGTTTGAATCAATGAATAAGAGAGAAAGTACCTTGTCATCATTCCCAGTTCTGTTTGCTAACCGAGAGAAGCTATTGCTCCAGGAAACAATGGATTCCTTCTCCCCACCATGATATGATAACCTGTCAGACTAGCACACAACACAAGAACAATGAACTATAATATAAATATAGTATTCTGTTGTTGCCATTAAGGGGAGGGCGGGAAAAATAAAGTACTTTTTTAGTTTCTTCTTGTATAAAATGGACAAATAGCTGGAAAAAAAAGTAGATAGGACAGTACCTTTTAGTTTGGAGTTGGATGCTTTGCATGCCAGAAAGGAAGCTTGCATTGGCGGGAACATGAGAGGACAAGTACAGATGAAGCAACTGTACTAGTAAATTAAAAAATTGACTAACAAACTATTGCAACAGTTATTTACTTACATACCATATATACTCTCTTATGGAGAGTATTCTGAAATGATTTGAGTATCGCGAATATTTGAAACCAACTGAATGTACAAATAGTATACTTGTAGTAGAAGTTAAAAAATGGGCACAAATTTACTTTCAAACCAAGTATAGGGACACCATGGGGAAAAAACAGACATAGGTATGAAGTCAAGAAGTACAAGCTAAATATACACATGGGATAAATGTACAACAGAACTTAAGAATTTAGTATATATTGTGAACTGTTTCTATGTACATACAGTATAGTGTGAATTGTTTCTCTGATCATAAGAGAGTATTTGAAATGAAATGAAGATTTAAAATATTTGAAACCAATTTAATGTACAAACAGTTTAAATTGAGTAGAAGTAACAAATGAACAACATATTTACTTTGAAACCAAGTATAGGGACTCCATGGGAAAAAGAATATACATATGTGTAATGACAAGAAGTAGAAGCTAAATATATACATGGATTAAATGTACAACAGAAGTTAAGAACTTAGTATAATGTGAACTGTTTCTATTTACATAGAGTTTGTTGCATTGTATTTGTAAAAGAACCGTTTGTTTGATAGAGTATATACTTTAGAGAGGTGCATTACATGCAAGTAGAAGGGAAATATAATAAATGTACATGTACTGTGGTAGTAGTGGAAGCATGTAATATGTACAATGTTTGTGCATTCCATGTGTGAAAAAGACTAATACATTTATTCAATTAAAGCATAAGTTATGGACAAGGTAGTACATACAAGTAAAGGGTAGTAATGGCAACTGAAGAACGTGTGGGAATCAAAGAAGAAGGGTTGCTGGGTTGTAAGGAGAGGGAAAAGGGAAGTGCAAGCAAGGAAGAGGATTTAGTCATAAATGCAAGAGGGATTATGGCAACGACAACACCATGTAATGTTTATGTATTGAGCAAGAGAAGGGTGGACGGATACCAAGTCTTTGCGGATCTTGCGCATGGTGTCCCTTTCATGCATATGGATCATGCGTTGAAGGAAGGCTCTTATTTCTGAGAGAAGCTTAATAGCAGGTTGAATCTGATTTAGTGGGATGTTTGAAGTTGATTGGAAGCGTGCTTCGATTTATTGTAGCAATGCTTGTTGTTCCTTGATTTGCTTGCAGAAGTCGACAAGGGTGTTCAGGTATTGCATGTCCATTTTTGTTGTCGAAGAGCTAGGAAGAGAGAAAATAGAGCCATTAAAAGCTTAACGTGTTCAAATAATATAGAGTAAAGGAAGGAACATTTTTTTTTTGTAATTGAATTGCTATACTAACAACTTTTTTTTCATAGTAGTGAATAACAAAAGCAATAACATATTCACATCATAGATGAAAGGAAAAAAAATTGAAAACTTGTGTAATGGACATTTTGCTGTTCTTTTTTTGTTTGTTCTATTGCAGAGAGAAAAGAATGTTGTAAGTGTAATGTTATGGTAGATTCAAGTAGATGAAACAAAACGAAGTTAAGATGTTGGAAGCAAATGAACAGAAATATATGCATGAGTGCAAGAGTGTTTTTTTGGGGGGTGGATGGGGGGAGGGAAGAAGGCGAGGTTGTTTTGTTTTGGTATTTAGCAAGCGAAAAGTGATAGTATTTGTTTTTATGGTGTTGTTTGTTTATTATTTTCTGTGTAACTGAGAAGAGGCGTGGGAAGCAATGCATGGGTGTAAGCATATGTGAGCAAATATGTTAAGCAACATGTGGTGGAATTGATCTGGAGGCAATTAAAGTTTCTTCTTGTTTTCTTTGTTGGACAGAAGGGCTATCCTTCATAGGTGCAAAGCAAGCAAAAGAAAAAGATGGCAATATGCATAGGTTAGTGAGTTGTCTAACTCTTGAAACTGCAGTAAATGTTAGCCCTAGGAAGAGCTAGGAAGAGAGAAAACAGAGCCATTAAAAGCTTAACATGTTCAAATAATATAGAGTAAAGGAAGGCACATTTTTTTTTGTAATTGAATTGCTATACTAACAAGTTTTTTTTCATAGTAGCGAATAACAAAAGTAATAACATATTCATATAATAGATGAAAGGAAGAAAAGTGGAAAACTTGTGTAATGGACATTTTACTGTTCTTTTTGTTTGTTTGTTATATTGCAGAGAGAAAAGAATGTTGTAAGTGTAATGTTATGGTAGATTCAAGTAGATGAAACAAAACGAAGTTAAGATGTTGGAAGAAAATGAACAAAAATATATGCATGAGTGCAAGAGTGTTTTTTGGGGGGGTGGATGGGGGGAGGGAAGAAGGTGAGGTTGTTTTGTTTTGGTATTTAGCAAGCGAGAAGTGATAGTATTTGTTTTTATGGTTTTGTTTGTTTATTATTTTCTGTGTAACTGAGAAGAGGTGTGGGAAGCAATGCATGGGTGTAAGCATATGTGAGAAACTATGTTAAGCAACGTTGGTGGAATTGATTTGGAGGCAATTAAAGTTTCTTCTTGTTTTCTTCGTTGGACAGAAGGGCTATCCTTCATACGTGCATAGCGAGCAAAATAAAACGATGGCATTATGCGTAGGTCAGTGAGTTGTCTAAATATTGAAACTGCCGTAAATGTTATCCCTTGTTGATCGATGTTTCCTATGTCGATTGTTGCCTTCTGTAAGGTCATTCCTTGTGATTTGTGGATTGTTAAACCCCAGGCCATGCGAAGGGGAAGTTGTCTATGAGAACCTCTTGTTAAAGGGAGGATCAGGATGTAGGTAGGGTTAGAAGCATCCCATGGTGGGGCTTTGTAGTTGACAAAGTCAAAAACAACAAACAAAGGAAGCATAGGTGGAGTAGTGGCGGTGTTGTACAATATTGAAACAACTTGACCAAGAGCACCATTAACAAGACCTGCCTCAACCCAAAGATTTGTTGTAAGCATAACTTGTTGACCAATGGAAAGGAGTACGACCATATCTAATTGTTCATATTCTGGTGCAAGCAGTAGTGTTTTTTTCCTAACTTCTGCAGAACATAATGCAATCGGGACACTTAGTTGTTTAAGCATTTGTTTGTTGTGTAAGGCAACAAATTTGTTAGTTGAGAACAAATGGGTGGGTTGATCAAATACGTGGTTCTCGGTTTGAGAGAGGGAAGATGATGTCCTTGACATAAGAAGGGTCCAATCGGCAATAGTTGGTGTTGCATTCCTAAGATTGAGGAGAAGTTGGCGGAACTGAATCTGAGAAGGGTCATCTTCTTGTTGACAAAAAACCGTTGAGAGAGTTTTGAATGTGTCAAAGGTACGCCAAAGTGTGTTTCCACGTGATGCTCCTACATACATGGGGATATCTTTAACAGGTGGAAGTTGACCAAGGTCACCTACAAGGATGATAGAGCGGCCTCCAAAAGGGCAAGTTCGATGGGAAGGGAACACTTCCCAAAGATGAGAGTCAATGTTGGATAAGAGCTTTGGTCCAATGAAACTCATCTCATCAATTAGCACATAGCATATATGGAGGAGTCATTATTGGAGGTTTGCAAGGGCTTGGCCCTCAAGAGGGAGCATAGTATTTATTGGTATCCGAAGGGCAGAATGTATTGTAAGGACATTTATGTTAAATGCCGCGACGCCAATTGGAGCAAGCAGGAGAATAGGGGATGAGTTATTTGTAGATGATGAAGAGAAGGAAGCTTGCAAACATCCAATTAAGTAAGATTTCCCTGTGTCTGCAGTTCCTTGGATGATCATACATAATGGTTTTGTGGTAGTGTGTTGTGTGTAGTGGAACATAATAATTTCAAAGGCTGTGCGTTGTGTTGGAGAAAATCAATTAGGAGAAGCAGGAGTTAAAAAAGGTTGTAGTTCTACTTGGTTCGATGAGCGGTTCAAGTCAAGAAATGAGATGGCCATGTTTTGCAAGTGTAAAGGTATATGCGTGTGGCCCCAATTGTGATTGGTGTCAAAGTCACGATGACCAAGCATGTCAAGATCATCAAGTTGTAGGTTGTTTCCAGGGTGGAGTTGAGAGAGGAGTTCCCATTCTGACATGTCGATAGAGGAGGGAGGATGAACTTCATGAGGGGAGTGTATCAACAGAAATAGTTGGAAGGGGCGAAGGTTGTCGGTCAACATGCCAAGCATTGTAGCTCCCATGAAAGGATTCCCATGTAGAGACAACTTCCAAGTCTGAGGAGCCAATATCTTTTGGCACATCGCGGAAAGGTTTGCATAGGAGGAGTTCACTCCAACCAAAATTGACATAAAGAGGAGAGGTGGAAGGAGGGATGTCAAGGAAACGAGGAAGGACACGCATGATCTTGGTTGGTTTGTGGGGCTTCCATTGACATTTTTTTCTATGTGCAGAAAAGGAACAAGAGCGGGAAGCTTCGAGAAGGGGCAGGTGTTCAAGCGAAGGGGGTCTTTGCATGTATGCGGAAATGAAGTTGGTTGGTGGGGAGGTGTTGAGGAGGTCTGGCGAGACACGTTTGAAAACAGTTTGGGAAGTGTTTAGGGAAAGAAATGTATGACTGCAAAGAGTCAAGGGAAGTTTTTGTAGCATATGGCAGGTTTCTTGTGCTCTAATGTCTCGATCAACCATGGTTTTGGACAATAGTTTCTGGATAGGTAATAAGATTCCCTCTTTTGCAGGGGCGACATGTGCGATACGTGTTAGAATGTCATGGTAGCTCTCAGATTTGTTCTTTGCTTTCTAAGCATACTTTGAAATGTATGAGAGGACATCATGAGGCGAGAGCACAGGCTGGCAATCAACATTAGCTCTCCATACTGAGAGCATAAGAGGGTTGTGTACGTTTAGAAGCTCATCATTTCTAGCGGGGATATATATTTTTTGGCTAGAGTTGTCAATGAACATAGAAGATGTTTCCTATAGTTCAAAGGGGAAACCATAGCGGCAAACGAGGGTTGTGCTTTTTTTGCGAAGACAAGAGGATTCATTGCATTTTGTGTGGCGTTGCATAGAATTGACAAGGGTTTCATAGATCTCGACGTTTCAACCCCTACTCTGGGATCATCATCAGGAGACAATTAAAAGCGTGATATCGACTTTTCGACCCCTTCACTCAAGGGTTTCATAGATCTCGACGTTTCGACCCGTTCACTCAATTTGCTACTGTGCAGATGACCGTCTTCAAAAAGGGTTTCATAGTTGTCATTTTGGTTTCCTTCACATATGGAGGATGCCGCAAGTGTGCAAGGGTCTTGGTGAGATGCTCGATGGAATGTAGAGACACGAAGGTGCGCAGGACAAGGGTTTCATGCTGTTAAGAAGCCGTCAAAGTATGTTTTTGCAGTATCAACAGCGAGGGGATCATTCCAATCAAGGCTGTCCATATTGGGTGCATCCTCCAACCAAAGGAATCCATGTATATGAGCAGAACCTTGGTTTTTCCATTCATACTTGTATTAAGAAGGGAAGGAAAAACAAAACACAAAGTTAGGGAAAAATTCAAAATGTCAAGCAGTAAAAGGAAATAAAATGCAAAGAGTGAGAGGAACAAACCTGCACCAGTAATATTTTGTCTGGAATGTGTGTAGCAAGACCTCTTCAAGGAAGATGGTGAATCTATGGTGCATATATAGAGACATAGTATGTGGATTGGTTATAATGTTATGAATTCTCCATTGGAATTGTGAAGGCAATGAAGTGGGAGGATGGGAAGGCATGAGCATGTGAAGGTCATGCCATTTGGTGTCAGCTGCACTAAGGGTAATAAAAAGGTTGGGCTACCAAGCTAGGTGATCATATCACACAACTCACCTTTTCTTTTGTTCCAGAAAGAGCGGGTGCCACGTAGAGCAGAGCCAAAACGCATGGCATGATTAGCAACATGAGAATATGGCATCTGGCTAAGTTGTGTGTGCAAAGCTGAGACAGTTGCGGGGAGGGTGTCTGCTAGGTTGCGCTTAACAAAAGCAGCTACAGTAGCTTGGCTACGATGGCGCATCATAAGGTTGTACAAGTAGTAGCGGAACTGAGGGTGTTGGGAAAACCTATTATCATGGAATCGGATAAGGTGCAAAGCATATTCTTGTATGGTGATTTCGTAAAGATGAGGTTGTTTTAGCATGGGAACCCCTGTGGGAAATAGCATTGGGAATGCAATTGAGAGGAGCCCTTCCGTATTGACTTCATTTATTGGAGAAATACCAATGGGGGGCCAATCAATTGATGTTGAAGGGGTGGTAGGGGTTGTAGATGCAAACCGCCTAATTTCTTCAGTCTCAGTGTGAGAATCTGGGAGTGCAAAAACAAAGGATGAGGTTTCAATGCTTGTTGGAATTGGCATTGAAGGTGTTGCATCATCAGTAGTGGGTGAGGGTAGTTGGAGGTCAGCCCCAGGGGTTGTGGCATGGCGAAGAAGGGAGGACACATCTGTGGGTTCAAGTGGCAAAGCATGTAATTCTTGGAGGTCAAGGTGGACATCCTTGTAATACGGGTCATTGGAAATTTTGAATTCCAATGTAGCTAGAACATTTGAATGGCTAACAATGAATTCATAAGGCTTGTTTGCAGCATTGAATTTGTAAACAATAAGGATGTCCAAGTCTGTTAAGAGACATGGAAGAGAGGTGGCTATTGTGGAGATGTCTTGTGGGAAGCAAATAGTATGGCCAGAGTATTTGTATTAGCCACCACGTGCATGTGTAACTTGAAGTATTGGATTGACTCGGGCAATTAGCATTTCTTCTATTTGAGTCAGGCATGCAAGTTCAATTGGTTGGTTTCCAGGATCCATGTTGTTATCTGTGGAGAAGCGATGGCCATGTCGCTCATTATTACATTGAGAGCATGTATATATTCCATTTGTAAACTTTGTTTTCATATTTGGATTGATTCCTTGCATATGGAGCAAACATGAAGTGGGTGGAGGCGAGAAAGTCGGTTAAGAAAGCAAGCGTGACCATCTGGCAAGGGGGTGGTTGGAGGTGGGGGTGTAGTGGATGTGTGCATTGGGGTAGGGTTGATTGAAGCATTGATGTTTCCATGCCTAGATTGATAAATAAGACGTCTCTGCACATTTTTCCGGTCCTTTGTTTGGCTGTAAAGAAGCGTTCTACGTGCATTTATTTGGTCATGTGCACTATTGGGAAACATGGGTTGTTGAAGAGGAGTTTGACTTGAACTTGGAGGAGACATTGATGGGAATTTCAAATGTTATAAATGTGTTATTGTAAGAAAAAGTTGAGGCATGTACATTAAAAGCAAGATATGCAAAGTACAAATAAGAAGGTATGTCTACATATAGAAAATAATGCATTGCAAAAGTTTTTGCAAGAAATAAGGTATAAAGCATTTTTGGTGATGTATGTGGAGCATGTATGTATGTGAAAAGCAACCAAGGAGCAGCATAGTAGAAAAAATAAATCCACATATATGACATAATAAACATTGTATACATGTAAGAAAACGTGAAATGTTGCATGGACACATATGTATGGCGTGCTTTAAAAAAAACATGTAATGTATACGATAACACATATGTCATGTGAGCACAAAATTTATGGTAGCTAATTACATTGCAGATCTTTGTAAAAAGACAGGAAAGTAAGGGAAAAGTCTATGTACAAGCAATGAAGGAAGGAAAGCGGGGGGGAATATAGTGATCATGATGAAGTGGAAGAAACATAATTGGGTCTAGATGAGGTGGAATGCATTTGGACAGATGGGATGGTGTATTGTAGGGTATGATGTGTCGAAGAAAGGAGTGAGGGAAGAGTAAGATGTGGGAGGGTGAGTAAAAGCAGTGGTTGGAATAGCCGAGGGTGGTGTGTATGAAGGGGAGGTTAGAGATGGCGTGCAACAGGATGGATTTGAGTAGTGAGTGTAGACATTTATTCAAGGAGCTTGGTTGATGCATCAACATAAGGAAGCTCTTCAGAATTGACAATGGTTGTCTTCAAGCGTGTACTGGAGTTGAAAGTCTCTGTCTTAATGGACAAGGTGAACAGGTATCGATGCGAAGTTACGTGCAGAGAGATATCCGTTATGGCTGAGGGCTTAGTGGCGAGCAGGCATAAATCCTTTGCAGAGACACCAAGTAGTTTGTTGGCTGCATCATCAAAAGCTATGGCCCCATTGATCTGGATGGTGTGGTCTTGCAAGGAAAGCTTTAAAATGTATCTGTAGTCACATTCTGTGAATTCACCATCACATTTGCTACAATGCGAAGTGTTGAAATCTCTATGTGCAACTTTCTTCATGCATTGAACGCCATCAACAAAGAGAGGGCATGCAAGGAAGTGGAAGTCATCCATGTTAATGTCAACAATGGAAGTGCACACAGAGAGCCACAGGTTCTTATTAGAGGGTTGCATGTTTTGCAAGTCAAAGATTGTTTTCAATGGGTGTGTTCGAGACATAGAGCCTATGTATTTGCGGCTCAAGGATGGTGACGCAGCGTGAAACCCATGATCAGTGTACCATTTTTGAAGGTGATGGGTTGCCTCAATATCTGGATTGATAAGGATGGTACTACTAGGAACACTTCCAATTGTTTTACCATTGTAATCCGTAAGACGACCACCCTTTATTGCAAGGACAGGTGGTGGGTCGGAGGAGTATAGTGAAGCGACATGTGAACCCTCAGTGTGGCAATGATGACCCCAAAGTGTGACATCGATGCTAAAATAGGATGTGTCTTTGAGGCAGACGGTTCTCCTACTTGTTTCAGAACCGTCTTTTTTTCGAATTGTAGATGTAGGCGAGACAGAGCTAACAAGGCCAACCAGGTCAACCATGGAATTTGAAGGTAAACTTTGGAGGTCATTGATTGTTTTAAAGTGGAAGGAATGTAAAGGAATGGAGGAAAATGCATCGAGGCAAGGGTGGATGGTTGACGTAGATGAAAGGACAATCTCAAGATGGTTGTTCAAATGGTTATATGAAGGGTTGCTTGTTTTGATTGTGCCATTCGAGATAGTGTACATTGTCCATATTTCAGCAAGGGAATAGAAGGTGTCAACAAAGTTGTTAAAGGCAGAGACATGGATCTCTTCTCCAAAACAATCAAGAAGGTCAAAGCCAAATAGTTTCCCTGGGCCACGTTGGTTGGTGTATTCATGGATGGGTGTCTTGGCAAGCACGCGACCTTGGATGGACCATTTTTTATAGTTGGGATTGAGTGCTTTGAATGGAATTACAGTAGTTGGCATGGATATTGGTGTCTCTAATGATTGGGATGAGTGAACATCACTTTCTTCTGTGAGGCGGATGGATTGGCTAGTTGATGAACCAATTGGAATGCCAAATCTAGTCGGTAGTAAAAGAGGAACATGGCTCCCAACAAGGGAAAGCTTGCGGTGGACCAGTTCAAGATTGAGTATTGTAATAGTACTGTAGGAGAATAAAAGGAAAGAATTAGTACGTGTTATTATGGATGACGGTGCAGGTGCACTTGGAGAGCTTGAAGACAGAGCCTTCTTGGAGTTCTCCATTTGATATGAGGGAGTTGAAGGTAGTTGGGAGAAAAGTCTGATGCGTGTTGTTACCATCAGAGATAGTAATTCGAAAACATGGAGTAGTTTCATTTGTTGGTCCGAATGGCTGGAGCGAAAAAAGCTACAAAAGTGGCTGAAGATGTACAGAACCAGATAGTAAAGAAGATATTGCATTTTCTGTCAAGGGTGCCTCCATTATGCGGGGAAAACACTGAGAGTAACAGGAAACAAATGTGTAAGTATATGACAATTTTTGTGTGTATATATACATATATGTATATATATACACAATTGCAGGAGTGACATACAACCATGCCATACGTACAATGAAACTGTAGCAGGCAGAAGAGTAGAATGTAAAACAGTGACATAAAGATGGTAGTTTTTGAATTTTTTTTTAATATAATGTGAGAAGAAAAGAATACAATGGAAGCATGGAAAATTAGGTTGTAAATGCTTAAAGTGTATTAGAGGTACAATCCAACAAGGAATTTATTGGATACTTTGGCCCTTCTCGACATATCCCTTCTGCTTAACCCACTGCCTCATTACGACCCTCATTATGTGTTTTATTGAGTCTCATTCTCCTCGCTTCAATACACCCCTCCTTCTACTTTTCTCTTGCAGCACACTCTATTCGTCCTCTAATCTTCCATATCTAGCTTTGCATTTTTTCTCCATCACTGTATAGGGAGGAGATTCAAACTAACGATGTGATGCACAGGTCAACAAAGGGATTGACTATCTTCTCTCTCTCAATGTAGGTATTTTTTTTCTTGTGTGTCATCACTGTATAACAATAAAATCCAAACTGAAGATGTCATATGCGCGTACCTGCAGAAGTAAAAAAATATTTCCAAGATGTATAAACTTATGCATTAAAGCATACTTATGTTTTCATATTTTACAACAAGTTAGCAAAAGAAAATAGCTGAGTAAATAAGAGATAGGACTAAGGAGCACCAGGCAGATAGGAGCTCTATTAATGACGTCCTAATTATTTTAGTAATGGCAATGGAAGTTGTGCAATTGCTGCCAAGTAACATGTCAGATTCACTTCAGTTACCTATCTCATTGTCTAATAAGGCAAGGCAGAAACGATGAAATTGTAATAACCTTGTTGGTTAGTTGAAGTTCATAAAGCCTATGCTTAATGTTAACCTCCCTAGAGTGGAGAGTGGTTGTGTATTCCTTTTAGGGTTGGGTGCCGAGGCGTGGCATGAACAAGCTCAACAAGTACGAGCATCAAGCCTGAACAGGGCAGGAAGGGAAGATAGCTCTGTATGGGTAGGTAAAGGAGGTGAAGACCTCATCCCATGGCCAACAAAAGAAGGTCATAGTAGGCATGACCCAGGTCTTGGAGGGCCAGCAAAGGGCAGGGCCCAGCACTAAAGGGAAAGCATAGGCACGCGCCAGCCACAAAGAGGATGGGAATGAAGGTTAAAGGAAAAACAAAGTCACGTGCTAGTCACGAAGAGGATGGAAAGAAAGTCTAGAAGGCACATGAAAACAATTTATAATCACCGAGGAGTCGCCAAATATATGTAGGTAAGGCAACCCAATATCTTTGGTGACCCGTAATGATGCCCAGAGTGCTAAAAGTTCTACTCTAGTATTAGTACTGCTCCCACATCCAAGCTTAAAAACTTCAAGGTCTCTACATGGCCCTTTAAGTAAGATAATTTTTTACACGTAAACATTTCAGGTCTTCATATATTCATTGCTTCATGGGAGTCTAGAAGGCACATGAAAACAATGTATATGTAGGCTAAAAAAAGGAGTCAAAAGCCAAAGGATATGTTGTTTTTTCCCTGAGATAAAAAGGAGGTGTTTACTTGATTCCTGGACCAAAGAAAGTGCAAACTAAAGAAGAATACAGAGCTCCCACAGGGTATTGATTGTTGAAGAGTGTAAAGTGAAAGCTATGGACCAATCCAGCTATAAACACGTGGGTAGATTCTGGCCAATATATGGTTCAAAATTTGTAGTTGGTTAAAATTTGATAGGATTTAGTTCTAAAAGAAGACATTAAAACATGTTTTCTTTGCTACATGAATAACCTGTAGTTTGGTGGGCGTTTCATACATGAAGACCAAGGAGTTTATTTTTTTACCATTAGGTGAAAACTTCTAAAGCTAAAGTTAGTATAAAATAAATTTTTTTTTTGGGAAATTTATAAATGACAAAATAAACAAATATAATAAAACATATCAAAGAAAATTTGCAATTTGTAATGGATTTTGAACTTGTTTTCTTTGTCCATAATGAAAAAGCTATCATGTGTTATTCAAAAGATTGAATAAAAATTAGATAATTAGTTCAAATATATCAAACTACTCTTGATATCCTTGTCGATCTAATACTTGTAATATAAGACAATAATCATAATACTAAATCGGCATAATACTAAAATCTGTTCATTGATCTACTACTTGTAAATCACTTTTAAGACTTTAAGTGGATTCTAGACTTATTTCCTTGTAATTGTGGTAGAATGACGAGAATATTACATTCGGTAAAGATACAGATATTTCTCTCTTCCCAACCCTTAACTAAGATAAAATGAAGGAAAAAAGGTAATATCACATTGTCTTCCTGACGTTCGAGTATCTAAAATAGAAGTTAATATTCTTGGTCCTAAGTTCACTTGAGGTTCCAAGTTTTTTTTGCAGTCACAAAAAACAGTTCCTTGATATTCTAATGAAACAAAGGTAACCTTGTAAATCATCAAACAACTGTCCATACCCCAATGGGTCAGACAAAACAGTAATTACATTACAGTGCAGTTCAAAACATAAATATAACTATACCCAAGATGTGAAAAAATACTATCAGCACCTGGGTATCAATACATGAAAAGGTCCTCTCATAAGTGAGCAATATATACATCAGTCAGATAAATGTCCATAAAGAGCATAACAAGAGCCCAGACACCTTATCCAAAGTAGGAAAGTGACTCTCAAAATTCATGTAACTGCTGCTCAGCAAAACCATAAATATCTCAAAAAAATCCATGAGATAAATATCTGAAATAGAATGAGCAAATTCTAAAAAAGTTGGATTGATACTTCCCCAATAAACTCATCATCATAAGATTCAGTAAGTAAGAGATGACTAGGATCCATACACAAACCCTCCATGGAGAATATGTCTTCCCTCTTGTTATGTTCCCTATAGACATGACTGCAATCCACCCAAGCGAATGAGGATATGAGTAATCTGGTGTTGTAGAACCAAGCCTCAAGGTTCACCATGTGAAGGGTGGATCCCCCCTTTGCCCAATTTATAATCACCGAGGAGTCACCAAAGATATGTAGGTAAGGCAGCCCAATATATTTGGCGACCCGTAATGATGCCCAGAGTGCTAAAAGTTCTACTCTAGTATTAGTATTGCTCCCACATCCAAGCTTAAAAAATGCAAGGTCTCTACATGGCCCTTTAATTAAGATAACTTTGTACACTTAAACATTTCAGGCTTTCATATATTTATTGCTTCATGGGAATATTTTTTTAATTTCATGCATACGCAAAGTTATTTTCTTTGTGAAATGTGCCAAAACATACCTCAATAATTACTTCAGATTTGCATCATAACTTCATAGCAAATCTACCCTTCAACAAACTTTCAAATATGTCTACTAAAGAGAAGGCTCTTCTTTGCAAAGAAGTGCCACATTTTTTCATTA
Organism: Pseudotsuga menziesii; assembly: GCA_001517045.1. Classification (NCBI taxonomy): domain Eukaryota; kingdom Viridiplantae; phylum Streptophyta; class Pinopsida; order Pinales; family Pinaceae; genus Pseudotsuga; species Pseudotsuga menziesii. The sequence continues at coordinate 443,973 of LPNX010386007.1, read as the reverse complement.
CATTCCTCTCTTAGAGCACCTTGAGAATTCACAAGAAAGTGTTTTATGTCAGATATGTAAGTTTTTTGCATAAATTTTGAGCCCTTCTGTGCGAAGAGACTGTTCATCAAGTTACTCTTATCTCATCCTACTTAGACAAGAGCTACCTCCTTCCAAATAGATAACTCAAAATAAAAGGCCATGAACAAGTGATCTACAATACCTAAATCGTGCTTGCAAAGTATGCATCTCTTAGCATGTCTAGTTTCTTTTATGTCTATTATCCTAGGTCAAGAGCTTCTTGGCTATTTATAACCATAAAATAATCTTTATTTTTAAAGGAAATGTTGATTTCTAGACCGCTCTCCCAAAATACACTCTATATGAAAGAAGGCATTCTTCAATGCTTGCAGCATAACCCAACTTGATAGTGTATACCCTTGCTCCACTATTCTTGGACCACTTGAGTTGATCATATTCTTCTAAAAGTTTAATAGCACTATGGTTAACAATATATACAAAATTTATACTAAAAATATATACAAAATGTTTCAATTATTTAGCCAAATGACCTTGTAAGTTTACATCAAATTCCTATCACAATATATGTACATTATATACAGCCTTTATGTGCTAAAAAGAGTGGGAGAGGATAATGGAATTCTTATTCATTGTAGTGGATAGGTAATGAGGGAGAAGCGATGATGCAATGGATGAAGAATAAATAAGAGCTGATAGCAATGGGATAAGGTTAGGAATATAGAATAGAGGTTAAGAGGAGTTGGTAGGGTCACTGTGTATGTAGGAATAACCAAAACCAACTATAAATAAAAGGATCCAACATACTAGGTAACAAAGATTAAATGAAAGGTTCAACATATTCCATTTACCACCATCCATAGAAGTCAAAGGATCCAACATTGTTAAAAAGAAACTTTGAATATATTATATTTTAAGAATAATAACAGACATAACAGTTTTCCATGAAAACCAACATTATTAATTGTTACATAAAGCTCCAAGCTCCAAATAGTTTACATGAAAGTAGTGCCAACAAGAAGTGGCAGCGGTCAAAATGCCAGAACAAGTTATGCATGCATTCATTTTAAGTAAATGCTTCCTTTTGCAAAAATTTGTTAGAGAAAATTGTGCCTTTAATTCCTAGCCTCTACTACTTCAAAAGCTAGAATAAATTGAAATCTACAGCAAAACCATAATAAATAGGAAAGCCTTGACAATATTATCGCAAACGAGGAAATGGGTACACGTTGCAAAAATGAATATCATTCCTAAGTTGAACTATGGAAAAGGGAATACATTTGAACGCTTTGAATAAAGAATAAAGTAGTAATAGTAAAAAACTCACAAACTGATACAAATTTATTACCAAGAGTCTTAGCTCAAGTTAAGCAACGACTAATAACACGATATAACATCCACCGAAAAAACTTATCCAAGAGGCATGGTAGATGCATCATTATTAAAGAACTTAGTGAAAACATAAAAATTGAAAATACAGACAGGGCAGCAAACAGAGGTGTTCAAGCATATGGAGAACCGAGTGGTATTACTAAAGAAGGGAAACCCAAATCTGTCAAAGATTTCCCTTTTAAAGCGATGCCAATAGATGTTTATGTGCAGAAGGAAAATGCAAAAAACCGCAATGTTCAACAATAGAAATATTTTTCGGTACTCAAGCACATGTAGCAGAATCATGAATGGCAAGAACTTGTTAATGCCTTTTAATGAGAACTCCCTTTAGATGGTCATAAACATTGACGTGATTAGGACTGTCCAACTTGCACCATTTTTCACCTAAGCTTAAAATTAGAATGATGTAATTATTCATTGAACAAAGCTACCAACTTTTCAGATTGCACTTAGAGGTATGCTACTACCCTTGATGCATCTGGACCTAATGTAAGATTGTCAACGCAAGGCAAAAATTCTATAAAGAAAAAGAGAAGTCAAGAATGTCGATAACTTAAATGCTTTTCATTGACAACACTCTTTAGATGCAACATTGGCCTGCTCAACATTATCCAGATTGGGCTGTTATTTTCACTGAAGGTTGGAAGTCAGAAAAATATAATTATTTAATGAACAGAGTCATCAAATTTTTGGATTGCACTTTGAGGTCTGTTGGTGTGACTGATGCAGTTGGCCCAAATGTGAGTCTACTGTGAGTTTGTCACCGCAAGGAAAGAATTATATGGAGAAAGAGTAAAGTCAAGAAGCTTCATAAAGAAAACAAAGGTTGAGCATATCTCTCCACATAATATATGGAAGATAGATGAAGCCAACAGAAATCTGCCAGTTTCTAATACCAATCAAGTGGCATCCCAGATCCAACATCAGCCTAGAAAAGAAAATGAGTGAAGCAATAGTTTGATGAAGCATGAGACAACTCCAATTTGTTACGATTAAAATTGGATGGTGCTATCCTTTTCAGAGTATAATTTACCTTATCTTTATTTTGTTTACATTAATTTCCATTTCACAATGACTTCAAATTTCGTTGGACTAGTACACGTATTACATAGTTTCAACCAAGAAACTTTAAAATTATCATAAATTTTTTTGGTAAGAATTCTCTTTTCATGGACGTCTGAACTCGATATTTTTTTATATAACTGTAAGGTTGTGCCATACTTCAATCTCACAATTTATACACAGGGCAATAATATAAACTCTAACACTTCCTAATTTTTTTAGCCATTAATGGTACCAAAATTTTGGTACATGATTGTGTCGAGGAATAGTGTCCATTTGAACAAAATGAACTTGTAAACTACTTCTATTCAAAGGGCCATTGTTACCCTACTTTGAGTCTCGCTTGATCTTTCGTATTCTTATCTTAGATGCCCATTTTCTCACAAAAGCAAGCCACCCCTCTTGTTTGCTTATTAATGATTTTAAAAGCAAACTTTAAATTCAACGTAAAGGCCTAGTTTTTCAGCATCTCTTATACCTTAAGTTCACCAAGCAACTATAGCAGCGTAGAACACAGGAGGGACCTTCACAAGAACCAAAGCAAGTTGCTCTTATGTAAAGTACTTTTTAGTTCATTTTGGTCTTATGTAAAGTACTTTCTAGTTCATACTGGTATTTGGATTGGAAATGTTGGGAAAAAACTTTTTCTTCATGACTTGAAGTGAACTATAGATTGCATATTGAATCTGACCAATCGTAGAGTCACTTCACGTTTCCTTAAAGCTCAATGAGGATTGTAAACTGAAGGGAAAAATGAATACTGTAAGCTGAAACCGTTATGAGTGAGAAACCCTAAATGTCTTCATAATGTGGTCCGTTCTCCAATACTAATGTGCTGCAACACATGGCTAAGCTGATCGGAACCCTAAAGGAGCTAGGGTTACCTTTTGAGTCTAGTTATCTTACAACACCGACCATTAAACTAGAACCAAGGCGTTTTCTACAACTGTTGCTCTGACCTCTCCAAAAATCGTCGAGCTGGCTCTATCTACAGGACGGGCTCTCTCACAGGATAGGCTCTCCAGAAATCGCCTCACGGCAATCCAGAATCACTGAACAACGAGGGTCCTGACCAACTCAAGAGTCACGGATCTCCAGAAATCGTCGGACTGTAGAAGGAAGAAAAACATTTGGAAACCACTGTTCATTTCATCGTCTATTCATCCAACCATATTTCTTCGCATGTCTTCTTCGTGATCTGCTGGTTCTCCACATTTCTTCTTCGCGAACCACTGGTTCTCTGCATGTCTTCTTCGTGATCTGTTGGTTCTCCGTGTGTCTTCAAATTTCCTTTTGCTAGGTAGTATAAAACTTCGGTGTGCATAGTCCGGCCTTCCGGATCCTTCGGAGGTAAAGGTTAGAACCCAGTGTGGGTTCCTCTGCAAGTGACAGCATTGATGGTTGGACCTGCCACTTAACCCCCATCCCCGAGTTCTTACTTGATTAAGTTTTCCGGTTGGTGCCTTGCTCTATCCTAGTGGACAATACAACAAACCCATGAACAATGCGTAGCCCAAAAGAATACACGCGTAAAAACCTATGAACAATGCTCAGTCTAGGAGAAGACATGTGTAAAAGTACCACTGGCAAGAGGGACGATGACATCTACAGTGGTTTAGAACAAAAATTCAGAGAAAAAATGCCTAACGACGTTCCATTGAAGTCTGTGATTTGATTTGATTGAATATGCAAGTGCAAATTCTAAAATATGTTCAATTCTAAGTTTTAGTACAGTTGTCTATATTTCAGCTTATTCTTTACTTTGCATGTGGAATCATCCATCTCTCTTGTTACATTTCATTACTTATGACTTAATGCTTTATCCAAAACAGTTTAGAAAATTTCATTTTTACTGGAGTTTGGAATGTCGATAACTTAAATGCCTTTCATTGAGAACACTCTTTAGATGCCATCAACATTGGCATGCTGAACACTATCCAGCTCGGGCTATTATTTTCAATTAAGGTTGGAAGTCAGAACAATATAATTATTCAATGAACAGAGCCACCAAATTTATGGATTGCACTTTGAGGTCTATTGGTGCGACTGATGCAGCTGGCCCTAATGTGAGTCTACTGTGAGTTTGTCACCGCAAGGAAGGAATTATATGGAGAAAGAGCAAATTCAGGAAGCTTCATAAAGAAAACAAAGGTTGAGCATATCTCTCCACATAATATATGGAAGACAGATGAAACCACCAGAAATCTGCCAGTTTCTAATACCAAGCAAGTGGCATCCCAGATCCAACATCGGCTTAGAAAAGAAAATGAGTGAAGCAATAGTTTGATGAAGCATGAGACAACTCCAATTTGTTATGATTAAAATTGGATGGTGCTATCCTTTTCAGAGTATAATTTACCTTATATTTATTTTGTTTACATTAATTTCCATTTCACAATGACTGCAACTTTCGTTGGACTGGTACACGTATTACATAGTTTCAACCAACAAACTTTAAAATTACCATATTTTTTTTTGGTAAGAATTCTCTTTTCATGGACGTCTGAACTCCATATTTTTTTATATAACTGTAAGTTTGTGCCATACTTCAATCTCACAATTTATACACAGGGCAATGATATAAACTCTAGCACTTCCTATTTTTTTTAGCCATTAATGGTACCAAACTTTTGGTACATGATTGTGTCGAGGCATAGTGTCCATTTGAACAAAATGAACTTGTAAACTACTTCTATTCAAAGGGCCATTGTTACCCTACTTTGAGTCTCGCTTGATCTTTCGTATTCTTATCTTAGAAGCCCATTTTCTCACAAAAGCAAGCCACCCCTCTTGTTTGCTTATTAATGATTTTAAAAGCCAAATTTAACTTCAATGTAAAGGCCTAGTTTTTCAGCATCTCTTATACCTTAAGCTCACCAAGCAACTATAGCAGCCCAGAACATAGGAGGGACCTTCACAAGAACCAAAGGAAGTTTCTCTGATGTAAAGTACTTTTTAGTTCATTCTGGTCTTATGTAAAGTACTTTCTAGTTCATACTGGTATTTGGATTGGAAATGTTGGAAAACACTTTTTCTTCATGACTTGAAGTGAACTATAGAGTGCATATTGAATCTAACCAACCCTAGAGTCACTTTACATTTCCTTAAAGCTCAACGAGGATTGTAAACTGAAGGGGAAAATGAATACTGTAAGCTGAATCCGTTATGAGTGAGAAACCCTAAATGTCTTCATAATGTGTTCTATTCTCCGGTACTAATGTGCTGCAACACATGACTAAGCTATTCAGAACCTTGAAGGAGCCAGGGTTTACTTATGAGTTCATTTATCTCACAACATCGATCATTAAACCAGAACCAAGGCTCTTCCTACAGCTGTTGCTCTGACCTCTCCAGAAACCATCGAGCGGGATCTTTCTACAGGACGAGCTCTTTCACAGGACGGGCTCTCCAGAAATCGCCTCACGGCAATCCAGAATCGCCGGACAACTGCGGTTGTGACCAACTCAAGAGTCACGACTCTCCAAAAATTGTCGGACTGTAGAAGAAAGAAAAACGTTTGGAAACCACTGTTCATTTAGTCGTCTAGTCATCCAACCGTATTTCTCTGCGTGTCTTCTTTGTGATCCACTGGTTCTCCACGTGTCTTCTTCATGATCCGCTGGTTCTCTACGTATCTTATTCATGATCCGCTGATCCTCCACGTGTCTTCAAATTGACTTTTGCTGGGTAGTATAAAACTTTGGTGCTCATAGTCCGGCCTTCCAGATCCTTGTGAGGTAAAGGTTAGAACCCAGTCTGGGCTCCTCCGCAAGTGACAACATTGATGGTTGGACCTGCCACTTAATCCCCATCCCCGAGTTCTTAATTGATTAAGTTTTTCGGTTGGTGCCTTGTTTTGTCCTAGTGGACAATACATAAAACCTATGAACAATGCGCAACCCAAGGAGAAGACATGCGTAAAAGTACCACTGGCAAGAGGGACGACGACATATATAGTGGTTTAGAACAAAATTTCAGAGAAAAACACCTAACGGCGTTCCATTGAAGTTTGTGATTTGATTTGATTGAAGATGCAAGTGAAAATTCTAAAATATGTTCAATTCTAACTTTTAGTACAGTTGTCTATATTTCAGCTTATTCTTTACTTTGCGTGTGGAATCATCTATCTCTCCTGTTACATTTCATTACTTATGACTTAATGCTTTATCCAAAACAGTTTAGAAAATTTCATTTTTATTGGACTTTGGTGAACCGAAAAATCCAAAGGGGACACAGTTTTAGTTTTTCTTTTAGATTGTTTTAGGATTTTTGAAAGTTTTAGAGAGAGAACCTCAAAACCTCTAGGACATGGAAAACTATCTTTGAAACTTTAACTTATAAAACTATGCCAAAGATCAAATTTTTGCAGAATTTCTACTTAAAACTTATTTTTGCACCCTCTTGGATAGGCAACCTGCCTTACTCATTTATCATTTACCCTCAACATGCCAGAACTCTATGGACATTGATTTGATTCATATGAAAGTGATAACATAACTTTAAGGTCTCTGGACTGGAATGACGTTAAAATCCATTAACTAAAAAGGGAAAATGACTTGTAGAGTGCACTCTGCACTCAATGGATTCTAAAGTCCCCAAATAAAAAAAGGCTTCCTCCTCCTGTGTAAAATTCCGGTTCCCTCAGGCAATCTATAAAGACTATTCACAACTTGTGTTACAAGCATTTCTAGATAAAAAGTTTTCGTCGTGTGTCAAAATGCTGGTTGACTTAAGGAATGTACAAAAACTCCATGAAATACTTTCACCTTTTTCATTTTTTTTCCATAGCTTATTATTTTATTTTATTCCTATTAAGAAAATCTGCAAAAGCTTATTACATATGCAATTTCCCTCGCACCTTTAAATAACTATGCACCCAGAGAATACAGGGGCACTCCATTGGTCTGGTGTCTATGTGCATTATAGAAGGTTCACTAAATCTAAAAGATGTATTCCATGCATTGAACACATACATTCATCTGCTTACAGGTTTGATGGGCAGGGCAATTTCTTTAACAAGGATTGGGATCTGAGCGAAGGGGAGGGCGGGGAATTCTATTGGTACCATGTTGAGTTGCTGAGATCTAATCAGAGACTGTCAGTGGCTGCAAAATAATTGATTGTTGTTCTTTTCCCACCTCTGAAGCTTCAAGATATCCTATCTCTCGTGAGCAGTGGGCCCTTATGTGGGAATGTAGATGGTGCTCCTGTGTTTAGGGTAAATTCCCCAGGCCCCACTGTCAGTAAATGCACCCAAAGGCTTGCTGCTAGGATCAGCGAGAATACTGTGATTACAGTATCTTTGGGTAAGGTGCCAAGGCTGGGATTTTCTCTAACGGGCCAATATCTTCTTTCTGAGATCCCCAGTGTGGAGAGTCCTTCATCCTAGGCCCACTATGGGGGAAAGGAGGAGAACAGCTCAAAACATACCATAGAGCCCAATGGAATTGTCATCAGAGAGCATGTGCTGGAGTTTCTGTTGACTATGAACCATTCCGAGGAAGCTGGTAACCCTCTGCCCACTAGGGTCTCAAATCTCCTTGTCCACATTGTGGACACCCATGTTGATCATCTGCAGGATATAGTAACCAGGCTTGAGATGGAGTTGGATACAATAGGGCTTGAATTGGATAAAGGTAAGCAAATCTAACATCTTTTCTCTCTTTGTTATACTTCTTATACGACCAGTGATTTTTAAGTTTAGTTTTTCATAATGAACAATTCTCAATTTTAATGCCTGGCAACCAAAGTGACATTGATACAGTTTCTTCTCATAGAAAAAGTTGGGATTCATTTCAAAAAATTGCTTCACGCCCCTTTCTTTCAAACAAATTTTAATCCTTTATCCATTTTCGTTTCCTTAAATACAATTGTTTCTTGATTGCAGAATGCTATATTTTCCATTTCTTAGTTGCCTGTAATCTCTAGAATATTCTGGATTTTTACTGTTAAATTGTAAATTCCACCTTAAGAACCAAGTATATTCTGGATTTTAATTCTTGCTTTTATCTAGCCCTTCTAGCTATAAGGGATTGGGTAAACAGCTGAGGTAATTGTTGCAAATGCTGTTTTCTGAGAAACAACTACGTTGAGAATTTTGAAAGAGTGGTTCTATGTAAAAGCCTCCCTTGGGTAAATAGCTGGGGGTAACTGTTTCAAAAGCTGTTTTCTGAGAATCAACAATATTGGGAATTATGAAAGTGGTTCCATGTAAAAACAAACCCATCTTGTAGTTTTGAGACACTGCCCTATTATTTGGTTTGTAAGAGATACCAGTACTTGTAGATTAGAATTTAGCTAAAGTCGTCTAACAGTTGCCTTGGTATGGGCTAATTTTGACAGAAATTCTGGAAAACAAACAATTTAAAAAAAATTGAAATTGATTATGTCAAGTTCATTTATCACATACTCCAATTGTATTACGATTTTGAAGATATTATAACTCGATACGGTTGAATATTTGAGTAGAATTCTTAGTGTTGTTCAGCAATAAGTAGAAGAAATCTAAACGAATGATAAAAATAAAATCCTGAACAATATTCAGCATTCAAAATTAGCACAACTAATAAATTACCGTGCAAGCATCACTGGGAATACTATTCGGTCAGATACTCCTTCTTTTCAGTCTGGAAAGAAAGGGCAAAATAGGGCTGATAAAGAGATGACTAGTCCAATTTTTGGACCCTGCACCTACAAAGGATGTCTAAAGTCAGAGGTGAAAAGGTCTAAATTCAATTCATTCATTCTTCCTACTAAAGGTTAATAGCGATGGTATACTGACCCCATTCGATCTAATAAGTTCTGGTAGTAGTTCCTAGGGAAGTTCTGAGGATTTCGGAGTGGCCATAGCTGGCCCTAAAGTACAAGTGTCCCGACTGTTTTGGTTTTAACCACAGATTCCTTTCCCTTACCAACTTAGCCCGTGGAGTTTATTTGAAAGTAGGCCCTGAGGTTAATGATGGTGGAACATTCGCGCGCAGTCACTGATTAGGAGTAGTAATTTCTGAGATGGGCCGTAACAGTTGGGGGGTAGGTTTTCCAACAGACGGAAGGATAAGATAAGCAAGTGCTCTTCAATAGAAGGAGGTTCATCGTTTCGTTATTGTATCTGCTACGTTCTACAAGAGGGTTGTGTTTTGTCATCCACCCAATTAACATCATATATAATTTACCAAAGCACAGAACACTGCAAGAGAATGGAAAAATGAAATTGCATAACAAATTTTCAATAGAAATGAAATTGCATAGAATGAAATCCAGGAGCAGTGGAAAAACAAAGTACCTGTGTTTTTTTCCTCTTCTCTGGCTCTTTGAATGAGAATTCCTGCAAAGGTATTCCTAGAAACAATGCAACTTCTCTGTGCAAACCCAAATAGTACAAATCCTTTAAAACCACAAACTAAATGTGACCAGTAAACACCATTTATGCAGGAGGGAGGGGCGGTCGCCATGACAAGATGTTCAACCACCTCCTCCATGAATAGAAAGCTATCTATGGGGTTTAATAAATTCAGAATAAATGCCAAACTGAGAAAAAAGTAGAAGCCATTCTCTGATCATCTGACCAACCCTACAGTCACTTCATGTTTCAGACGGGCTCTTTCACAAGATGGGCTCTCCAGAAATTGACTCACGGCACTCCAGAATCGCCGGACAACTGTGGTTTTGACCAAATCAAGAGTCACGACAAAACCTATGAACAATGCTCAGAAAAGAGGTGGAAAACACACAAAAAGGAACACTGAAACTTGCAGGGTGAAAACCCATAGTACTTCAAAATGCCCAGAGTTTATTGTGAAATGGGAGGACAGAGCAAGGCATGGGCTGGAAACCTTAATCAATTAAGAAATTGGGGATGGGGGTTAAACAGCAGGTCCAACCATCAATGTTGTCACTTGTGGAGGAGCCTAGACTGGGTTCTAACCTTTACTTCCCAAATATCCAGAAGGCCGGACTATCAGCACCAAAGTTTTATACTACCCAACAAGAGTCAATTTGAAGACACGCGGAGAACCAGCGGATCACGAAGAAGACACGCGGAGAACCAACGGATCAGGAAGAAGACATGCAGAGAGACACGGTTAGCTGAATGGACGACGAAATGAACAGTGGTTTCCCAAAGAACTTCAGAGAAAAACGCTTTACAGCTTAAAAATGCAATCACATTCTTATCCATTATAACCAATGTTTTTAAGAAACAAAATAACATATAACAAAGTTGCATGGGTTCAGGATTCAAACAATCTAAAATTCATATCTAATTCATAACTCTCTTGCACATGAAATGAGGATCCATAAATAATAAATAAATAAATAAATAAATAAATAAATAAATAAAAATAGAAATGAGGATCCATAGAGCATCTTTTTTTTAAAAAGAATTGGCAATTTGTAATTCTTGTATCTTTGGCGATCGGAGTTTATGGTTTATCAGTGATCTAACTTTCATTTGCAGAATGCAATGTGATCGGTGTTATTTTTGAGGTAAGTACTGCCTGTCAGGTTTGTACATTTTATCTGGTGCGGTAGTTTATGGAGGCATCGGACGTGGAGATTTGATTTTAAGATAGGCTATGTCTCTGACTTATTGGAATATCCACTGACCTGTATCCATTATTGTGGACAAGACGGATGGAGGTTTTCATTTTTCCAAATGGTTGAGGTATGACGATACCCTGCTTATGTTGTTGATCTTCCTTATTGAATTCAGTTTGGATTTTATTGTGATTTGGTGGGATTTTGGCTGATGTCCTTTCGAGCACTAAAATCGCTGGCCTGAACCCCACCCAAGGGACGACGAGTAATAACTCAATCTCCGGTGGCGGACACAAAACCTAATATTGCCTATCGATCCACATTTTTTCCTGTAAATGATGCAGTAGGAGCTATGGTATTTTCTCCGGTGGATAGTATAGTTCCGGTTTTGAATCCCGTTATGGCGATGGAGGCTCCGTTTGTTCGCAGAGAATTGGGTTTGAATTGTTTTGAGGAGGATAGTCCTGGGCAGGTTTCTTTATCGTTCTGTGCAGCAGTGCCAGTTAAGTCACACCAGAAGATGGCTCGTTATTCTTTATCTGGACGAAGGGTTTCTGCTCATTCTCTGGTGGAGGATTCAATTGATCCTTGCGGGTCCTCTATGTAGTTTGTGAGCGGTGATGTGGGGGTTATGGTATTTTATCCTGAGGATCTTTCTGTTCCTATGCTGAATCCTCGGGTGGTGAAGGTGCATGTTGGTGATAAGGTCGATGTTTCTCCAAGTAGAAATTTGGGGTTGAAGGTTTCTACTGGGGATAGTTCAGACATGTTTTCCTCTCAGTCGAGTGATGATATTTTGGTCTTGCCTCAATAGGTAAAAAATATTGATTTTTCCTCTACATTTTTTCCACCAGATGTTTGTTTTGCTGGTTGTGAGGGTTTTGGTGGAGAAATTCCTGTAATTCCTCATGTTGAGGGTTCACATTTGGCGGTGGAATGTCCAATGGGTCTAGATTCGGGTTTAGGGTTTGTTGTTGAAAATTCTGAGTTGGAGGATTTGGGTCTTGATCTCAGTATAGATAAGGGTTTTTTGTCTAAGGAATTGGCCGATGGGTTGGAATCCCTGCAGGGTTTTGACGGGTCCTCTTTCGGGGGATTTAACGGGGTTCATTGTTTACCTCCTAGTTTGGATTCCCATGTGCACAGTCCTTTAGATGGTCAGGAGTCTTTTCGTTCACAGCCTATCCATAAGAGAAGAAATAAATCAGTTCGTAAAGTGGAACTGAGCCAGTCCACAAGAGAAGAAATAAATCAGTTCGTAAAGTGGAACTCCCGCTTCTGGTGGTTGGAGAGGATATTGCTTTAAATGACATAGTGCTTACGAACGCACTCACTCTGGTTGGAAGATTTGGATGGTGTAGGGTCTCTCCAGACGGGGTGAAGAACTGGGTTCTTGGCACTTGGAAGAACATCTCTGGCTGGCTTTCAAATTCAAATCTGAGGTTGATGCTGCTCGTATTTTGGCAGGGAATTGGAAATGGAACTTTTCTGGCTTGATGCTCAAAAGATGGACTCCACTGTTTGATCCTCGGAACGAGAGGTAAGATACAATGCCTATTTGGGTTAAATTACCAAATTTACCTTTTGAGCTATGGTCTGAGGATTTTTTCAAACTTATTAGGAACACCATAGGATCTTTTTTGGAAGCTGATCTCCTTTTTAGATTTTGGAGTGTGTTCTCTGGGGAGGGTTTTGGTTTTATTGGATCTCCATAAAGGTTTAGTAGCCAATATTGATATCAGGATTGGGGATACTGTTTTTAATCAAACTCTGGATTATGTTGGTATACCATTTAAATGTAACTGATGTCACAGTTATGGCCATTTGGTTTCTAAATGTCATTTATCTTTGAAAAAGAATTATCGGGATGAACATAAACCAAATTTTGTTTGGAAAGTAAAAAACCAGTGTTGTCTGCTGTATTGGATGAGGTGGGGATTGTTTCTGTTCATTCTAGGGGTGAGGGTTTTGAGTTTTCTTGTAAGGAATTTGATACATCTGGCATTGCGTCCCTTAAATCTCTTAGTTTTCCTATTGTGAGGGCTATTGATGGTATTTCTGATGAGGGTTTTATGTCTACTCCTCCTTTAAGGGATTTGGGTTTCATTTCCCCTGTTAAGACTATTAGAAAAACTGGATATTTTCTCAGATCTTGTTCTAAATTCAAGGAGAATGATCCTGTTTTATCTAGCTTTGATGTGGGCAATGGTGTATCGGGTTTGAGCTCTGCTGGTCCATCTTTGAAGAAGAATGAACAGTTACATGCAAACGGGGCGCTTAGAGCAGTGTTGACCCTTGTTTTGGTTACCTAATGCTCTTGATGACCCTTAATTGTTGTGGTTTGGCTAGTAAACCAAAAAAACTAGCGGTTTGCAGACTTGTTGAAGATCAACATGTCGATGTTCTTTTTTTACAAGAATCTATGGGAATTGGGCATTTGTTAGTGGCTGAATTGGAAACTGTGTTGAAGGGGTGGACTTTTTTATCCTTGGATGCTCGAGGTAAATCTGGAGGTCTTCTGTTAGGTTGGAGATCCAAATTCTTTCATCTAATGAATGTGTGGGGTGTGGGTTCGAGTCTTTGTGCATCTTTGTCTCTATTGAACTAAATATGGAAGCTTGCTTGGCCAATATCTATGGTCCTTACATTGATAGAGAAGGTTTCTGGAATTTTCTTTTGAATTTAGATTGTATTAAATTTGAAAAATTAATCCTTGGAGGGGAGTTGAATTTTTCCATGGGACTATCTGAAATCTGGGGCAATAGGGCTAGGTTGGATCCCCTTTCTGATTTCTTTACTAAATCTTTGGACAACTATGGTTTGGTGGATATCGTACCTTTAGTTATGCTTCCTACTTGGACTAATAGAAGAGTTGGGACTGAAAATATCAGTAAAATATTGGATAGGTTTCTTTTATCAACAGACATGCTTGATTTTGATTATTTTTACAGTCAGTGGGTGGGAAGTGGGGGTGATTCTGATCATCATCCTGTTTTTCTAAAGATTTTGAATAGAGGGATCTAGCTGAATAGTCCTTTCAAGTTCAATCCTCATTGCCTTGAGAATGATGAGTTGGTTAAATCATTGCATGAAACCTGGGTGGCTTATTCTGATAACCTACAAGCTTCCCTTGCTACTCATTTTGCTTCAAATCTTAAGAGAACTAAGGAAGTTTCAATTGCTTGGTCAGTTAAGAAAAAGGAGATGGAATTCAAAGACTTAGTGGAAATTGAAATTATGCTTTCTGTTTTTTCTCATAAGTGTGGTTTGGGCTTCACGACTGATGAGGATGAGGTAGTTTTAATTGATTTGGAATCTCGGAAGAGAAAAATCCTGTTGGATCGAGAACATGAGGCTAGATAGAAGAGTAGGGCAATTTGGCTACTTGTTGGGGATGATAACACACCTTTTTTCCATAAATTTGCAAATCAAAGAAAGAATTTAAATTGTATGTGGAAGATTAAAGATGATAGGGGGAATTTGGTGGAGGGTTTTGAAGACATTGTTGGGGCTGCTGTTTGTCATTTTGAGTCACTTTTCCAGGATGATTCGAATCTTAATCTTACTGAACTTCTGAAAATTTTTGGAAATTTTCCTTCTTTTGTTTCTGCTGAGGAAAATGTTGATCTTATAAAACCTGTTACTTTGGAAGAGATCAGTTCTATTCTGGCCCTATGCAAAAACAATAAGAGCCCTGGTCTGGATGGGATCCCTGTAGAGGTTTATAGGACACTTTTTGATGTGATGGGTTTGGATCTGTTAAGGGTTATTGAGGATTCTAGCAAGAATGGTAAAATTCCTGTAGTTTTTAACTCAACCTTTATAGTTTTGATTCCAAAATCTGATTGTCCTATTACTTTTGATGGCTACAGGCCTATCTCATTATGTAATTTCAGCTATAAGATTATAGGTAAGATTTTATCTACCAGGATTAAGAAGGTTTTGGGTAGATATATATCTTTTGAGCAGTTTGGTTTTTTGTCGGGAAGGCAAATTCATGATGCAGTGGGTGCCATTCAGGAAGGCATTCACACCATTCATACAAAGGGTTTAAAGTCTGTGGTTCTAAAAATTGATTTGTCTAAAGCATATGATAGAGTCAGTTGGATTTATCTGCGGGTTATATTAACCAAAATGGGTTTTGGTGTACCCTTCATTACTTGGGTTATGAGTAGTCTTACCTCTGTCTCTTTCTCTGTTCTGATAAATGGTGTGGCTTCTAGTTTTTTCCAGTTTGGAAGAGGACTCAGACAGGGGTGTCCTCTGGCACCTTTGTTATTTCTTGTTGTTGTTGAAGGTTTGAGTAGGGCTCTTTTGTCTGCTAAAAACAATGGTTTTTTCAGGGGTATTTCCTTTGGAAATGAAATTTCTGACTCATGTACTTTTTGTTGATGATATTGTTATGATCACTGATGGATCAACTCAGTCTTTATCAATGCTATATGAAATTTGGATGGAATTTTCTAAAGCCACAGGGATGTTGATCAATGAGGACAAAACATCTTTTTATTACTCTAGGCTTGATGAAGCAGAGTTGATCTCCTTGCAAAATATTTTTTCATATAAGGTTCTAAAGATTGACAGTGGCATGAAATACCTTGGTTTTTATTTAAAACCCTCCAGATATTTGTTGAAACACTGGGATTGGATTATTGTAAAAGCTGAAAAGCGTATAAAGAATTGGAGTTATAGATGGTTGTCTAGGGGTGGTAAGCTTATTTTGATCAAGTCGGTTCTTGAAGCTTTGCCTGTTTTCTGGATGTGGGATTATTGAGAAAATTATAAAACTCTTTTTAAAATTTTTATGGTTTGGTGGTGATGGGACTTCATCTAGTTTACCTTGGACTTCTTGGAAGGTTTTGGAAAATCCAAAATATTTGGGTGGATGGGGTTTGAAAGTACTTGCTCTTTTTGCTAAAGCTTTGGCAGCTAAAAGTGTTTGGAACATAATTTATGGCTCAGGGCTATGGGCACAGATTGTCACTCAGAAATATATTTGGCCTCTCACTTTGCTGGATTGGATTAGAGAAAAGGATAAAAAGAAATCAGGTATATCCATCTGCTGGAAATCTGTGCTTTGGTCCTTTCATCTTATAGTTGATTTTCTGGTATGGAAGATTGGGAATGGAGCTAATGTTCGTATCGGTATGGATCCTTGGGCAGGTTGCAAATGGTGCCATAGCTTACCTTCACATCTGATTGATATTCTGCATGATGCAGGTTATTACTTTTAAAAAGATGTTGGAACTTTGTCTGTGTCTTTCTTTATGGAACAAGGTTGGTTAAGCTCAAATGATCTAGGTCTAGTTGAGATTCTGGATATTAATGCTTGGAATGGTTACTTAGCCATTCTTAAATCCAGTCATATCAGAATTAGAAATGAGGTGGATGTACTTGTATGGAATCAGGCTAAAACCAGTAAGTATTCCCCTAAAGGTGGATACATGCATTTGATTCTATAACATAATGAAAGGGAATGTGCTTGGTGGTGGAATATGTTTTGGCATTTGAAGTGTCCCCTTAAGTCTAAGATTTTCTACTGGTTTCTTTTTTCAAGGAAAGCCCTTACTTGGGATCTTCTTAATAGTAGGGGTTGGGAAGGTTTGGGTCATTGTTACTTATGTAAATGTGATGTTGAATCAAATCAACATATAGGGGTTGATTTCCCTTATTCAAAATCTGTTTGGAAGGAGATTGAAGATAAGCTCAATATTCAGAATTTGTGGGTTGGAGACACTATTCTTATCTGTTTGAAGAATTGGGTCTTCAATACTCAGGTAAAAACAATAAGGTATTTGCCCCTCATTGTATCATGCTTTATATGGAAATATCGAAACCATTGCTGTTTTGATAATGTCAACACATCTCCTGCGCAGGTTGCAGCTTTTAGTTTGGGTTTACTTTCTTCTCTCCCTTTGGAAACAACTGTTTTGAAGATTAGAATCATATCGGAGGAAGTTATTGACAGAACTAAACCTTGGGGTTTTTTTGATGTTTCTTCTTTGGGGAATCCAAAAGTGTGTGGTGTTGGGGGTATTCTTTTCCTTAAAGATGATCATTTTATCACTTTTAAAGCTAGTCTGGGGGTAGGGTCAAATAATCATGCGGAGTTATATGCTTTGAAATTACTGATAATCTTGGCTTTAAAGAAGCAGATCTCGATTATCCAGATTTTTGGTGACTCCATGCTTGTCATAAATTGGATTTCAGGCAAATTCATAGTTCATATTATGCAACTTGCACAGTTTTTGCAAGAGGTCATCATACTTGCTGACTTTTTTGATCAGGCTGTTTTTAAACATATTTATAGGGAAAGAAATACTTGTGCTGATAAGTTAGCAAATGAAGGAGGGAAAGTTCAGAGTGGGTATTGGTTTATCTCTGAGTATCAGGGGTCTGGTAGACATGATACCTTTCAGGTTTTTTAGTTCATTTTGTTTGGGTCATGAGGGACTTGGAGATTCTGTTCTCTGATCTATGTTTTGGTGCCTTTGGTACTTAATGCTTTTTCTTTGTTTTGTACATGACAGTATTTGCTGGCTTAATGAACTTTGTATGGATTGATAAGAAGTTAATATTAGTAGTCATGATGATGACTGTGTAAGAAGGATTGCAGAGATGTTGGAGAATATGGATAGATTTCCAGTTTTTGGACAACATGATGACTTTTCGATAGTCTGTTGATGACTGTTTGGTTATGGCTGATATTTGGAGGTTTATTGATCTTCTTTTTGGAGACACAAGATTTGACAAGATGTCAATTTGATGTAATTAAGACATATTTTTGACTTTGTATAAGCTTTTTGAGGATGTATGTATTGATCTAATGGACACTTTTCTTTTTTGAAAGTGGCTCATCTGCACAATATAATTTGAATAAAATTATGATTTTTTTCTATACAAAAAAATGAAAACTATAAATTTATAAACATTATTGAGCATCTTTAGCATGAAACAAGTTACAAAAAATCAAGGTAATAGAACTCATTGACGGTTTTGGAACCAAAAGAATCCAAGTTCTTAAACAAGAAAAAATGGCATGCTGTATATTATAATAGTTCCATTCTCAAAATATTTGGCCACAGAGACATTTGTTTGACACAATTACCGAGAATAAACTTGCAAGATTATTTAATCTGAAGAGTTATGGGCCGACGGTGTTGGAATATGTAATGATGACTTATGAGGTGTTGTTGATTGTATCTATTAAATAAGGAAAACAACTCTAATATTATAAAAACGAGTTATCCCACATGCATCATGTAATAAATTCTCTTGTTACCATTCTTTATATAAGAGAAGTGGTAAAGCATTTATCCCACATGGGATGTGAATATTCCATACCTCTAGCTATATAATAGAGGTGAAGAAGACCCTTTGGGTTTGTTTTGGAAACACACATCATTGTGACATGAAGTGACGATGGAGTGTGATGTGATGCTTATGCAATGTGGAGATCAAGTGTGAGATTGGAGAATAATGAAGAACTAAGAAGATCATACCTTCCCATGGATGTTTCA
>LPNX010386007.1:372346-424891 GCA_001517045.1 Pseudotsuga menziesii | reverse complement strand
GGATATACTAGTAGATTCTTTTTATTGATCTCCATGCTAGAAAACATGTTGTTGTATGTTCACGCATATTCTCAATATTCTAACATGATATTAGAGCTAAGTTACTATGCTCTACTTTCTTCGGTAAATTTTGTTAATTTTTTTTACAAGCAATAGTTATTCAAAAAAAAATTGGGTCCTCCATACTTAGTAGATTTGACATCTAATCTATGAAACGCTTGTGGTTATTCTTTAGATCTAGGCATTTGCTACATGTTTAAGATTTTTTTTCAAACCCTAACCCTCATTTGATTTTCTTGATTTTTTCTATAGAGTTGAGTTGAGATCCCTTGAATACTAAATTGATATCAAGGATTTATATTTCTTGTAGTAGATCCATTGTTTGTTTGGATCTGGTTGTGTTTTGTTGTAGGTTTCGTTTCATGATGATGACTTGTTTCACAACTTTCCATGTTTTGACAATTTTAGGCAGTTTAGGGAAAACACATGCATTTCGTTAGGGCGAAGCGTGTACACTTGAGCCTTTCCAAAAAATAAATCACATACACATGCACATTTCCCACAAAGAAAGCACGTATACATGCACCTATTATGAAGAGAAAGTGTGTGGGCCTTATTTTTGACAAAAAAATCACCGAAACCGGTTTTCTGTCCTAATAGTAATTAATAATAGTTACCTATTTATTACTATTTTATTGTTGTAACAGTTGTAGGTTCGTAGATCCATTAGTAAACAGTTGCTGGTATTTTTCATTGGTAAGGAATTTCAGTTATTCACTATTTCATCTATTCATCTATGATTCTTGTCATTGGATTATTTTCTTTTGTTTGCATTAAGGTGTAGTTTTTTAGTTTATTAATCATGTTTCTAGAGGTTATTTCTTGTTCCTATTTTACTCGTCTCTAACCTTCTTGTGTGGAAGATGTTTTGAAATTTTCAAGGGCATGTATCTATATAATATTATCGTGATGACAACAAGAAACCGACCGATGCTTAAGACTTTGTTGCTTGATGGCTATATTTGTCATATATATAAGTGAGATTATTTTTATTTTGATAATTTTTCTCAATATTCTAACATGGTATCACTCTTCTAATGATGTTGGTGCTTCTAACATGGTACATATTTTTCTCACTATTTATATGTTGTTGGTAATCCTTGTTTGTGTAAAACCAATTTCATATTCTCTGTCTTTGATACATCATGTCATGTATTGACCTTTCTTGTCATTATGGGCTTATCATGTTCATTATATGCTTTAGTCTTGGGAGTTATTTTGTGCAAATTAGCTCTATGTTTACTTCACGTTCTCCTTAGGGATATTTGTGAAGAGTTATGGGACAACTTGGTTATGTAGTTCTTTCATATCTTAAGCATATTAATGTTTCTATATCTCATCATTCTGCATTGTTCCTTTCTTCGGCTTATCCTTGATAGAAACTAAGTTGAAACCTTTTGCCACTTTATCTAGGATGTCGGAAGTTTTAATTAAGAAGAAATTGTTGGAATATATTAAACCCACTCATAACTTATGATAAAATAATTAATCATTATTTGATTAATTATCTACCCACTAGTTTAATTAGTTAGCATCCACTTGCACCTTAAAGTCAACACATGCTATCTATACCCCAAGAATGCTTTATTTCTGATTCTCGCTTGATCTTGACCACTTTATGGACATTCAGAATTGGTAACTATGCTTTACTGCAGATTCTGCTTTATTCTGCTTTATCTTGCTTTTCTGAGGATAAGGTAAAACTAGTTAACTAGGAAACTGGGTTCTTTGGTTGCCAACCCATCCTACATGAATCTCTTTCCATATTCCAGGATTATCATTTTTATCCATCACTCTTGACAACTCACTCATGCTTTTGCTAATTTGTGAGGTCCTTGACTGATTTGGGATGTGCTTTAGCCACCTACAAGGGTTTATCATATTTGGTAAGTTAGTCTTTATGAGCTTTATGAGTTGTCTCCATGCAACTTGATTTTCGTATGAGGGGTGTACTATTGATGTACACTATTATTCATCATTAATCAATGGAAGGATACAATCCAATATTTATCTCTTCATTCATGTGATTCAATCTCTTTTCTTCTCTCTATTTTTCCTGTGTATGGTTGTGAGAATTCTTAGTAGCAAGATCTATTTCATGTGCTTCTTGTTATCATATTTTCTCATAGCATTGGAGATGTTATTTCTACATGGTATCAGAGCTATAGGGAGCACAACCTTTCAATCATCTACATGGTATCAGAGCAGCAAGGTTGATCAAGATCTACAGAGTTGAGGAGCGCAGCCAATCTCCTATCCCTCTCTAAAGAAGAGTGTGTCTACCTTACAAGATTTTCTCCTAGTTTTGTTTTGCAGGTTACAGAGAGTATCTCCTAGAGCATATCAACAACTTCAATATGGATTCAAAATTTTGTCTACTATCTCCTTTCAACTATGCTGATTGGAAGCCAAAGATGAGCGCACACTTGAAGAGGCAATGTCTCTTTTATGTCTCCATTGGTGCTTTGAGCGAACTTGAGTCTTATGAAGAGAATATTGACTGGATGAATAATTGTGATAGAGCTTATTGAATCATGTGTTTTGGAATGTCTCCAAATACACATCATCTCATAGATTCTGCTGAGCATCCATTTGAGCTTTGGAACAATTTGGACAAAGCTTTTGGTGTGCAGGAAGTAGAAGATGAAGCATGGAGTGAACCCAACATCTTCTCATGTGCTCTCTCTTAAGATTTATTGGCCTCTACATTCTCTAATGAATTTATTTATGATGAAGAAGTTTCTCATACATTTCATGTTGCTGCTACCCTCTTTGATTTGAATGCTTCCTCCTTTAATCAATAAGCAAATATTGAAGAGCCATGTTTTTCTGTGTCTCTTGAAGGTGATTCTTCTTCTTGTGATACTAATGATGAAAAATAAGTAACATGTTGAGCTTCTATGGATATTGATAATGATCCATTCACCCATTCATTGTTCTCTAAATATCCTATCTTAGATTCTGATATCTATGTGCTAGATTCTTCACACTTTGTGCATACCTCTCTCATTGATGGTGTGCAACCTAGTGTCTTCTTGGATGTTTTCTTAGCTAAATCAAGTCCTATTAGTGTCATGCCACTTACCATACTTGATATCATGTGCTTCTGCATCTCCTCCTTTGTTCTTGGCATCAATACTTAGAACCTCCTTGAATATTTTGAACATCTCCTTCTTTTCTCCTTTCATACAGAGGATTCATTACCAGTGTATTCCCATGAGTCTACTGATATGATTATATGTGATCCTTTAGATTCTGATTTAGAAGCATGTTTGAAGGTCTATACACAAATCATACCACCATCTATACCATCTACCATACCTATGATTAATCCTAAGACTATACAAATCCCAAGTTCACTAGTTGATTCATCATTGGTCTCTTATGTAGTGTTGCTTATCTTACATGGTTTGAAGTCTTTCCTATCTTTCAGTGGTTGGTTATCTATGAAATTAGTCATATTTGGACTGATATTAAACATGTTTGGATCTTTTCTAAACTCTTATGGTTCAGCTCATGTCCATCCATCATTCATATTTTTACACCTATCAGTTTTACCGAGTTCCTCATAGTTTTCCTAGTCAAGCCCTATATCCTCATGGAGTCACTGAAGCCTTTGTCTTTGCTATTCTGTCACATGCCCCAATTTTGCAAAAACAATGTTATATTATTTCATTTTATTTGAGGACAATATGTTAAATTTTATTCTAAGTTGTAATCGATGACTCAGCAGAGTCAAGGATATTTAATGTAATTCTGAAGATTTTAATTATAAATAAATAAAGGAAGAGACAATAGCTTAGGAGAGCTGTTAAAAGAGTGTTTACTGGTCAAATTGGTGGAGGAGTCTGGGTGGAGAGAAAAATGACATGTGGAAGCATCCTCAAACCACTTCCAACTGTTGTAGGTGGCAATCTCCCTACATTTGGGGTCATGATTCCCCAAGAAAGTGGAATCAGAGCAGGTGGCTCAATTAATGATAACTGACCCAAAAGACCTAGGCAATCTTTATAAAAATTCCCATTGAAGAGAGTTGAGGCTGCTCATTCTAGAGAAGTGATCATTCAGGTGAATGTACTTCAGAGAAATTAAATGGAAGGGAATTGTGGAAAGAGTTTGAGGAAATAACTGCTGAGTGATCTAGTTCAGCTTTTAAGCTAAAAGATCTTACTGCTGAGTGCAACGTGTTTTACTGAGTTATTAGACTAGTCTACTGTTTTCATTCTCCACTAGTTCTCAGCCAAGAAGACTAGGAACAAGCTCTAGGGTCCCGAGGAAGCATTGTTTGAGCGCTCTCCAGGAGTTTGGTAGGGAGGAACGACCTCCTAACGGTGTTGTCATCTATCCTAATCAGGTTCTACATTATTTTGTTTTACTGTGTTAGATAGATAAATCTGAGTTTGACTGTTATATGAATGTTAAATATTTAGTTTGTAAAATGTTAGAGGTTAGTAATCTTTTTAGATTAATGAAGAAAGGATTTTTAAAAGTAATGTGTTAGAATGGAAAATAATTTCTAGTTTGTGTTTTTCCACACCTGGAAGGACCAGGCCGTACTCCAGCACAGACAAAATATTTATAGTAGATAAAATAAATTGTTAAGAGACTGAATGGAATAGATATGGTTCTGCATTTCGTAGTTAACAGAGTAATTTATTTCAGTATGTAGGCTATTATTAAAAAGAACAGTGATCTGGTTATCTATGTTTATTGTTTTAACAAGCTCATTTATGTAAATATAGATTGGAAAAGAAATAGCAATACTCTAGTACAGGTAGAACGATTAAGATGATAAGAGAATATCTTAGTAGATAAGATTGTGTATTTATAGACAATAGATTAATTTTTATTCAAGTTAAAATATTATGGTTGGTTTATAATTCTCTATTTTCATTTAGTAACTGAATGAAATGCAGCAGAAAAATCACAATAGAGTTACAATGTTACATTCAGTTAAGTAAAGAAATAAACTACTAATCATATAGTTTATTGTTACGGAGAGAAATTCCTATGGCTTGGGGTACCACAACAGATAGCTTAATGTTGGAGACATTTACCACCATACACACTCTTTTTGGTCAAATTGGCCTAGTTAAACCACTATCCTAAGTATAATTGACATCAGTGGAGCATTAATTGACATCAGTGGAGCATTAATTGCCATCATCCAGTCACACCCATGCCTTCCTATAGTCAAGGAGGCTAACTTAGCCTTCTCCTACAGTCAAGGAGGCTAACTGGAGCACTCCGAGGGTGATCTGAGTGATATTAATGCACCTAATTGCTAACTGGTGGTTACAATCAGTTCAACCAGTCAGTTAAGGTGCCTCCTCTCATTAAATATATTATTTAATGATTATTTATTATTATTTAATGATCTGGAGTCAACAAGGCACCTCCACGAACTTCTGATGGTCAGTTCAGCTTCAGTTAACCTCATCGGGGTTCATTGAAGTCATGGAGCACTAGCACTTGATGGTTGGCTTGCTATGACATGTGTTTGATCTCCTTCAGTTGAGATTCAGTCATTTATTGCACTTCGACTTCATTTAGGGTTTGGTGAGTCAATTAGGGTTTTGGTCAAGTGGTTAACTGAGTGTGAACCAATGGTTGAGAGTCAGTTAAGGCTAGACTCACTCACTGAATTCGAATTGTCTCCTTAGGTATTTGAATTATTCATGGAGTTAAGCTATTGCTTGACATTGGTATTGTAACCATTCATTGTTTATTAAATATACAGAGAGGAAACCAATTCCGGTTCCGATTAACACCATTTCATGAGTATTTGTTGAAAATTCTTTCATGAGATTGATTCTTAGTTCCTAGATCATGTGCAAGAATTAATACTTAACTCCAGAAATCAATCCTTTCCTATATGTAAGAGAAACCAAACAACTAACACTAAAGGATCTCGATTCGTACCTTATTCCGGACGGTTGATGTAGATCCCCGTTGATCTTTCCAACTTCAGCTTGAATTGATAAATTGCTTCCTCAACATTCAATAAACAAGACAAGCATACTATATATAATTGTGTTTGCTCTACTCTAGCATATATAATCAATAACATATAAGCATTTGAAATCATCCATGGATAAAATATTCATTCAAACACACATTATTGGATAGGAAAAGATATTTCTATTAATATAAAATCAGAGATTACAATGAATACAACCTCTGTCAGCATGTCTGCGAATCAGAGAAACTGAGTCCCCCACTTGGGCCTCCACCACTTCAATCCTCCATCTCTTGATAGCAAGTTTACAAGCAAAAGGTAAGCTTGGGAAGAACACAAAAGTGCTCCAAGGGACAAAGGGGATGCAAACTCAAGCACAAGTTCTGGC
The DNA here is from genome assembly GCA_001517045.1 of Pseudotsuga menziesii. NCBI lineage: Eukaryota > Viridiplantae > Streptophyta > Pinopsida > Pinales > Pinaceae > Pseudotsuga > Pseudotsuga menziesii. Next base: position 418,484 of record LPNX010386007.1, on the reverse strand, counting down.
AACAATGGACTATAGTTCTCTTGCTCTCAATTCCTCATGCCTTTAATGTATCCAAAGGGTTCCTTATATAGCTCTTCAATGGGGTAATGAAAGGTCGAATCTGAGCGATCTCAAGGCATAGGGAAGTCCAGGAGACAAGTGAGTTGGATCCACATCAGGGAAAACTCCAAAAGAATTTGGCCTTTTGCACACATCTTAATGTACGCGGTTTTAGGGGTCAAACCCGCGTATATACGTGAGAAAGGGTTTAAAAGTCGCGTATGGCAATTTTTACATGTTTTTAGGGATGATCTTGGAAACATCAAAGGAACAAAAATGGTCCATGGGGTCTAAGGAGTCTGCAGAGGGACAGGGAAGGCCATAAAAATGTGATTCACCATGTGTGGTAAAATCAGCTATAACATTTATTATCTAACAATATCAACTAATCTAAGACTAATATTTACTATAAACTAAACATAGTTATATTAGAAGTATTTAAATTATAAAGAGTAAACTAAGTTACAGAATCTATGCTTATCTTTTCAAGAACTCTAAGTAAATTCTATTTGTCAGTTTAGTAAATAAAAACAATGAGAATATGATTAATAACTAATATAAAAATAAATATCTATCTATGTAAAAACTATTTTATAATTATCAGACAGGATTATACCTGTAAAGGTAAACTTCAGGGTCGAAACCCTAAACCAAATTTATTTAATCTTTACAAATAAAAACATTTAAGTTACAATCCATTTATTTGGATTATTATGTCAATAAACAATTAAACTACTATAGACTATTTACAGTCCTTTAAAAAGACAAATGTATTGTTACAAGTTAAATTATCACAATACACCTGTAATAATAATAACTAAGCAAATTAACAAATAATAGAATCCTATTTTAATCAATTGAAGAACTTATTTAGACAAGGGTTTCATTCCATTAATACCCTAGTTTGTATATTCCGAACAGGTAGGTTAATATTATAAACTACACAATATGACTGGGTTACAATCTTAAATATTAACAATAATCTATTTGCAAAATATATTAGATAGCAATATTCTTCATCAATAGTCGGTTAGGGAAAACCCTAACATACACAGAGTCACAATATATAGTACCACTGCAAAACGAGACTGAGCTCAAAGAAAAACTTTCTTAAAAACCAATGTATTGCATTGACAGGCCGTAAGGCTGGAAATTTAGACTAATTACAACACCCAGCTCAAGGCCGGGACTACCCAACGACATAGCGAGGGTTTGCAAACAGAATAGAACCAACAACTTTAAAAAAAGAAAACCATGTAACTAATGGAGAAACTGGACAAGCTCTCAAGCTCAGGGTTTCACCATCGACAACCCTGTTACAAGCAGGGTAAGAACCCATTCGTTGAACCCAGGGCTTACCGGATTGGAGCCACGATCCCTCGAAGATAGCTAACATTATCCTCATCACAGGTTGCAAGAGTAGTCACAAGTTCCTGCAAGGAGAGGACAATACTGTGTGTTAGTTACAAAACTCATTCGCTATTGTAAACCCTATTGTAAAAATAACTTTACCGTGAGTCTTCTATTCTAGAAAGAAAACCAAATATTTACCTTAAATAAGAGTATCGAACAGTCTAGCGAAGATACTGTCACCAGTTGCAATTTGCACATATAAAATCTCCAAACCCTATGATGTCGATGGAGCACAACCAGTAGCAACGAAGCCTTAGCTTCTCACAGCAGTGACAGGCCATGGCAAAGGCAAGATGGAGCTAAGGACAGGCTGCGAGACAAGTGCATATAAAACCAGTAAAATATTGCCTAGTAAAACCCACAGCTAAAAAGGATGGCAACAAGACTGAACCCAAAAGACTACTGCAACTTTAAACCAAGGTTTTGGAGCAAGCTTGTACAAGAAGAACCCTAACGACCACCATGAAACTATGCAGAGCAGCCCGAGGGCTAGCGTGAACTTTGGAGGGAGAATGACAAAGCGATTAGGTTTGCAAGAGTTTTATATCGCCAATACACATACAAGAGGTGACCACGTGCCCTCAAATAATTCCAACCATGCAAGGGTCGATTCCAAAGTCCACCTACGGTTAAATCATCCAAATTATTAAAACAATGATTTTATTATCAAATTATGCACGAACTATGATGTATGCATATATATTTAACACATCAATATTGAAACGTAAGAAGGAGCTGCATTGGGGAGTTGAAGATCTTGACGTTTCGAACCCTACTTTGGGATCATCATCAGGAGATACTCGAAGCTTATGGTAAGATAGGATGGCCAGGAAGGTATAAATACTCAATTCTTTGATAGATTGATTTTGGCACTGGTTAAACAATAATTCATAAACATTGACCCTAGTGAAAGGTGGTAACCATTTGATATTATGGAAAAAGTCCAAGGTCGATCTTGCTTAGAACCTTTCTAACTACTATAGATTTATATACTTACAAAACATTGTTAAATATGCATGTATTATAATCCGAACTTATCACTTTTAAACCAATAGCTTGGGTGGTTATAATGTATGGAGTTTAATAACATAGTAAAAGAGTATAAACATGACTTTTACAAAGTTCGACTTGGTTTATACTTTCATAGACATTAGTTGCTTCTCGACCTGCCAATACTAGTAAAATACCATAATTGTTTATATTGTACAAGATAGTTTGTGATTAAGATAACCTGTACTTAGCATAGGGTAAAATTTTGATCATAGTAGAAAGATCTACCTTAATGGCTACTATAGAAATTAACTTAATATAAGAGAGGCATTATGGTAATAATTAATTACAGTGAAACAACCATGCTCAGGTCTGTAATCTTTGGAACGACACTAATCGACTTAGACTTAGGAAGTAAGGGCAACAATATTCCATCTGAAACAATGCAGTTATTTTCACAATAATCAAGCTTATAATATCAAGGAGATTTACAGGCAGTAAGATTTCCTACAGATTGTAAATAACGATCAGTTTGGCACTTTAGTAAATAATACGATAATGTATGTGGTTACAATAGTACATGCAGTATGACGTTACTGTAAGTAAGAAAGTTGATAACTTGCTAGTGCACAACTGGTTTTTACATACCAGTAACAGGTTAATAACTTCCATAACTAGTAAGTTAAAAATAAAATCGAAATGTATATTCTATTGGGACTCTTTACTATCAGTATTGATAGAAGCTCTTCCATGAATAAAAACAAATAGTACAAATAAATATAACATTTGCAAGTTAAGGAAGTTAACATAGAAACGAATATAAGACAAAGATTATGAGCTTAGAGTTCACAGTAAGTATCTTTGGTGTCGCTAAGCTTAATAAAGAAAGGAACCTACATATCGGAACTCTACCTACAAGAAAAACCAGAAAAGATAAATTACTTTACCTCATTGAAGTTTCTTGAAAATTATCAGCTTATTTTACTAGCATATTACTTTGCAAACAGAAACACTTCTTGCTACTTTATGAATTTAAAACGTTTACGTGTTCGATCGTACCTGTGACCCTGTAAGAACCAGCAAGCTGTCTGCATTAGCATAAATGCTAAGTAAGCCTAGGATTCAAAGTCAGATTCCACCTACTTGCCATAAAGTAGACTTATTAGTAAACTGAAAGAAAACAGTATGCAAGTAAATTTGTTTACGTTATGAAAAAGAAGATGCTTAGTTAATGTAATTTTGAAAATGTATAATACTAATCGATAGACTGTTTCTTTTTTCCGCTAACCATTAGCTGTTAGTAAACCGCATATTCAACATTTTATGTTATCTTAAATTTTTTTAATTTTTGTGAAAATTTGGGGTTTTGACATATTCCATATGCTAATGTTTCTGATATATCAAAGTTTTATCAGCCTCATATCAGATCTGGAAAGGTGATACATCAGATTGGAAGAATGACATGTGATTCACATCACAATTTTCCTATTCAGGGAATTGAGTGTGAAATAATTTGTCTTAATTTTTGTACTCTTTGGGAAGGACTATGCACAAATCTCTTTTCCATTTAATCAGATTATGTTTGTAGATCAGAGTTTGACATCAACAAGAAGCATTCAGATAATGATCCTACTTCATCAGTTGATGAGATACAAGGAGTATCTCCTCTTCTTTCTTGCAGGTTCTATACTCTAGCGCATGATCATGGAGTTCATGATTTCGTCATCAAAGTCTTTCACCAGAAGCTGTTCATTCAAGTGAATTTAAAGATATTTTGAAGACATATTATTTCAAATTTTGTGCCTTGTCCTTTATTGAGGGAGGATTTCCCCATGTGGTTTTGCCTCTTTCCTCAACTTTTTGGACATGAATAATTGTTAAAGTGTGACCATAGCCTTGTTGTTGGGCCCTATATGCATCCATATGCATCTATATTTTTGACATACCATCATAAAGTCAGACTTATAGGGGGGTGTTGGAATATATTAAACCCACTCATAATTTAGGATAAAATAATTAATCATTATTTGATTAATTATCTATCCACTAGCTTAATTAGTTGGCATCAACTTGCACCTTAAAGTCAACACATGCCATATATACCCCATGAATGATTTATTTCTGATTCTGGGTTGATATTGACCACTTTATGGACATCCAGAATTGGTAACTGCGCTTTACTGCAGATTCCGCTTTATTCATTTTTATCCCGCTTTTCTGTGGGTAAGGTAAATCTAGTTATTTAGGAAACTGGGTTCTTTTGTTTCCAACCCATCCTCCATGAATTTCTCTCCATATTCTAGGATTACCATATTTATCCATCACTCTTGACAACTGACTCATACTTTTGCTAATTCGTGAGGTCCTTGACTATTTTGGATGTGCTTTAGCCACCTATGGGGGTTTATCATATTTGGTAAGTCAACCTTTATGAGCTTTATGAGTTGTCTCCATACAACTCGAATTTCCTGTACTATTTATGTACACTATTATTCTCCATTAATCAATGGAAGGATATACTCCAATATTCATCTATTCATTCATGTAATCCAGTCTCTTTTCTTCTCTCTAGTTTTCGTGTGTATGCTTGTGATAATTCTTAGTAGCAAGATATATTTCCCATGCTTATTCTTAGTATCTTTGCTCATAGCAATGGAACTATTATTTCCACAGGAATGTATTGTAATAAAATACCATATAATACCACTTTATTCTAGTTAAAATGCAATGAAAGAAACAACCATGATGATTATCTATTGGACACATGTTTTGATGAATATACCATTTGAGGGTCCTGTATTCATGATGCAATGTTCAATAGAGTTCTTTAGTTATGATGATTGTCCATTGGAAACATTCCTGATGCTTAGGCCATATGGGGTTTTTGTATTCGATACACACTCTACTACATAGTTCTTGTATTTTTTAACTTGATTGTGATGATTGTCTGCTTGCCACATTTTCCATTTTATTGGCCATTTGATGCTTTTGTACATTATTGTCATGTTTTGTTGATTTAATTATACAATTTTGTTTAGGTGAAATTTCATGATCAGTAAGAAAAGGTTGTTATATTCATTAAATACATTAGGGGAAGTGTGTTCTTATTCAAATCTTATGGGGCATTTTGGAATTTGTCATCAAGGGGGGTGTTAATGTAATGCCACCTTCCTCCATCTGTATTTTTTCTCCTTAGTCATCATCAAGGGGGGAGTGTCGGAATATGTAATGATGACTTGTGAGGAATTGTTGGTTGTATATATCAAAGAAGGCATAAAGGTCTCTAATATTATAAAAATGAGTTATCCCACATTCATCATGTAATAAATTCTCTTATTACTATTCTTTTATATAAGAGAAGTGGTAAAGCATTTATTCTACAATTGTTATGGGATGTAAATATTCATACCTCTAGTTACATACTAGAGGTGAAGGAGACCCTTTGGGTATGTTATGGAAACACATCATTGTGACATGATGTGACAATGAACTGTGATGTAGAGCTCAAGTGTAATATTGGATATTTCTGAAGAATAAATAAGATCATAACTTATCGTGGATGTTTCCCCATTTAGGGTTTTACTACATATATCTAGTGTATAATTTATTTTCTCTTGTCTCTTGCTTACTTTGATTATTGTTGCTTATATATATAGAAGGATAGACACGTATATTTTTGCTATTGATTTGCACGTTAGAAAGCATATTGTTGTATGTTCATGCACATTCTCAATATTCTAACATACATGAGCAAAACAACGTTTTCCCCTTTATCTGAATGGACCTTGGTGGAATACAATAGGATTCAGGATTTGACTCCTAACATTCAATTTTAACTTGAAAGAATGATAAAACATGTTGCAAAGCTACTAGTGTGGGAAAAACACGTCCTCCTTGCTCCACATTCTGCAATCAAATCACACAAGAGGGTTAAACCTTGGGTTGATTAAGTATTAGCTCTTAATAGTTAAAAATATATTGATTAAAGAAAGAGGATTACCTTAGTTATGGCCATAACTAAACCCTTAAGAAACAACAAGGGTTGAATCTCTCTAGAAGGATGAACACTACTTTTGCTAGAATCTCAACAAGGGTATAAACTCTCATGAAAACAAAACATAACACTGTCAATAAAATTCATAGAATACTTGGAGATAAACAAGAGGAAAATGAAAATGGTCGTTGTAAACTCAAATCATCTCTATAATGATTATAGTAGTCATGTCTATAATGATTATAGTAGACAAAAAAATAATTACTTAGTAATTGATTGTACTTTTGTGTGTGAGAATGAAACCCTCCAAAGACGTGGCCACAACCACTGCAAATATGAATGGTAAAGTAAACCTATAACAACCAAAGAACCTACTAAATGTAAATAACATGAAATTCCGGTCTATACCTATAAACAAGCACATAAAATTGTAATGGACCTGTAAGTATTAGAGGGTGTTAGTTAAAATACCTTAATCATTGAAGTTGAAGATAACTCATAGTAATTCGACCTCTATGAAGAATAAGACTCGATGGAACGTATCCAACTTTAAGTATCCGAGCATTAATTTGGCCAAGAAAGTTTACCAAAGTAATCACCCATGAATGAAACAAACGAGGAAGTAAAATGAACGCGCAGGGTAAACGAATCTCGTATCAAAACCACTTACAATACTAGACCTAGAAGTCAATTCTGTGATTTTACACCTGTTATGCCTCTATTTATTTCTAAAGCCTCGAGTTTCAGAGGTAAGAGTAAATCAGCACAACCGCTAATGACTTATTACACCACATAGATTGTTGTAATCACATGAAGTACCACAAATTAATACTAAATATTAAATGTGAGTAGGTGTCTATCATGGTAGGGTTTGCCTTGTTAAATTCCAATTCTCCACCCACGACTATTAACTCCAATTCGTACATGCTACAAATAATAAGGTTAACGCTTCTCTTGGAACCACACAAATATTAAGTTTTAATGCCCAGTAAACTATGCACGAAGGATAAAGTTTAGAGGGTAGGGCAATGGATTTAACTCGTAAATAAATATAAAAAATTGTAGGCTGGGTGGTTTGGACACTAGGTTATTATTTTCTCCATCCAATGTTCAAAACTTATGATTATGTGTACATGACACTTATGGGAATGTCAAAATTTGCAGTTAATAAAACAAAAAATATCAAATGTCAAAATTTACAGTTAATAAAACAAAAAATATCAAACCTTGTGTACATGTGTCACTCCTGAATTATGATGTCTCCAACAATTTATTTATAACCACCAAACTCATAGTATGTTCAAGCCTTCTTTTAAACCTAAGAAAAAGGGGAATACTATGTACAAGGTCCTAAGAACATATAAGATTAGGTATTTAAAGAAATTAGATCCATTATAATTTACAACACATGTTATAACTTTCCTTGCACCATATTTGAACAAAAATAAACAATACTCGTGTGTAGTGATTAAGGCCCTCCTTTGCAAAAGCAAGCTTAAACTTGTCAACTAGAAAACTCCATTTCTTAACTTCATATCAAATGTTTTTTAATATCAGGTTGAGTTTAATAAAATTCAACAATAAATTACCAAGGGAGATAAAAGCATGTAGAGTATAATAATAATAAGGGGTATATATATAGTTTTGTTTTAATAAGTAATTTTTAGGTACATTATAATTAGTATCAGAGTGCACGTTTTAGACCTTTGGGCTCGAGGAAAGTATTAGAGTTATATAAAATAATAAAGAACTTGTTTGAACAAACTATCTAGATAAATCTATGCTAAAATTAAGGACTTAAACTTCTATTAAATGAACCGGTGCAACCCATTCCAACCTTAACTACCTATTGGATTGGAAGATCAAAAGCCAGTACTGAGTGGGTGATATAATTTGACATTGGGCACAACTAGAAATAGAGAAGAGCTCAAATGAACTTGGCAGCTTCTAGTCCAAGAGGAGGCCAAAAACCATAGGAGAGAAAATTAGTAAAGGGGACTACATACAAATTTAGTAAATAAGGAGGATATTCCCAACCAACAAGGTGTTGTGAACCAACATTCATGAGAAGAGGAAATTTGGGTGGAACTGAATGAAGGAAAAGAACCTAAGATCCTCTCAAAAATGTTGGAGACCGTGAGGAGTCTTAGGGTATAGAGTTTTAATGATGACAATCAAGCAAAACAATAAGAGATGAATGCAATTTTACTACACAATTGTATGAAATAAGAAATAAAAAACAATAGGGGAAAATCTATGGTCACATGAATAAAATATTTCATAAAGCACAAAATTCCAACTCTTATGATGAAATCAATTTCATAGATGATTCTTTCAGTAGTGAGGAAGCTACTACAAAAAGTTTAGAATCACATAATTCACCTCATAAGAAAACAAAGAAGAACATGTTGTGAATGAAATACAATGGGAATTCAAGAAGATTAAACCCCTTACCTTTGATGGGGAAATGAAGCCAAGGGAGGAGACACATGCTTGGATATTGGCAATGAGCAGATATTTTTGATTGTACAATTATTCGTGCAATTTGAAAGCAAATATGGCTATCTATAACTTAACTGAAAAAGCTTCTATTTGGTGGAAATACCTCTAGGCCATCAAATATAGTGAGAAGAAAGTAAATTGGAAGCAATTTCAGAAGCATTTTAAGAAGAAATACATGCCTAAAAGGTACTAAGATTAGAAGATTCAAGATCTTCATGAATTGGAAATGGGGTCAACGACTATAGAATATTTCACAAACAAGTTCATTGAAATGTTAAGGCATGCACCTTATATTAGATATGAGAAGGTCAAGATACATAGGTTTTAAAATTGCCTACCATAATCATAGATGAACAATTGAAATCAAATAGTCTAAGACCTTAGATGAGGCTATTATAAAGGGAAAATATTACTATGAACAATATAAACAATGAATTGCATATCCTAAGGCCTAGAAGGAGAGGAGAAAATACAAATCTAATCAAATCAAGAAAGGTTATAAACTCTCTCAATTTAGGAATCAAGCAAGATATTTTTAGGCAACAATTATGGAAATAATTAAAATCAACATAACTTAACAACTTAGAATAAGACAAATGTGCAGGTTATGCAAACTCAATTTTAATGGAACTGAATCCTCCCAAGGAGAACTCGAATGTCAGGATTGTGGTGAACACCATTTTTTCAATAACTGCCCACATAAAATAAGAAATGTTAAAGATGTTCACAACCTACAATATCCTTCTACTGTTGATGACATAGCAAGAAGTATCCCCAAAATTAATGAAACCTTAGATGATAGTCAAGTCGACCATCAATCCACTCTGGTTGAAATAGAAGGTAAAATTTCTAATCAGAATGTATCTATCTACTGAATCCCTGATCTAGTTTGAGCTATGTATCATCTACTGTTGTTGAAATGCATATATTAAATAAAGTTAAACACAACAAAGCTTGGTTGGTAAAATTATCTATTGGGACAAAAATAAAAGTATCTGAACTAATAAGAGAATGTCCTAAAGAAATGAACGGATTGAAAACAAAAGTAAACTTGAATGTATTACCGCTAGGATCTTATAATGTATTCATAGGAATGGATTGGTTAGAAACTCACAGGGTGGTTTTGATTTGTTTTAGTAAGACATTTACTTGCATGGATGATGAAGGAACTACAAGGAAAATACCTTGTTGCAAAGGTTATAGTGGAGTTTTTTAATGTTACAAGATTGACAAAAATTGTCAAAAATACCTCCACTGCAACCTCTATTACTGGTAGTGGAGGATTTTGCAAAAGTTATAATAGATATTCACTATAATTAAAAAATCCGGGTGGTCGGATGTTTTAGTGGATGCTTTTATTATTATTATTTATTTTAGTTTATTCAATGCTCTATAATTTTATAATATGCGCATGTGCATCTTGTATAAATAAAATGCACAGGTGCGCACACTCAATGTTAATACATTGGTGCATATTTTTTAATGCACACACTAGTGCTTATATAATATTGGAACAACAAGTGCATTATATAGATGTGCATTGATGCATATATCATTTTTAATGCACCTCTGTGTATATATTAATGTAGACATTCCAATGCTTATTTTATGTTGTAACAACATCGATGTGTTTTTTTATGTGCACATTGGTGTGTACGTTCATTTTCAAAGCATTGATGCCTCATATATTTTAGGAAATCACCGGTGCACTTGTATATTTAAACACACCTTTGTTGATGTTGTATTATATAAGCACTATTGCGTATTTTGTATTAAAAGATAACTAGTGCTTATATTGTATTGATAAGCATCGATGTGTATATTTACCAAATAATCACCAGTGTGTATGGTGTGGATAAAATCACCAATGCTTATGTTTTAAAAAGTGCATTGGTGCTTATGATATTTACAAAGCATTGGTGCATTTATTATGTTAAAGAGCACCAGTGGAAAAATTTCGAGTAGGCATCAGTTCATGGAAACAAATAAAAGGCACTTGTTAGTTGAATAAATAGAATGTGTATGGATCTGTGGTCAATAATTCCATGGTGTGGATACACAAATATAGTTTTTTTTTGTTTTACAAAATTTCAATTAATCATTTGAGATTTAAATATGTTTATAATAATATTTATTTTTATATTGTATTTATTGCATTTGGATATTGAGTTAATTACACCTATGTTCATTGTAAACATGCAAACCATTCATATATTTAACAATTGAATTAATCATCAAAAGATTAAATATGTTTTAACAATATTATTTTTTATATTTTTAATTATTGTGTTTTGATAAGCATGTTGATTACACCTATGTTGTGATAGTTACAATGTAAGCCATTCATATATTTAATCAATAATGTAACATTTTGTGACATTAGAGAATGCAATAGAAGAAGAATACATATGAATAAGAATCCAAAATATGAGACAACATGAAGGTCCTCGCTAATGAAAATGTCATTTTGACATTGTTCTAATTATTGATAACTTATCCTCATCCAATTGGGATGATATCTCCACAACAAATTATTTGTTTTTCACATATAAGAATTCCAAAATAAACAACTTGCAGTATTAACCTTCGAATGTATTGATCATCATTCATCGCTCGAATTGATGTATTCACTCAAGTTTCTTCCATGTCTCATCTCTTCATCACTTTCAAGGGATATTGTTCTTGAGTTATTTGAAATTTTTGTTGATTTACTTCATTTTGTTCCATATTTTCATGTTCCATCACAAGCATAAAAATAAAATGTGTTGAGTATATCTACATTATATATAATATAATATACATAACTGCATAAATGAAAACGTGTACCAGATCAACGAGTGAATCATAAACTTCACAAATATTTTTGAAACCATTCCTCACGATGTGAGTTAATAAATTATGTGTTGGCTCCACTCCATACTTTGTTTACTCTAAGTTTGATACGCCATGAGAAAGCATATACATAATTAAAGTTTTCTTATTGTTCCATTAATTATAAAATAAGGGAAGTAAAACAACATATCTACTTACAAATAGTTTAATTAACCCTTGATACCCCAACATATACTCACAACTCTTAATCTAATGTCAATCAAATAATTGAATGGCTCTTCATTGTATGTTAGAACCTGTTAGAAAACATACATGAATTAATTTAAATTAATTAAGATATAAACTTCACACCAAATATGAAATTTGAAGCAAACCACAAGTACTCACAAACTTTGCGACAAACCCTTTTTTTCCTTATCGTCCCATCTTATGTGTTGAATGGGTGACACTTTTTTTTCCTGCTCTAACAAAACAATTGAAAATTAGTATTTTATGTTATTATTAAACTCTATGCACATTAAAAATAAAGCAATGATTACATACATTAAATGTATGTTGGTGTTGGGATGGATCCCCCTGTGATGTGGTTATGTTCATTTCTTTGACTATCTCAAGGTACACCTTGTTTGAAATCTCCACCAACACATTTCAAATATGATGTCATTCTTCCTTTAGAATTTTAGGAATCTTCCCGAGAAACAAAAGGCACAATGCAAAAAACGATAAATATATATACGGAAATAAACATAGAAAACATGTTAACAAAGTATGTTCTGAATTAGCATATACATATTATGGAAAAACATTTTAAAAACAATACCTTTTAAATGTTTCTTTTTTGTTATCGTATGTTTTTTCCATTGCAAATACCATTGGTCTCATTGCCCACTACTCCAAAAATGCTTCAGGAATGTAGTTTACTTATAACCTGATTATTTGAGTCATTGGATTGATTTTTGTATTGAAAATGAAAAACACATCTTAACATTCTTTCCAATATATCCCTCAAATTAAAACATTTCCCCCCTTTCATTAACTTCTATCACCACTTCAGTTGAACTAATGACCAAATCATCATCATTTACATTCTTTTTAATTTTGATCTTTTTAGGGCATCCTATTTCCTTGTTGTTTTCCCCTGCACAACATTCAACAAATTTGAAATGCAAGGCAGGGAAAATTTAACCTATTGGGCTAATTTTTTTGTTTTTTTTCCAAGAAAAGATTCACCAATTTCCATTTTTTCAAAATTGATTTTCCCAAATCCCATGGGAAAACATTCTTCAACTCTAATATTGCCAAAAATGTCTAGAAACTATAGAGTTCCTAGAAAATTGATTTTTTTACAAAAATATCACCCAACATTTTATGGTTGGAATTTTAAGAATTAGTAAGATTTTCCAGGGTTTCTACACTTTAGGAAAATATGGATCCTTAACACTTTTTCTAGATCCAAGGTTTGGAACATGATATACATTATTGTTGAGAAGCATTATTATTAAGAATTCAAACTAAAACCTCATGTTTAACACCTTTTGATGAACATTTTTCTTTATTTTGCAATAATTTCTTAAAGTTATTTTGCTCTTCTAGATTCACTTTACAAACAATCTTACAAAGTTTCCTTAAAAAATTTCTCTGCATCACACACATAAACCAATACACATCATTTAAACACAAAAATAATTCCAATATATTAATTTTATATTAAAATTAAAAAAACTTGCCATGTTCTCTGTGTCAGATGTGTTTCCCTCTCTTTGTTCTCTATGTTTTTTATTCCATGATCTTCTATTGACCATTTTTTTATCAATAAATGCATTGGATAATGAAACACATAATTTATGGAATTATTTTTGCATAATAAGTAAAGAATTTCAAGGAAAAAATTATTTGAGACAGTTGGAACACTCGATACAAAATTTCAGCATCGATGCGCCTTATATGATATAATGCATCAATGAAAATGGCATGTACGCCAACATGCACTAATACAGAAATTAACAATTTTTTATTTAAAAAAATATACGTGGTGCGTCTTCGAAATATAAATGCATTGGTGCATGCGTCCTGTAATATGTGCACTAATTAATATGTTAACAATGTTTCAACATCCAAAAATAGTGCACCTTATAAGGAGAATGCACCAGTGAGACTATTATGTACAATGCACACTATGGACCGCAAAAGCATTTTTGAAAAAAAATCTAACAATGAAAGTCCAGATAGGTCTAATTCGAATCAAATCACATCATGATCTCGATCCAAGAGTGACCCAAAGCTCTAGTAAGCATGTTGATTGATTCACTTATATTTGTAATGTTATTTGATAAACTTAATTTGGTGCAATTTCCTTCTTTGGTGCCAAATTGTGTTTAATTGAGCAAAGCTTCAGGATCTTTAGGCTGGATTGAACCTCATTGTGAAAGAAGATTGAAGGAGCAAGAAGAAATTTAGTGTATAGTTTATTAAACAATCATGGGTAAATTATTCAGATAAGAGACACAAATTTTGTAGCATAACATTAATTTGTATGTGATACAACCATTATACAATGAAGAGAATTCGAATCCACTAGGTGTGATTCGAATTCCATGACTTGGGCTGACTCCAAAGATCACTAACCGTGGGAGAATAACCAACAGAGACACACTAGTGTAACTTAGGACAACTAAATCAGTTCACAACCAGTTAACTAATCAAGGTATATGAGAAAAGGTGCCTAACCTCCTTAAAGCATGAAAATGTGGTGCTATGCTAACTGGATATGAACTAACGGATGCCCATTAGAGGATAACTCAACACAAACTAGGGTGAAATGATGGTGGGACCCCCATGACTCGGCGTGGGTTCCTAAATTATAGGGATTGGCCTCTTTAGCACCTAAACTCATGTAGATTGGTGCATCAAGTGATATGTGGGCCCTAGATGAGTTCCCCATGGCACTAGTGAAGTGGCAACATACTCTTAAGCTAGGAAATTACATTTGGACTATGGTGGTCAAAGGAGGATTATGATTAATCCTAACACCCCCCTTAATCCAAACTTGGACAACCTGGGCCATGGAAACTAAGACCAAAGGTCTCCCATACAATCTAATGCAAAAAGTAACTTTTCAATAAATTGAGGAAATGGGGAAAACCTCATGGGAAACACCCCCTCAAAAATGAAAATTCGGGAAATGGATCAAGCTTTCACACCAAGAGACAAATTTCTCCTAAGTAAAAAAATTTGTGAAAATTTTCTGTAGTCTGCACCTATGTAGAGAAGTAATGCAATGTGATGGTCCTTGTGTGCACTAGTTCACTGATATAGTGCATGTGAACCTCTACACTTTCTTCCAATCTGATGCCAGATAGGAGAAG
Source organism: Pseudotsuga menziesii (assembly GCA_001517045.1). Taxonomy (NCBI): domain Eukaryota; kingdom Viridiplantae; phylum Streptophyta; class Pinopsida; order Pinales; family Pinaceae; genus Pseudotsuga; species Pseudotsuga menziesii. The sequence continues at coordinate 403,349 of LPNX010386007.1, read as the reverse complement.
AATGTTGTTTCTTTTGCATCCAAACTTGCATCTTTTGAAACTCTATGACAGTATGGAAGAGTTCAACTCGGGATTCCATGCCCGAGGGGCTTGGTTGATCCCATACAATGGATTCCTCAACTTGCATTTCAAGAGAGAATCATCACTGTACCCCTTAGGATTTTCTATGTAGATTTCTTCTTCCAATTTACCATGCAGAAAATTATTTTTGTCTCTTCATTCTGGAGGAAGCGAGACATGATCCATTTTATCATTGTTCTTCAGTGACTCATATTCCTTATGCATGGATTCCTATTTTAGTGAATCATGACAAGCCATTTTGCAGAACTATTGATCATACCTCACCATCATGTAACATCTCTCTGGGAGTTTATAACACCTCCTTGGGAGAAATGAATTTGCATGACATAGTGCAAGGATATCATCTTGAAACTGAGATTTGGTTCTCCTTTTGTTAGATGAATCTCCATCCATGTTCCCAATGACCTCAATGAATTTTTGAGCCCATTTATGCCTAGGATTGGGAGTAGGAACTAGATCTAGATCTGGATCTGATTGAACTTCATCTTCAATTCCCAAAAATGATTCAACTTGGTCCTCAAATTCGAATTCTGAATCATCACAAGAAATATCATCATATGCAAATGGTTTAGGTAGAATGAATTTACCTTCCCTTTTAAATTACTGTCGAGACTGCACTATATTTGAGTATGGAAAAAAATATGAGAACTAATATGGAGGCATGGCTTGCAACACCTTTCATTGTCAACTTCCCAATAGAAATATATGAGATCTCCACAAAGTTAGCTTCAAATACAACTCGTTTTGGTGATACTGTATAAGTCATATAATATACAGACAACATATTTGTTGCTAAGGAAGGAACATATAAGACATTTTTGAACACTCCATGCTCCAATTTGATTGTACCCATCCCTTCATCTTGGATTTGAGTGTCATCTCCCATGTGAAAAATTGTACCATCAGATAAGTTTAATTAAGAGAATGATTCTTTGGAGGAAATCATGTGGTTGGAGGCTCCTGAATCAATGAGGAAGGCTTGATATTTTGAAAATCCATCCTTCAGTGCATGACATCTCTCATGATCTCCAGTCTTGTCTCTAGAATCATCCTTCCTTATGCCTTCTAAGAGGGAAATATTATGTTGTTCAAGGAGTCTTGACATCTGATCTATGGTTTTCTTCATACAACCTTTCTCTATATGGTTTCCTTCCTTACATTAGGAGTACTTGCCCTTGTGAAAGCTCTAATTTTTGTCCTTCTTAGAGCACAAGGCTCCATCTGATGGATCAAAATCCTCCTTTGGTTCAAATTTAGTGTTCTTCTAATCCTTTCCTTTATGCTTCCCCAGTTCTTGCACATTCTTTGTCTCCCCAACCAAGAGAGCTTGATTTTTGGAGGCTCCTAGGGCTCTCATATGTATCTTCTTATCTTGTTCATGAACAAGAGATTATGTGAAGGCATCAAGAGATGACATTCACCAATTTGGAGTTGTCAATATCCTAGAGTGAAATGTGGATATGAACACCGATAATTTTGGGTGAAGTTTGCTTAGAGTAAAGAGCACCGATTGCTCATCCTTCTTGTCAATCCCATAGTGCTTACATTGCATGACCAAGGATTTGAATTTGGAAAAGAATTGTTGGATGGTTTAAAAATTTCTGGGTTGAAGAGAAAACAGCTCATTCCCCAGAATATGGCCTCTCAGCTCATCCTACTTGCGAAATAGTGATTCGATCTTCTGCCATACTTATTTTGAAGTTTTTAATCCATCAAGGTGGAAGAGTGACTCCCCAGAGAAATGAATAGACATGAAACCAAATTCTTCAGCTAACTTGTTCAGATACTTCGAATTCTCTAAAGTTTGTTGGGGTTCAACCTCCTTACCCATAGTGACCCTGTACAAACCTTTTTTGTGCAACACTATCTGCATATCATCCCTCCAATAAAGATAGTTGAAGGGTGTGAGGATCCTGGGTGTCAGGGCCTGTTGAATTCTCCATTTTGCAGCTTTAGGAGCAACACAATTCTTCTAAATTCTTGAATTTACCTGTAAAAAACACTTTCAATTTGAAGTAAAACCAATCCAATCACTCTCTACTTCGACTTGTGCACATTATTAGGGTGATTCACACCTAAATAGACTTTTCTGGATGAATCCAGAGGGAGCAAGGCACATATACCGGGAATTATGTGGAACCTAATTGCTTCTGGTACATCAATGGGAGTTTCGAAGGATTGAAGTTGGCTTGATTTCATGATTTGATACTATGTTTAATTTAGCAAAGCTTCAGGATATTCAGGATGGATTGAACCTCACTGTGAAAGAATATTGAAGGAGGAAGAAGAAATTCAGTGTACAATGATCAAACAATCATGATGAAATTTTTCAGATAAGAGGAAAAAAATTGACAGCATAACATTAATCTCATAATCATTAATATGCATATGAAACAACCATTATATAATGAATATAATTTGAACCCACTAGGTGTGATTCGAATTATGTGACTTGGGCTGACTCCAAAGATCACTAACTGTGGGAAAATCACCACTGGCGACTCACTAGTGTAACTCAGGACAACTAAATCAAATCATAATCAATTAACTGATCAAGGTAGGTGAGAAAAGGTGCCTAACATCCTTAATAATGAAAATGTAGCGCTATTCTAACTCGAGATGAACTAATTGATTCCCATCGGAGGATAACTCAACACAGACTAGGGTGAAATGATGATGGAAATCCCATGACTTAGTGTGGGTTCTTGAATTATAGGGATTGGCCTCTCAAGCTCCTAAACTCATGAATATTGGTGCACCAAGTGGTAGGTGGGCCCCATATGAGTTCCCCATGGAACTAGTGAAGTGACAACATACTCCTAAGCTAGGAAATGACATTTAGACTATGGTAATCAAGGGAGGATTATAATTAATCCTAATAGCATGTTCTGTATACAATAACATCATAGATATTCTAACAAAAGGTTTCATGGATGTAAATGTTGTGGACCTTCAAGAAAGGTTACCTGATCGAACCACCTACAAAAGTCGATGTACAATTGCTCGAGGGTAGTCCTCCCAAAAGACCACCGTTATATAAGAGCAACATCTTATTTCAATGGTGAACCAAGAGAACCCAAAAACCTGAAATAATGACACCGATAGACTGGCTTAGGGAATATGACAGAGAAGAAGAAGGAAATTGCATAATTGTTTAATTCAAATGGGTAACCTATGTTGGATGATCCTAAATTTTTTGACACTTCTGTTGAGAAAATTTTTGTTGGGATGAAAATGAAATATGTATCTTTGTTGTGACATTTTATTATGGGTATCTGCAATAGCTAAATTTGTTTTTTCTTCATTTTATTATGTTGGACGTGAAAAATTAACTACCATTTATAACCATTTAAGCAAGAAATATCTACAACACAAACATATTAAACCTATGCATCAATGTCTTTATGGAGAGGCCTATACTATGTATTATAATATCTTTTCTCAAGAACTTTGTAATTGTGAGTAATAATTTTACTTTTCGTTGGTCCAAACTTGGGTGTTCACACATTTATTTCATGTATAAGATATAGAATTATGATTAATCGTTTTTTATTGTGCAATGGAAATAGATTGTATATTGAATGTGTTTATTGTGTATTGAATGTAAACCAACATATTATGAATGTGAATAATAATGAATATGAATTCCCTATCATGTTATATAACATTACACTATTTACATATTATATGTTACTGCAATACATAAGTTGTTATAATTTAAAATTCAAAGGCCATGTGGAGGTTCCGTGGCAAATTTGAATTTAAAAAAGAACTCATGGTTAATAACACTTATCTCATCCACACTTTATGTGTTATATGCTATCTCCAATTTTATGTGGCTACACTTTTAATAACATTTATTTAATCCATGTATCATGTATTATGTGCCATCTCTATTTTATGTGGTTGCTTTGAATTTAAGTTTGGAGTAACTAAACATTTTTTTGCAAAGCATAAACTATACCAATTTCATCTGCTTTTTTTTTAATTAAAGGATGCAATTTATTATACATATTATAAGTGATGAAATTGTAAACACATAGAGACCTACTATTCTACAAATATTGCAAATATTGGCATATTGAAAAGAAATATTATTGTTCTTGTTTTTATTTATTGCGCCGAGAGGCGCTCTACAACCCAGTATGGGGAGATCTTGTAACGTGATGTAACGTTTGTAACATGTCGGCAAAAAATAATAGTGATAGTGAATATTATGGGAGAGATCTTGTAACCTGACGTTTGTAACATGTCGACAAAAAATAATAGTGATAGTGAATATTATGGGAGAGATTTTGTGACACAAAATAAAAAATAATATCACTTTCTTAAAGTTATTTTTATTAATAAAAAATAAATTTTCTAATAGGCCAAAATAAATGCCGACTTGAATTATTTGCAAAAAAATGTTGGCCTTGTACCGAGAGGTGCTCTACAGCCCAGTATGGGGGAGATCTTGTAACGTTACATGTAACGTTTGTAGCATTATGTAACGTTACTCTTACTCTTGTAAATGTCGGCCATAAAAAAAAATATTTAATTATCCTTCAAAATAAATGTCGACTACAAAAACAACCTAATATGGGGAGATGCTGTAATGTTCCTACCTAACAAAACAATAAAAAATTAAAAAATTGAATTATCGGCCAAAAAAAATGTAGGTAAAAAAAACAACACAATATGGGGGAGATGTTGTAATGTTCCTGCTTAACAAAATAATAAAAAATAAAAAATGAATTATCCAAAAAAAAATGTTGGTTGTGCACATGGTTTTAAAACCATGTGCAAGGCCTCCTAAACAACCCATGGTTTTATTGTACATGGTTTAGGAGGGCCTTGCAAATGGTTTTAAAACCATGTGCAAGGCCACCTAAACAACCCATGGTTTTATGGTACATGGTTTAGGAGGTTGTTGCAAATGGTTTTAAGACCATGTGCAAGGCCTCCTAAAAAACCCATGGTCTTAGGAGGGCTTTGCACATGGTTTTAAAATCATGTATGGGGGAGATGTTGTAATGTTCTTTCCTAACAAAATAAAAAATAATATAAAATATTACATGTCGGCCATAAATAGTATTAAATATTAATACTAAGTTGATAGTTGAGTGCAATACTTAGGAAGAGGTTTGCACCTCCAAAGATTTGGTCCCTCTCAGTGCTTGATAGAGCCTAGGATTTGGATCTATGCTGGTTGCGCTGAGAGGCGCTCTACAGCCCAGTATGGGGGAGATCTTGTAACGTGATGTAACGTTTGTAATGTTTGTAACATGTCGGGAAAAAATAATAGTGATAGTGAATATTATAGGAGAGATCTTGCAACCTGACGTTTGTAACATGTCGGCAAAAAATAATAGTGATAGTGAATATTATGGGAGAGATCTTGCAACCTGACGTTTGTAACATGTCGGAAAAAAATAATAGTGATAGTGAATATTATGGGAGAGATTTTGTAACACAAAATAAAAAATAATATCGCTTTCCTAACGTTATTTTTATTAATAAAAAATAAATTTTCTAATAGGCCAAAATAAATGTCAGCTTGAATTATTCGCAAAAAAATGTTGGCTTTGCACATGGTTTTAAAACCATGTGCAAGGCAATCTAAACAACCCATGGTTTTATTGTACATGGTTTAGGAGGCTTTGCACACCATGGTTTTTGAACCATGTGCAAGGCCTCCTAAACAACCCATGGTTTTATTGTACATGGTTTAGGAGGGCCTTGCAAATGGTTTTAAGACCACGTGCAAGGCCTCATAAACAACCCATGATTGTAGGAGGGCCTTGCATATGGTTTTAAAACCATGTGTAGGGAAATGATGCAATGTTCGTTCCTAACAAAATAAATAATAATAAAAAATATAACATATCTACCATAAATAATATTAAATATTAATAATAATATAATCATATGTAGACCTTAAATAAAAAGATGTGTCTTTTGGTTTGAATCAAATCAATGGATACCTAAGAAGAGGTTTGCACCTCGAAAAATTTGATCCTTTTCGGCGCTTGATAGAACCTAGGATTTGGATCTACGCTGGTTCATTTACTTTCTTGTGACATTACTCATTAAGGTTGTTACGTTTTTTCTTGTAACTATTTCATTCCTCATACATCTAATTTTTAATATATGTTATAGACTCATAGTAACAAGATCTTGCACACTAATGTTTGACATATTACTGATAGGATAAAGTTAACTAAATGGTTGAATATATCTATATTATTAAATTTTTAAATATTGATGAAATGTTATTATATTTATTGAAGTGTATTTAAATGTTTAAAGTTTGTGTTATAGTTTTATTGTTCTGCTAACAATTCAAGAGTATTGATTGAAATTTAATTGTTAAGATAATAATGGAATGCTCATGTTGTAGTGTAACCTTGAATGTTCAACTCTTCATTAATTCTTAATATAAGAGTGGAGTTAGAATAATAACATCCAATGATAACTCATATTATTTGTAACTTTGCCATAACAACAATGGCCATGTTATTGATTCTTCAACACATATGTTTTTTTATAAATAGCGAGACAGACAAAATTTTCGAGACAGACAAAGTAAATAGCGACACACAAAAACATTGAAATTATTTTAAACAAACTTGCTACCATTGTTTTTATATATAAAGAAAACAAAATTTTCCAGAAAGACAAAGTAAATAGCGACACACAAAAACATTGAAATTATTTTAAACAAACTTGCTACTATTGTTGCACATAATCTTTTTTAAATAAACATTAAATTCACACTTAATCAACCTTAAAAAATACATATATTTAAGCCACGAAGGCATAATAAGTTATGATTTGAAATTTAACTAAATTTTAGTATTACTAGATGTTTTAGTGATATATTTTATTATTCTTTATCATTTATATTTGTACCAATTTTTATATATTGATTATATCATTAAGGTAGTACTCAAACACATTGACATAGACATCTACTATATACATTTATTGAGTAGGTATCTCAAAATATATATATATATATATATATATATATATTCTTTTTGAATTTTTATTATTTCTTATATGTTGAAGAAGTCATAGTTAATTTGCATGCATATTCATACTCTTTCTTTTTAAATAAAATCATTTTAGTATATAAATTTTATTAAACTATTTTAAATAATTTTTTTTTTGTCATAATAAACTATTAACATAGTAAAATAATACCTTAACCAATTAATCATCTAAATAAATCAAACAAAAAATTCAAATAAATAGTTGATAATTAAACTTATTATCGTATAATGACACTAAACAATTATTGCAGAAAAAAACATTATATGACCTTAAATATATTCAAATATTATATTTCATCTCTAATTTAGATCACTAACACACAATACATTTTATAAATCAAACAACATAAAATAACATGAAAATATACAAATATACATGAACGATATCAACATGATTTACATTAACATCAACGCGATATGAAACAAGCATAATTTATATATGAACAATAATATCAAAATTATAATACATGTCAAATATACATCTCAAGTCAAATATATACATGTTCTCAATAAATGATATGAGTTAGCGGTTCCACCATCAAATCTAGAGGCATTATTACCTCCACCAACGGAGCTAGAGGCACCAATACCTCCTCTAGACAAAAATATAGAATGAAGTAGATGATATATATATCTCCATGAGGATCCATATGACCCGATGAAACTATCGTATCTATAAAACTATCCAAAGGTATAGGAGGTGGGGGTTAGTCTACTCAGTGTGGAGGAGAGGCTAGTCAATCGATCTGTGGAGGAGGAGATGGTGGTGGGTTATCTTAGTGAGAAGGAGAGGGTGGTTGATTGATTTGTGCAACAGGATATGGTGGTAGGTTGGATCAGTGATGAGGAGATGGTGGTCAGTCGACCTATGGAGGGGGAGATAATGGTCGATCAGATATTCCAAGAGAACGAGGAGATGGAGGAGGAGGAGGAGGAGGTGTAGTATCATCACCCTCATTAGGTGAATCATAATAGTCCGAGTAGGCCTCCGCCTCTCTAGTAGGCTGACTACACCAAGAATATGACGCATCAATGAAGTCATATAATGCAGGAGGGTTCTCCATAAATATTACAGGTTTGGGTCCCATAGGATTTGGTTAACACATCCATGGCACACTCCCTATGGAGCCAACAATCTAGACAACTAATACACCACCTCTTCGTAGAATCTACTTAGTACTATATGGAATACACCATAGGATAGGAATTTGTGAGGAAACTCATTATACTTAGCCATGTCCTCATCATGTTGGGGAGGCACATCCTCAACATAAGTGTCAATATCTATAAAATAGTACAAAACACTAATTAAAAAATTTAAAGAAAATGATATCATAAATTACATAAGCGTTAAATAAGACAATGCTATGCAACTTGATTCATCAAAACATAATGTTAATATTACCTCTATCATTTGCTGACTTATCTTGGGTAAATAATATGTTGGGACTACTTGTCAATCCATCCCTACATATCGATACACCACAAGATCCAATGTGTGGTCATCCTCAATAACAAGAACCTCCAGTGTCTCTGCAGTGATCCTACCTGGGAACTTTACCTGGACCCTCTTGGGTAAAATATGTCCCTAAATGTACATACACCCTTGGTCATCATCCTAGGAGGGGGTAGTTGAATGACGACCAAGTGACCAGAAACATATCAAAACATAAGAAAAACAATTCTAAAGCAAATGGTAGGCATGCCCTCCCATTAAACATAGTGTGACAACAATCTAGAGCTAAAAAAACTGTTGCAAAAAACAAGGAAGACCACCTAATGCATACAAGACTCTTCACTAAAGAATCAACATAATAATAGTGGAAACTAATGTGTTTCCCATAAGGAAGTGGGCCACGGTTGTGACTAAAAGTGAGACGCACCTAACCTTCTTTGCACCAAATGAAGCTATCCACAACTGGACACTAGCTACCTAGAAGTCATCAAGGGTAGTGTCATCCTCACTAACATATGTATAAACATATGCTAGTTGGATGGCTATTAAAATTTTATGTGAGACATCGGAGATATGCTAGTTGGATGGCTATTAAAATTTTATGCGGGACATCAGGGAAATGGAGAAAATCCTCCCCTTTCTTAGATATTACAATAACAAAATAAATGTTCTCATATGTGGGTTGGAACCACATATTAGGACCCACCCTAAATCTCTGTCAATGTTGATCCCAATGATGGATCAACAACCTTAGTAATCATGAGACCCCCCTTAACAATTTATCCTCCTCATAAATTTTGAGGAGGCCAACAATCCATAAGAAGATTTGAGTTTATGTTGTAATAGGGTGAAGGAGCAAATCCCTCTCCCTCTCACAGGCCTCTGACTCTTGTACAACATTATAAAAGTCAATACATTGCTATTGATATCGTCCTTTATGTCTCTAATTCACATATAAATTCCCTTAGAAGCATAGACGTAGACACATATATACATACATAAAACATACAAAATTTGAATATAGTGTATTTATATTTATCAAAATCAGAAAATAATTTGTTTTCTCAAAACAAATTACAAACATAACTAGTGATTTTGAAACATAAATGTATCCTCATTTGTGCTTTTGAAACATAATCACACCTCTAACAATGCTTTAAAACAACTACACTGCATCATAATCAATGTGGGTATACTTAAATTTCCTACTGGTGCATTTGATTCGTATAAACAAGCAAACCATAAATATGTGCTTAAATAAATATAATGCATCGATATCTTTCCCGAAATAATAAACTTTTTTTTTTCAATTTATATATTTATCTACGACATTGATGTCTTCAAGAAAATAATTTACTATGTTTGATCTTTATACATTACACTTTATATAAACTAATGCACAACTCGTGATGCATCCATATATATTATGAGCATCGATCATTTTGAAAAATATATTAATTTTTTTAGATTTTGATATTTTTGATGCATTGTATATATCTATACACACCATCGGTGGTGCATCAGTATATATATAGAGCACCATGCCTTGGAAAATTAAATTAAATTTATTTTTATTTTTACAGTGTACTTTTTATATATAGATGCATCACTAAAGGTTCATATATATATATTTGTATATCTCTCTCTATATATGTATATATACATATCTATGCATATATATATATATATATATATATATATAATCGATATTTTTCAAAAAATAAAGTTTTCCTTTGTATTTATACATGTATGGTGCACTAGATATAACTGTATGCACCATGGTGGTGTCTCATGACATCTACAACACTGATGTGTTCCAAATAAAACTATTGTGATTTTGATCTTTATAATGTGTGCTTTATATATATTGACACATTGCAAACAATGCATCCGTATATATACATAACACCATTAAGTTTGAAAAAAAAAAAACATCATTTTTAAAATTTATATCTTTTCGGTGCTCTTTATATTGCTATATATACTGAAGTAGTTCATCATTATATTTAGAGCATCGATGTCTTCGAAAATTAAACCTAAAGTTTTTTTATCTATATGGCGCTCTTTATATAGATCGACACACCAATGGTGGTGCATCAATATATTTACAAAGCACCAAGTTTTAAAAAAATTATGTTTTCAATGGCTGAGTGTGTTAAGTTTACTTAAACACGTTTCATTTTATGTTAATGGACAATCAATGGTGCATTCATTTTTTTGTTTGGAACCCATTACCAATGCACTTTGTGTTTACACATAGTGCACTGATATTAATGATGTGAGCTGAATTGCAGAAATGCATCATGTAGATTTTTTATTTTGTTTTTATAGTGGCAAATTCAAGCTAAATATGGATTTTTTATTTTCTAAAAAATTAAATTAGAAGGTAATAAATACAATACCTGGACTCTTTCCCACATGGGAGGTATGGTTTCCATGTACGCAACAAATGATGTTTTCAATTGTTTGGAAAAATTCTAACTCCACCAATGAACCAAATGACGAGGGGAATCTGACAACTAAGGAGCACCATGAGGAGTGAACGCCAGGAGAGAAAGTGCAGCACCAATGCTTAGGTGGTCCTAGGTGGTCTGTAGGACTAAAAAATGGGTAAAATTGATTTTCTCATACCATGATTTTTTTTACATTATTCCAGTTTGCCTGATTTAGTGACATATTGGTGTACATTGTATTTGTGGCACATCGATGTGCTTCGGGTTATAAAAATCATTGTTAGGTATTTCTATTTTTACAAAATAAAAAAAATCACCGTTAGGTATCTCTGTTTCTTTGTTTTTTATTGTAATACAATGTGTTGTAGTATGTTATGCATCGGTGCATCTTTGTATTTATAATGCACAATTGTGCCCCATTTGAAAATTATTTTTATTTTTATTTTTCCAGTAAAGGGCGGGTTTTTTGGAATAAAGCAGTGCGTTGGATTGTTAAACACATTGGTGCATCTATATCATTCTAATGCATTGAACATTTTTTCTAGGAAAAATAAGATAAACATATTTTTACAAATTGCACCAATCTATTTTGAATTTCGTGCTCTTTTAAATTAGGAACATCAATGCGTCAAGGGTGTAGGTGCATTAGTATAGTTAGATAGATTGGGAGCACCTTTCATTTAAAAAACAATAATAACAAGAATTTATGTTTTTATGTCTTTTAATTCATGTGTTTTACTTTCTGATGCCTCGGTGTGTATGTGTCCTTGACTTGCACTGCCAAGTTTTACTGAGAAAAAAGAACATATTTTTTGAAACTGCATTGAGTTATTTTGACTTCGGTGCGTGTCATAATTAGGTGCATTGGTGTCAATGCTCTTACTATTTTTGTGCACCAATGTGGCATGTTATGTGGTGCACTAGTGCATGTTGTATGTGTATGTGCACTTATTAAAAATACATGTTAAAACCTCCACCTACTTTTCTCTGCTATAAATGGATAAGTGGGTTCTTTTTTGTGAAGGGTTCACAAAAAAAATCTACTAACTGAAGGTGTTTTCCTTGTAGTAAGGTGAATTTAGAATAATAATTGGAATAACTAGAGCTATGTTCGTTAGGAATATTTCAACCATGTAAATGAAAAGGTATTCCCAAGAGGAATGAAAACTGTTTGTAATCCAGATAACAAGTTCCTTGGATGAGAACAAATCCTCCCTTGAATACTTCCCAATCCTCAACGAATTTGAATATGTATACCTTGAAGAAATTATGGGACTACCACACAAAAAAATACAATGACTTTACCATTGACTTGGTACCTGGATCAACATCGATATTAAAAATAAAAAACCTATAGAACGAGTATTCCTGGATTAATAGAACTAAAAATGTAGTTATATGAATTAGTTGACAAAAAATACATTCAACCAAGTGTAAATCCATGGGGATCACCAATCCTTTTTTTCAAGAAGAAAGACGAAACCTTAAGGTTGTGCATTGATTACATGATATTAAATAAAATGACTATAAAAAATAAGTATACTCTACCTGATTTGTTTAATCAAGTTAAAGGAGCCAAATTATTTTCCAAAATAGATTTAATATCTATATATAACAATGTGAGGATAAAATATGAAGATATTCATAAAACAAATTTTAAAACCTGGTAAGGCCATTATGAGATTATGGTGATGCCTTTTGGGATTACCAATTCTCCAACCACATTTATGTGCATGATGAACAACATTTTCAACAAGCACTAGATAAATTTTTCCTTCTTGGATTCAATTCCACTAACCCAGGTTCAGTTTCCCCTGCTTGTCCAACAAAACCCAAGGCACCAAATTGACAAAGTATAAGTCCATCAGCAACACCTGCGATGCAAGTGAGGTCTCACACGAGATACCTATGGGGATTGTGAGAACCAGGATTCTGTAGTTATAGAAGGGGATTTCTTCATGGCAACATTTTCGATACCACTCGACCAAAGCAAAGGGATGGAAAACCGATGACACATACACAACATGTAAATCAGATTGATCTGTCGACACATACACAACATGTAAAATATATATATGTAAATCATATCTACCATCATTGTTATCAACATTCCATAGTATTATATCAATATCAGTTGCAAAAAAATCATAAAGCTTCATACAAAACATAAACATACATCATAGACACATATATAGTAATGTGGAAACCCATACGAGAAAAATCACAAAAGAGCTCTTCATCTGGCATGAGTGGTGTTTAGAATGCTTTTGGTCTGCGCACACATCCTATAGACATATCTCAAGATCTTCTTACAATGGATGATTTCCTCTGTATTTCTCATTCTCTCATGTTTATATCTTTTATTATTTCTTGTCATTCACCATCTCGTCATCTTTGTCTTATCGACCTTTTTCTGTCATATATGCCCTCTTGGCCATCCACACACAACTTATGGATCAACCTTATATACTTTTCACAAGTCTTTTTCTAACTGTCGACTAGTTCTCAACTAACACTCTATTCGTTCTCTAACTAACCCTAGAAATCCCTTTAGATTTATAAAAGCTCTATCAACCCAGTTTACATTCATTCCCATTCCCAAAATAGACTACTTGTCTAACTTAACTTACTTTTTAAATTTAGTGTTTCCTCAAAAACATGTCAAATTCTTGGATTTGACTTACTCTCTCCTTTTTCATCGTTGCCTTGCTCTCCTTGCAACCATATTCTTCAAAATTATGATAAAAACTATTATTCCTTTTCCTAGGGCCAATAGGCCCCCAACACATACTTGTGGCTCGTACTGATCTACTTCAGCCAGAGATCTCTGTCACATCGAGTTTATTCTGAAAATTTTGACAAATTTTCATCACTTCATTTGCTTGTCATTGAAAGTCTTCTTTATATTTCTCAATATTTCCTACAAGTTTAGAATTAATAGTTTCCGAAGTTTCAATTTCTATCGTTCCCAGTGCTTGTCGCACTTGATCATGGACCAGGTGGATGGTCCTTGTAACTTGTTCCGATTCATCCTGGAGCTCTGCGTTACGTTCAGTTCAATGTTATTGTTGTGTTCACAGTTTGGAGACCTGTTCCTGTAATGTTTTCAAGTCAGCAACCTTGCTCATTTTCTCGACTAACAACAATTTCTTTAATGTATTTATCAACCCAGTCAGGTTTTCCTCTGCAGTAAGAATTTTCTTTGTTACTTGCTCCAATTTCGCATCTTCCATCAAGGATTCCCAATAATGAGAAACATGTGCATATGATTTGGCACAAAGTGCCTCAGCCTCCCGAATCTTCTGGACATTCTCACTTACTACCTTTTGTCGCTCTTCCAGTAATTCATGGGGTGTAATGGGAAGAAACTTTGCTTCTAACTCTGTAATACGTTGGTGGAATTCAACAACTACTTCCACAAGCCAGATAACTTGAGCTTTTGGGAGCATTTCAGGTGTAATTCCCTCTTCAAAATATTCATGGCATACAAATGCAACATCTTGCTCCAATATTTTCCTGTCCTACTGCCATATCTATGTCTTTTTCTTTGTTTCCTGCACTTTTGTCTGGAGAGATGTGTTGGTATTATTTGACCATTTCAATTCTTCAACTACCACATGCTCTCTCGCCTTTATTTCATCTACTGTATCCTGCTGAATGTTATGTAGTAGAAACATAGGGATCACAGAAAAGTTGACACTTGAACCTTTGTATGTTGTCACGATAACGGTACTTCGACTAGGCGATCCTCAAAAGGATTGACTTTTTGCGATTGCGACTAGAATGGGTCCCGACTAACTGCTACTCTAACTTATTTTATTGCGACACATAGAGTTTGTAGTAAATCAGTGATACCTCCCACCAAGTCTATATTTTGTTCATCAATTTTCTAGTGAGTTTCATTAGTAATTTATTCCATTTGATCAACAATCATATTATAGTCGTCATCTGTAAGGACACCACCTCCATAGGTTTTATTAGCCTTCCATTTCTTGTGACTTTTTTTTTATTCTTAAGAATTTTTTCTCTTGTTTTCCAATTCAGGATTCGTCGGGGTCGCACTGGATTCTTCCTTTATTTCATAGGGGAAACTGGGTGGGATTTATTCTCCCTGTTGATCACCTTCCTGAGTTCTCAATGTTTCATCTGGGTCAGTTTCAACAGATACTTGGTCATCTATGACATATTTTCTCCATTCTTCGGGCCAGTCCCAAATGATCATCTCAATGTCTTTTTATGTCAACTGAAACTCAATGGTTAACCATTGATGCTCAGGGTATTATTTTGGTTGCAAATATCTGAGGTGAGCCTTGAAAGAAAATATTGTGACATTTCGGTATTGCTGGATAGTCGTTGCGAAAATCCGAGACCGGTTCCTAATGTGATGCCTCAGTGCATCAACATGTAAACAAAACTAAATATTGTTTTCTATTTTCCTACACATATTATTATTCTCATACCACAGGTTCTGGTAGCACGACGCACACTCCCTGACATGGAACAAGCATGTCCATCCCATGGTAGTTTGGAGACTCAACCAATGCAACAAAAGATATCAAAATTAGCAGTCATGAATAAGTAAAGGGTTACCTTTCTCTTGGGCATTGATGGCATCGACTAATAATTTATTCAATAGATAGGTAAACCAATTCATCTTCATGCCCACAACAGACTACTCTACTACAACAATGGTACCGACAGTGCATTGGTTTGGTTGCATATTTTTGAGCATCTTGTTGGAGAGCAACTTTTTTGCAGACCGAACACCTGTTTCATTTAGAGAGGCAATAGAGAACACCTGGGTCGACCCTTTAAAGAGGAAACATAGCGATTGAAGAAATTAGGTCAACATCCAACGAAATGCGGCGATCAAGCTAGAGACAAACTCCATGGAAGCAAACTCATAGTTGTTTTAAGCACATATTGACTTCCACTAGGTTACCAAAATGGGGCATGTGCATTGATGACAAGATGCCTGACTTTTCCAGTCCTCGATCCCAGTCCATAGGAACGAGTTGAATAGGTCCTACTTCTACCGCTTGCATAGTGGTCATGTACTGCAACATGTTCAGTTTAGGAAACTTGTGCAAATCGTGATCTACGAATGCAAGATTATTCAGAGTGGAAGAATGTCGGCCACGTAACATGGACACATTTTGAGATGGTTGGATTTACCAATGGGTACATATCATTCTTGTGAATGACTATGTTAGAAGCGTCATCTTTTCATGGTGGAACATGAAAAGATCCCGATGCCTGAACATTGTCGCGGGTAACATTTTCAACGTTATCTTGTCATTTTTATCCGGGTAACATTGTAGCTGGCCCAGATCTTGATGCTTCAACATCGTGCGTAGCTCTGAATCTCTATTGAGGAAAAATGACACATCCATCTATTCACTTTCTTTATGGTGGATTGACCGACACCGATCGTGACACAACTTTTGGAGCTTGTTTGACAATGGGCTTGGTAGGGAGAGCTTCCATATCGGATCCTTGAATGGTGCTAGTACTCGACACATGGATTTCCATGAAAAAAATGACGTCGACTTCATTGATTTTGTAGGTAGATAACTCAGCTCAAGAAAATTTACAAATGGATACAAATGAATCAACAGACTTCTACTCGAAGGTGAAATAGGTTTTGACATGCAAGAAGTCTTTTACTCACGTGGGTTAGAAATAAATGAAAAAGGTGGTGGCTAATTCTGTCACATGGGGAAATCTTTCCCATTATTTCGATAAACCACCAATCGAACCATCACTTCACTACCCATAAAAGCAGGTATTTATTAGGCATTAGTGGAAAATGTGACAAAAACTCATGCCACCTAAATCTCTCCCTACCTTAAATTAACTGCACTCGAACTATAAATTGCGGCTAAAGTTTATCCTGTGACAAACGAATAGTCTATGACAGAATTTTTGACATGCGACAAACATATAGTCTATGATTTTTTTTTAAAACTTGCTACAAATCTGGAAATTTGTGAGAAAAATATATATACAAGACTTCGATTTTTTTTTACCGTCACTATATTTTTAGTCGAACGAAGTACGACTATCTTGAGAAGGTTTCAGCCGAATTCCATTCACCAACCTATCGAAGGGTGGACCATCTAATTTTTGTAACTAGACCGCACCACCATCAGTGATACGAATAATAACATCTGGTCCCAACCAATGTGTACTGGTATTGTCGAGATGTTTCAGAAATTTATTGTCATATAGAAGGATGAAATCACCTATATGAAATTGTTTAAACTTGATATGGTGGTCGTGCCAATCCTTCTGTCACTCCTTGACTTCCTTATGATATCCTGCTATGAAGCAATCTTCTTCCAACTGTACCAGTTGAGACAGTATTCTTCTACTGCATCAACATCTATCATCTCTGTAATCACAACTATTCTTAGACTAGGTACAATATATTCTAGAGGCATGATGACCTCTTATCCATAAATCAATATGAATGGAGTTTGTCTTATCAACGTTTTGCATGTTGTGCGATAAGCCCATAAGACAACATGTATCTTGTGATCCCAATCATCCCTCTGAACAATGCAGATCTTAGTCAATGCATTCTCTAAGATCTTATTAAACAGTTTGACAACGCCATTTTCTTGTGGGTGATATGGTGTTTCCTTTCGGTGTTGAATATGGCCCTTCCTCAATTATTTTTTCAATAAATTGATTCAAAAAATGTGCACCTTGGTCACTTATCAAAATTTTTGGGCATCCAAATCTAGTCACGACATGGTCAAATAGAAATCTTGCAACAGACGTAGTAGTACAATATCTGGCTAGTGTTTCTTCGAACCACCTGGTTAAGTAGTATGTCGCATGGTTATATAGTGGACACTCGTTCATTTTCCTTGTGGGTTAATGGGACCCATAAAGTCAATGATCCATTTATCAAATGCCTACAAAGTGAGTTTTGGTACCAATGAAATTTAATCTTGTTGCAACGGTTTCCTAATTCGTTGACAACTATTGAATCTACGACTGTTGGCCTACTTTTCCCCACTCTCGTGACCCAGGCTCAATAGACCCACGAAACCAACAAAACACCCAAAGACATCGACCCAAAAGAGAAAGCTCAACTGGCATCACCTGTGAGGCAGGCACAGTCTCACCTGAGATATCTTAATGTGTAACTTCCATAACAATGTTTCCACACTCGACGAGGGATTAAAGTCCTTTGGCACGCGGGCAAGGCTCTCGACATAGTCGAAAGGATGGAGTCTTTTACTACTCGATAGGGACGCAACAGTGCGACACAACCTTGTCCTTGACAACTTAATAACTGGCGCAACTGTGCGACACAGATGATTCCTTAATATTGAATGACAATGAAGTGACAATATTACAACTTAACAACAACTTAACAACTTTAAACATGAAATAATACAAGATGCTTTAATGATGTTTAGTCATTCATTCATTTACTTCTTTTATCAGTATTGCGACATTTAGTCAAGCAATAGCCATAAACAATGCAAGATAATCAAACATTCAACATTAACCCTTAAACATTCAACATTCAACATTCATGCGACACAAACGTGGAAACCCATCCGGGAAAAACCACCAAGGTGCTCTTTATCTAGCATGAGAAATATATGGCACCTTGTAGTCTGCAACTTGTAGACTGTTTTGAGATATGTCTTTTTAGCTCAGACTCTTCTTTTCTCTCATGTTCTCTGTTTCATGCTTTTCCTCTACTACGCCCATGGATCCACACATATCTTGGATCGACTCTTCTACTCTACCATATATGCATTCAGCTGCATATTGAATGTTCACAAAATGGTCTGCACACTCAGCTGTAGATTCGCGGCTCAACAACCTACTATACAATCAAAATTCTCTCTAATTCCTTCTCTTTGTTCCTAAGTATTACCAACTGAATGAACCAAAATAACCCTTATACAGAGAGGGTTCTTCCTATTTATAGATATTACAAGACCACACAGGGTTGAATGAGTACAACTCAGTTATTACAGTCATAAATAGCCAAAAAAATGTCTTTCATATTTATTACAAGACATATTGGCCACAAAAATTCCCTTCATTACATTAATCACGGGCCATAACTAGTTGCAAAAAAGCATCCTTTAGTCTTCTGCCAACTCGAACTCCTACGGTCTTCTGACCTATCACTTTCCATATTTTACTCTTCTACTTGCCAATATTCCACCGACTCTAGGTCTACTTTTCCTTTGTCGCACCATTCCTCGTCACAAATTTATTTCTTCTGCACTTCCTTTTCCTCCTTTACCTGCCTTTATTCTGTCGCGCACCTACTTTTCCTCTTGCGCTTGTGCTTCGGTTTCTTCCTTGTGCTCTTTCCGGGCCCAACATACCCGCAACACTCACATGTGGTTCATCCCAAGCCACTAAGAAGGTCTCACGGTTCTGGAGTTGGTTGCGCCACGAGACCAAACTTGTCCCAAAATTATTTCAAAATTCCTTCTACTTGGGAAACCTCTTTCCCTACTTCCTCTGCTTGCTTTGCCAATTGTTTGACATGGTTGGAACTGATATGTTCTGATGATTCTTCTTCGAGCAACTGAGTAATAAGCTCGAGCTTCTGCTGTATAGGATCAATGAGCCCTGTAACTCTTTATGCATATGTCTATTGTGCCATAACTTCCTCATTTATTTTCTTCTCTTGGTCGCGAAGATTTTTTACTTCATGCTGTAGCTGCTTCAGCTCGGTGAACTTTGCAATATTCTCTTTGATCGAAAACTTCTTCATGTCTACCTTAACCACACTTATATTTAAATCAGCTTGTCATGCATATTCCTTGATTTTCTCCACAGATTCATCTTCTAGAATCAATTCCCATGTCGCAAAGATGACGTCGATTGCTTCAGTGCAGAGCTTTTCTCCTTGCTTGATTCGCTCAACATCCTCAGATGTTGTTTTCCTATGCTCTTCTAGCACCTCAGGAGGTGTACTTGGTTGTTGCTGTGCTTTAAGATCTTTGACCTATTTCCTTAGGTCTATGGCAATCTTGGATAGCCGGAATACCTTTATGACTGTATCTGCATCTTCCTGGCCTTCTTCCAAAGGGAACTCTGCGACTATGTCTTTGATGGATTCATCTAGTGCAAGCCTGCTTTGCTCACACACTTCAATCTCTTTCTCTTTTTCAAGAAGGAGGGCCTTGCGACTTTTATCCTTCCTTGTTTTCTTTGTAGCTTGGTATGCAAGAGCATTCTCTCTAATTTGAATTTTAGTCATGGCAGCATGCTGAACAACATATACTTCGACCAACGCTAGTTTGGAAAAATATAGCGTTAGTGTGCCCATTGCTTGGATAACATCGTTGAGCTCCTGCATTCCTATTTCCATTGCTCGTGATTGGACATATATCTTAACTAACAGAAATAGCAGTGGTGTTACTAATGCATCATTATGATGCATGCCATAAGTCTCGGCTTTGACTATGTGACGCACCTCATTGATGGCCTCAGTGAGCGTATTGATATGCTCTGCTAGTTTTTCAATCAGTCGCAACTACTTTTTACCTATGCCTTTAAGATTGGACTTTGCAACCTTTGTGATTGCGTCGAAAAGCAGGGTCATGTCTTCTTTAGCTCAGCTGACTGTTTTATCCATTTTATCGGCTTTTCTCTTCTTGTGCAATGGTTGAGGTTGTTCCTTCTCCTGCTCTATGTTGAGGTTCTGCACATCCTCGTCAGTAGGTGTGCCTTCTGAATCATCCTGATCAGAGCCCTGATCATTGAAATCATTGTCATCGTTCATCTCCTACGACTAGTTTCCTTTCCCATCACCCCCATCATTACCTTGGCCATCATCCTCGTCATTACCTTGGCCATTCCCTTGGCCATTCCCTTGGCCATTTCCTTGGCTGTTTCCTTGGTTGTTTCCTTGGTTATCTCCTTGGTCCATTTCCACGTCGACCGGGACGTGCCATTCCTCAGGCCAATATTGGATGTTCGCTTCCACATTTGATTCAATAATCATGAAAGGCATCAGCTGCGCTTGCTTCTCCAGATCCCGTCACAGCTTCAGGAACCATTGTTTGCCTACCTTTCCCCACGAAACCAACAAAGCCCGACAGAGCAAGCTCAACCGACAAAACCTGTGAGGCAGGCATAGTCTCACCCAAGATATCTTAATGTGTAACTTCTAGAACTACATTTCCATAGTCGGAAAGGGATTATAATCCCTTGGTGCATGGTGAAGGTGCTCGACAGAGTTAGAAGGATGGAGTCTTTTACTACTCGACAGTGGCGCAACAGTGCGACACAGCTGGCGTGCGACATGACCTTGTCCTTGACAACTTAACAACTGGTGCAACTGTGCGACGCAGATGATTTCTTAATATGAAATGACAATGGCGGAATAGTATTACAATTTAACAACTTTGAACATGATATAATACAATATGCTTCGACAATGTTTAGCCATTCATTCATTTAATGCTTTTATCAGTATTACGGCATTCATTCAAGCAATAACCATAAACAATGAAAGATAATCAAACATTCAAAATTAACTATTAAACATTCAACATTCAATATTCATGTGACAAAGGAGATAACGTGGAAACCCATCCATGAAAACCGCCAAGGTGCTCTTCATCTGGCATGAGAAATATATGGCACCTTGTAGTCTACGACTTGTAGACTATTTTGAGATATGTATTTTTAGCTCAGAATCTTCTTTTCTCTCATGCTATCTGTTTTATGCTTTTCCTCTACTACTCATATGGATTCTCACATAGTCTGGATCGACTCTTCTACTCTACCATATATGCACTCAACTGTAGATTGACTCTTTACAAAATGGTCTACGCACTTAGCTGTAGATCCATGACTCAACAACCTACTATACTATCAAACTTCTCTCTCATTCCTTCTCTTTGTTCCTAATTATTACCAGCTGAATGAACCTAACTAAACCTTATACAGAGTGGGCTATTCCTATTTATAGATATTACAAGACCATGTAGGGTTGACTGAGTACAACTCAGTTATTACAGTCATAAATAACCACACAAATTTCTTTCATGTTTATTACAGGCCATATTGGCCGCAAAAACTTCCTCATTACATTAATCAAAAACTAGCTGCAAAATGCGTCCTTTAGTCTTCTGTCGAATCGAACTCCTATGGTCTTCTGACTTGTCGCTTTCCAACCTTTCCTCTTCTACCTGCCAATCTTCCACTGAATCTAGGTCTGATTTTCCTTTATCACACCATTCCTCCTTGCAGATTTCTTTCTTCTGCGCTTCCTTTTCCTCCTTTACCTGCCTTTATTTCATTGCATTCCTACTTTTCCTCTTGTGCTTGTGCTTCAGTTTCTTCCTTGTGCTCTTTCTTGGCGCAACATGCCCCCAACACTCACATGTGTCTCATCTCGAGCTACTAAGCAGGTCTCATGGTTCTGGCGCTAGCTGCTCCATGGGAACAACCTTGTCTTGAAATTCTTTTAAAATGCCTTCTACTCAGGAAACCTCTTTCCCTACTTCCTCTGCTTACTTCGCCAATTGTTCGACATGGTTGGAACTGATATGTTTCGATGGTTCTTCTTTTAGGAACTGAGTGATAAGCTGGAGCTTCTACTGTACAATATGAATGAGCCCTGTAACTCTTTCTTCCTTTGTGTGTTGTGCCATAACTTCCTCATTTCTTTTTCTGCTCTTGGTCGTAGAGAGTTTTTACTTCCTGCTGTAGCTGCTTCAACTCAACGACCTTTGCAATATTCTATTTGATCGATAGCTTCTTCATGTCTAGCTTAACCATGCTTATCTTTAAATCAGCTTGTCACACATCTTCCTTTATTTTGTCCATGGCTTCATCTTCCAGAAGCAATTCCCACGTCGCATAGACAACGTCGACTTCTTCAGTACAGAGATTTTATCCTTGCTTGATTTTCTCATTTTCTTGTGCTCTTCAAGCACCTTAGGAGGTGTACTTGGTTGTTTCTATGCTTTAAGCTCTTCGACCTATTTCCTTAGTTCTATGGAAATCTTGGACAGTCGGGCTACCTTTACGGATGTATCTACATCTGCCTGGCCTTCTTCCAAAGGGAACTTTGCGAATGTGTCTTTGATGGATTTAGTTAGTGCAAGCCTGCTTTGCTCGCGCACTTCAATCTCATTCTCTTTTTCTCGAAGGAGGGCCTTGTGACTTTTTTCCTTCCTGGTTTTATTTGTATCCTGGTATGCAAGAGCATTCTCTCTAATTCAAATTTCAGTTGCGGCTGCATGCTGAAAAACATATTCTTCGGCCAACGCTAGTTTGGAAAAATATAGCGTTAGTGTCCCCTGTATAACATCGTCAAAATCTTGCGTTCCTGTTACCATTGTTCACGATTAGATGTCTATCTTCACTGGCAGAAATATCAGTGGTGCTACTAATGCGTCATTAGGATCCATGCTGTAAGTCTCAGCTTCGACTATGTGTTGCACCTCATTGATGGCCTCAATGAGCGTATTGATACGCTATTCCAGTTTTTTGGTCAGTCGCAGCTGCTTTTTACCTATGCCTTTAATATTGGACTTTGCAACCTCTATGATTGCGTCAGAAAGCAGGCTCTTGTCTTCTTCAGCTAAGATGATTGTGTTAGCCATTTTATTGGCTTTGCACTTCTTGTGTTGCGGCTGAGGTTGTTCCTTCTACTGCTCTCTGTGGAGGTTCTGCACATCCTCGTCAATAGGTGTGCCTTTTGAATCATCCTAATCAGAGCCTTGATCATTGACATCATTGTCATTGTTAGTCTCCTATGACTGGTTTCCTTGCCCATCACCTCCATAATTACCTTGGCCATCATCTTGGTCATTCCCTTGGCCATTCCCTTGGCCATTTCCTTGTCCATTTCCTTGGTTATCTCCTTAGTCCATTTCCACGTCGACTGAGACGCACCATTCCTCAAGCCAATCCTAGATGGCTGATTCCACATTCGAGTCAGTAATTATGAAAGGCGTTCGCTACGCTTGCTTCTTCGGATCCTGTCATGGCTCCAGGAACCATTGTTGTCCTACTTTTACCCACTCTCATGACCTAGGTTCTACAGACCCATGAAAGCAACAAAACACCCAAAGACATCGTCCTGAAAGATCAAGCTCATCCGGAAAGACCTACAAGGCAGGAGCAATATCACCCGAGATATCTTAATGTGTAACTGCCAGAACCACGTTTCCACAGTTGGTCAGGGATTACAGTCCCTTGGAGGGCGACCAAGGCTCTCAATGGATGTGGAAGGATGGAGTCTTTTACTACTCGATAGTGGCGCAACAATGCGTCACAGCCAGCATGTGACACAACCTTGTCCTTGACAACTTAAAAACCGGTGAAACTATGCGACACAGATGATTCCTTAATATTAAATGACAATGGCGCGACAGTATTACAACTTAATAGATTTAAACATGAAACAATACAAGATGATTCAATGATGTTTAGTCATTCATTCATTTACTGCTTTTATCAGTATTGTAGCATTCATTCAAGCAATAACCATAAACAATGCAAGATAATCAAACATTCAACATTAACCGTTAAACATTCAAGATTCAACATTCATGCGACACATGAGATAACGTGGAAACCCATCCGAGAAAAACCACCTTAGGTGGTATTCATCTGGCATGAGAAATATATGTCACCTTACAGTCTACAACTTGCAAACTGTTTTGAGACATGTCTTTTTGGCTCAGACTCTTCTTTGCTCTCATGCTCTCTATTTCATGCTTCACCTCTACTACTCCTATGAATTTGCACACAGCCTGGATCCACCCTTCTACTCTACCATCTATGCACTCAGCTGCAGATTGAATATTTACCAAACAGTATGTTCATTTAGCTGTAGATCCATAGCTCAACAACCTACTATACTATCAGACTTTTCTTTGATTCCTTTTCTGTGTTCCTAACTATTACCAACTGACTGAACCTAACTAACCCTTAAAAAGAGAAGTTTCTTCCTATTTATAGATATTACAAGACCGCGCAGGGTTGACTGAGTACAACTTAGTTATTACAGTCATAAATAGCCACAAAAATTTCTTTCATATTTATTACAGGCCATACTGGCTGCAAAACGCCTTCATTACATTAATCACAGGCCATAACTAGCCACAAAAATCGTCCTTTAGTCTTATGCCGACTCGAACTCCTATGGTCTTTTGACCTGTCGCTTTCCAGCCTTTACTCTTCTACCTTCCAATATTCTATCGACTCTAGGTCTGCTTTTCCTTTGTCGCACCATTCCTCGTCACAACTTTCTTTCTTCTATGCTTCCTTTTCCTCCTTTACTTGCCTTTATTATGTCACGCACCTACTTTTCCTCTTGTGCTTGTGCTTCAGTGTCTTCCTTGTGCTCTTTCCTGGTCCAAAAATGTGTTGTTGTTGTAACCACCACCCCAATTTTTTTATGTTTTAGGGATCCCCTTTTTTTGAAATTCTAGCTTTCAAGCCTTAAAAATCTACCTTTATCCTCCAAGAATTTCTTCATAACTTAGTTTTTCTATTGCAAGTTGTTTTTGCTAAAAGAAAAAGTATTTCTTTCCACCCGATGTATCAGATGAACTCATGGATTTTATCCGACATAGCAAAAGAATTGTTTGTTGGGTTACCGAGCCTTTGCTCCTCAAGTGATTTTCGGAAGACTCGTGAGAATTTGTCGACTCGTCGGTTGAACTCTGGTCTGTGGTATTGATGATATCAGAGAAAGGTTTCCAACTCCTTCTGGATGGTTATCAGTAGTTTTTTTGATGCGATGGATCGTCTTGTTTATTTTTTTTTCGATGCTTGCAGAAGTGTCTTATGTTCTTTCCCGCCCGCAGTTGTGGATGTTTGTTCCTAAGTCTTTCGCAGAGTTTTTTCTAAGTTCTTTGCCGACGCTTCAGATGCGTAGGCTGATGTGCAACCGATAGCCTTTCTGAAGAGTCTCTCGATACTGATAAAATATTCAAGTCATTAACCCATCCCGGGAAGACAAATTTGTGGCCGCCCGAGGAGCATCGGATAATTTCCGATCTTTCGCCCAAAGCAATCATTTTCTCTCTTGAGATCACTTCCGACGCATTGCTTTTTTGGCGCCAACATTTTTTTCGGCCAAGGGCCATTTATTGCACGTCGACATTGTTTTTACCTTTGAAGCCTGTGGGGGGAGTGTGTTATGGTCATGTTTGGCCATTTGAGCTTGTGTTTTAATTGTGCGTAGCTATCGACTGTTGGGTGGATCTAGTCAGCCGCACTATGACCGCACTTGTTCCAGCTCATTTTCAATAGCCAGGTAGGATATTAACCTAATTCTTATGCTTTATTTTGATGCTTGATGGGAGGTTGTGATGGCTTTCTTGGTAGGGTTATGTTTTTCCAACCCATGGTGAGTATTTAAAAACTCGAGGTCGAAGGGTTTTATGTTTTTTCGGTGTTTTCATTCTTCTCTAGTGATGGAACCTTGCTCACTCCACTTTTGGTTAGCTAGGGCCATCAATATTTTCTACCTGCCCCAAGCCATTTGTCTCGTAGCCCTCGCCATGGGATTTTCTCTATCAGTAGTTTGCAGTGGGAGGATTCTGGGTAGATCAGCATTTCACCGTCTGCACCACTCCTTCGTTTCACCAATGCGGGAGTGGAGGGATTACGGTTATTTGCTACAGTTGAAAAAGGGTTGTAAATGATCATTGTACTTGATTGTGAATGGTGGGGGACATTTTCTCTCTGAGATAAATCCTTGGTTGTATGATTTTTAGGGTTTTTTGGTAGTCGTGGTTTTCCATTTACCCGACCAATTATGTTCGGGGTTACTCTACCCAGGGATATATGTTGACATACGGAAATCCTTAGTGCCCTTGAAGTGGAGTTTACCTGCTTGCGAACCATATCTGAATCCTGAAAAAGACTTAAGCCTGTTGTTTAAATTCTCATTTCAGTATTTCCTGGCTTAGGGTGGTAATAATTTTTTTTTTTGTTAAGATGTATCATGATGATATGGTAAAGCTTTTTGATTAAAATATGGCTTCTTGCTTTTCTAGGTTATGCACAATGATAGAGTTTTCAGTTGTAGTTACATACATTTGGAATGAATCTGACACATTGTTTTATGGTTTTAACAACCTCATCTTCTATATAACATTATGCCTCGAAAAGGAAAGAAGAAGGTTCAAGCCATGGAGGATGATCCAGAAGTAGAAGTCATAACGTGAGTATAAATCATATACCAATATACCAAAGCTTCTATTGACATTGATCCTGAGTACAAATGGGGGAATATATACCAAATAATCAAGGACCAGAGTGTACCAAATGCAGGGTTAGAGGATTTTCGAATATATGCAAACATATAAAGGTCAGCTATTATGAAGGCTTCAATGCAACCGAAATTTTTTTCGTGTGCAGAAGTGATTGGCTAGATCCTCCCAAAGGCAGACATAACCAAGATGATTCTGTCAAATGTTGCTGGAAAAGGTTTTACCACTTACAGCCCAGCTTATGTAGCTCAATCCTACAAGCTTCCCACTCCTTAGATTTATCTAACATAAAAGTGTTTAAAAGAGCTAGACCTCGATATTTTTTACTATGTTCGAAGAATGATGGTCCAAGGGAAGCAGTTTCGTATGAGGCCTATTGGGGAGTATGAAACCGCAAATGTGCGCACTCCATATAGGATCTTAACATTGATGTTGAAAAGGATTTTCGGTCGAGCAAATGGAAAATGTTACAAAATAAGTTGGGTGCCAGTGATTTTCTTTTTGGCCACCCAAGGTACCATTTTTAACTAGGATGATATAATATCCAATAGCTTGTCCTCATGTATAAGCGTAGCGCTTGGAGGTATCTCACAGAGGAAGTCAGAATTATATATGAGATATTTTTTGATTGATTTCATTTTTTGCACTCAGCAATTCCCAGCACTGAATTTCCAGTGGGATAAGACCAAAAACCCTGTCTACTCTACAGACCAGTTGTTTTAGGCACACAAATACTTCAGCCATTACAAGAGCATCTATGAATATTTTATAATGTCGCTGTACAAGTTAATCTTCCTTACAGAATGCAATTACATGTTTGAGGAAGCATTGAAGATTGTAGAAGACAATGACCATTATTACCTAACAGAAGAAGGTCTATACCTAAGGATGTTTGGTGGAACTAGGGCCCCTTCTTTGTTTCCAAAATACACCACCTACTATGTTGTTCATAAAGAAGTGGTTAGGAAGCTTTACATTGATGGGATTGGGAACTTCTTATTTGATAAAAAAAATGTTGTGTACCCATCACTCCCTTTATATATAGGTAGTTACAAGTTCTCTAAGGTGAAAAGTGTGTAGGATTTTGTGAAGGAGTTAGAATATTTTCACTTTGGAGAGATAAGTTTCCATAGAAATGATTTGGAGAACAAGGTTTCTAACTATTGTGCAGCAGTAGGGGTACATTTTGAGTACACGAACTACTGGGACAAAGATGAAGAGATATTCTGCAATGCTTGCAATATGACAGCTTTAAGAAGAAGATTCAAGAAAAAGATAACAACTGTGGGAGGCAAGGGAAGCAGCAATAAAGCTGCTGAGCACCAAAATAAACAAGAAGAATAAGCTACAAAGAAGAGAGAAGAGGAAGCCCTCAAAATATTACAAGAAGTGGAGCAACAATTATCAAATGAGGAACAAAAAAGAAACAAGAGGAAGAAGTGCAGAAAATGTAGGAAGAGGTTGAAAGGATTAAACAGGAAGCAACTGATAGAGAGAGAGACCAAGCAGAGAAAGCAACTGAAGAGGTTTGGAAAAAGGAGTAGGAAGAACAAGATCATTCCAATATTCAGCATACACAGTTTCATGATGACCCAGTGGAGCCATCTGTCCCATCAAGTAGCACAACGACATAATATCTAGCCCCTTCGGTAGAATTAGGACTGTTACCTTTCATCCCATCCCAGGAACATGCAGTGGCTGATTTTAATACTATTTTCTATGATAAAAACAAGAAGAGGATCGTGATAAGAACCGAGAAAATGATGGACTCTGGGGATCAGCCTGTAGATATTATGGTGACTGAGAAAATAGTTTTACATGGGACTAATAAAGATCCCAAACTCCTTGCAGTAGCTGGAGTAGCCTTAGCTCTCGCCAATGTAGATAATATTAATCAAATGGTTGATGATATTGAGCAGTGTAAGGAGAAAATGTCCCAACTAAAATAAAATTTGAGGAAAGAAAGGGGAGAAGGGAAAATCTTGAAAAGAAAATATGATGACACTCTCACAGAGTTGGAAAGACGGAAGGAGGCATATCAAATCCCGCAATCAGACAAAGATGCCTTAATGTTGTCTGCTGCCATTACTGAGGGAGAGAAAAAGGATCTAGAAGATAAGGTTGTGTTAGGATATTTAGAGACTTAGGAGTTAGTTAAGATCAACTTGTGTAATATATCCGTTAAGTAAAAGTGTGTTTCTTTAGTATGCATTAGTATGCATTTGTAAATATTCTAATCCGATGGTCATGATATGTTCTAAACATAGAGTGATCCGACGGTTCAACTTCTCTTAGATCATACCTACCATTGATTTGTGTATTAACACCCGATTGGTCTATGATCTCTATTTAAAGAGCATAGAGGGTCCTTGGCTAGTTGATCAATTATGAAAAACTCATGTAACTTTCTTTCTTTTGCATAATAAATTGCTCCAAGTAGCTATTTGGCTGGGGCCGTGGAATATTTCCCTCTCGAAGGTTTTAACCACGTGACAAACATTGGTGTGTTAATCTATGATCTATTTGTGTGAAGTAGTTTTTGAAGGTGTTTAGTCTTTTGGGAGTACTTGGTGTACCCGAACATGGTATCAAAGCTTTTATGAAGAGCCACTTTCGGTTTTGATCAAGATCTGGAACTGGTGTGGCTGAAAGTTTGAAAGGGTTTTTGTTTCTGGATTTTTTGTGCATTTGTGTCCTATGGGAGCTATTCCATTGCATCTGGAGCACCGTTTCCATTGGGAAATAGTTTTCGTTTCACCAAAAACCGTTTCCTTTTGCTCCGGAAACACCAATTTCGAGAAATATGAAGGTATAAAGTTACAATGATGGATTTTTTTTGTAAATCTCTCATATTTTATCAGTTTATTATTAGATCTTTTTTGTTTTAGTCTCGGACTGTTGCCTTCCCTGTCTGCGTATGCTCTTTGTCGTGCACCTTGTGCAATTGCGACGAATCAGAAACAGTAAGGGAAAGTTTTTTTTCTTGTCTTCTCGGCTACGTATTCTCTTTGCCGTGCACCTTGTGCGATCATGGCAAATCGGAAATAATGGGAAAAATTGAAAACGTAGACTTTCTGGGTAAGCTAACCAAGATCTAACTCCATTGTGTGGAATTTTTTTTTTTTTTTTCCGTTTTTTTTTGTGATTTGCAGGAAAAGAAAGCAAGCACGGAGAACGAGAGAGAAGAGTAAAAAAAAAAAACCCCTTCCTCTTTCCATTATTTTACGTACATTTTAAACTTAGCTCACTTGGTCCAAAGTTGCTTTATTACTTAATAGGTCTTGAGTTCTAGTCTTATTAAGCGACTTTTTAGTGCATGCAATTTCTATTTTCAAGTTACTTTATTGTAAAAGTGCATCTTACATAAATAAAATAAAATAAAAGTGAGTCACTTAAGTCTTTAATTTATTGCAGCACTATTTAAAAGTCACATTATTGTAAAAGTGAACATCACTTATTCTACAAAAGTGATTCACTTCAAAGCAACTTTATTGTAAAAGTGATTGTCAAAGGTTGATCTTGGGAAGAGGGGGCTTCTTTTTTTTAGTTGGTCAAAGTCAATATCTGCCACGTCACTATTGGGGACATCTTCAACATTTTATTTGATCAAGCATAACTTCATCATCCAGAATCAGTTTTAAGTGCCGTTTTTTTTTAAACCGCATATTTTTTCGACCTCTTTGCATCTAGATAGTTAGTTTATATTCTTTAAGCCATTATTTTATAGTATGACCTTCC